>JAECWX010000008.1:0-376272 GCA_018151165.1 Drosophila arawakana | reverse complement strand
CAGCACTGCAGGAGTATCAAGAAAATTAATTCCTAAATCCAAAGAACCATATGTTATAGCCAATGAGAAATACATTCTCCGTGAATTTCGTTGAAATCGGTAAAATAGACACCGAAAATGATCATACTAAGCATTTTCAACCGATTGTTCCTATGGAAGCTATATGATATAGTGGTCCGATCTGGCCGATTTTTACATATGAACTACGTGCAGAGAGAATACAGGCCTTTACCAAATTTCATTAAGATAGCTTTAAAACTGAGAGACTAGTTCGCATATAAACAGACGGGCAGACAGACGGACAGACGGACATGGCTATATCGACTCGGCTGTTGATGCTGATCAAGAATATATATACTTTATGTGGTCGGAAACGCTTCCTTCAATGCGTTACAAACTTCGTGACAAAAACAATATACCCTCTGCAAGGGTATAAAAAAAAAACACATAAGAAATGTTTGTAATCATTTATACGTTTTGAATAAGTGTACAGAGATATAGGTCTATCTCATGGTCAGGATGGCCGAATTGTAGTAGACTACTACGTAGGAATACCCATAATGTTAAGTGTACAGTATGTTAACAGCAGAAACCTAATGTAAATGAAAACACGAAATGTAAACACGAGATATCGATACAGTAAAATATCGAAATGTAAAACAAGATAGATCGATAGAAAAAAGAATAAGAAGAAGACAGTTCTGCATAAGAAGAATAAAGAGACAGACGTATAAAACATTATGAATGGACAAAATTTTAACTGTGTAATTAACACAGGCTCATCCATTAATCTAATGAAACAATGCTTTTTAAACAGTGCCAATTGAACGTACAAACAATAAATGGTATTGTTCAACTAAAGAATTGCCTATCTTTTGCCCTTAGTAAACTCTGCCTTACCTATCAAATATTTTACTTACACAACTTTTCCGACAATTATGATATCTTATTAGGTAGAGAATATATAGAGTATTGTGAAGCACAAATTGACTACAAATGAGATATGACCATGTGAATTCTGTCAAGGACAAGACCGAAAGAAAGTGAAAATGTACAATGAAGCATGTCATTAAAACTAAACACGAAGACCCAATCCAAAAGCGTCCATACAAGTATGCGCAAACATTCCACGAAGTCGAAAAACAAATCAAAGAAATTATTGAACATGGTATAATACGTAAATCAATATCGCCTCATTGCTCACCAATTTGGATTGTGACAAAGAAAAGTGATGCATCGCGTTAAGAAAAATTCCGTATTGTTGTTGACTATCGAAACTTAAACGAATAACAATCGATGATAAATATCATATTCCGGTCATGGATGATATTTATTTATTTATTTATTAACGCAGACTAAAATCAGATAAGCTATCAAATTGTAAAATACTAGATTAAGCTAAAAAAAAAAAAAAAAAAAAAAAAATACACATACTAGAATATAAGAAATGTTTGTAATCATCTATACGTTTTGAATAAGTGTACAGAGATAGAGGTCTATCTCATGGTCAGGATGGCCGAATTGTAGTAGGCTACTTTGTAGGAATACCCATAATGTTAAGTGTACAGTATGTTAACAGCAGAAACCTAATGTAAACGTAAACACGAGATATCGATACAGTAAAATATCGAAATGTAAAACAAGAGAGATCGATAGAAAAAAAAATAAGAAGACAGTTCTGCCTAAGAAGAATAAAGAGATAGACGTCACAAAATTATTTTGTTTGTTTCATTAGATTATTATAAGTTTCTTCGGTTTTTGTTATATTGATAGTTAGATAATGATATTAGTATTTTATAGGTAAATTAATTGTTCCTGTTTGAAATATAAGATATCCGTTTTTCGAGTTAATTGGGTTTATTTCCAAATTTTGACCTTTTATTGGCCATACAAAGTAAAGTAGCATGAGTGTTGTAATTATAGTTGTTAAATTATGAGAATTTATCATTCTGATTCGGGTTATTGGTTGATCTGGAATTATCGTATTTACTTTTATTAGTTACTTTCTTTCTTTTATATTTTGATTTATGGTGAGTTATTTTTCTACCTCTGTTTACTTCTTCATAATGTTTTTAAATGGGTTTGTGGATTTGGATCTTACTAAAGGGGATTCCCTATATCTAGTATCTATTTCAAATTCGGTGCCTTTTTCATTAAGTCTTTCTATTTGTCTTTTCTTATTTAGCTATGTATCATACTCAGGTGTTCCTGCATAAATGAAAATATCTATTGGTGTTCTACCAGTTGAATTATGTTTGGTTTTATGATTATAAATGTAAAGTATTACTTCAAATCTAGTTAATTTATTTTTATGATTAGTGTCAGAATTAACAATTTTTAATTTTTCGTTTACTGTTTTATGGAATCTTTCTATGTCGGAAATACCGTTTTTGCTAGTTGTGATGGATATATTTACGTCTTCTGATTTTAACCACATTTGTAGTGCGGAGCACAAGAAAGCTGATGTTATTAAATACTTTTAAAAGAGCTCTTTTGGCTTCTAACCAATCTCGACCATTTACTTTGATTAATGTTGCATATTTGGAATATAAGTCTATACAAGATAGAAATTGTTTATTGTCTACCATATAAAATTCAATGACATATTTTTCTCTTGGATTATGAATTTCTGGGGTTAATTCGAAGGCTAATTTAGTGTTTCTATGTGCTGTTTTTGCTATATTACAAACTTTGCATTCGTTAATTATGTTTTGTATTAAGGTTTGATATTCTGGGTAATAATATTTTTCTTTAAATAATAGTGCCATTTTCTCTTTACCTGGATGTAATAAATTTTCGTGTGTTTTAATAATAAATTCTTTGAATTCGGCATATGTTTGGAGGTCTATTAGTTTTTTGGTTGATCTCATTACTTTTGTAATGTTATTGGGACTAATTATTTCAACGAAAGCATTCTGGAATGTAAGAAAATCGGCTTCGTTGCTGAAGTATATAACACTTTTCTTTGAACATAATTATTCTTTAATTAATTCTTTTGCATGGTTGTGTGTCATTTCGACATAATTTATTAAGATTTTTGTTTTATGAAAGTAATTAGTGACGTTTACGTTATTTGAGTTACCTTTTACAAATTCTATTTGTCTTTTAAAATAATTGATAGGTCTTTCTGTGAATGAAATGTAATATTGGATATCTTCTTGAGCGCTGTGGATTGTTGCTACTGTTACATCGGAAGTTTCTCCTAACAAGTTTTCTTCAATTTTAATTCTAGATAAAGCATCTGCAACATAGTTTTCTTTACCTGGTACATATTTAATGTGATAATCAAATTCATTTAATTTTATTTTCCAGCGTTGTTGTTTCTTATTTGGTTCTTTGATATTATTAAGATAAACTAGTGGTTTGTGAGGATCTCGAATTTTCTAACGTAGAGATAAGATCGGAAATATTTGGTTGCCCAAACGATGGCTTAAAGTTCCTTTTCAAATGCTGCATAGTTAATTTCATGTTTGTAGTAGGCTACTTTGTAGGAATACCCATAATGTTAAGTGTACAGTATGTTAACAGCAGAAACCTAATGTAAACGTAAACACGAGATATCGATACAGTAAAATATCGAAATGTTAAACAAGAGAGATCGATAGAAAAAAGAAGAAGAAGAAGAAGACAGTTCTGCATAAAAAGAATAAAGAGACAGACGTATAAAACGAAGCTGGAAAGTTTTAATGGAAAAAGCCGGTCACAATCTCAGAAGTGGGATAGAAATTCACGAAATGGATATAAATATTAACGAGGTGACGGTCATTCAGCTAAAGAAGTGGCTAGATGTGTTGGGGCTGCCAACTAAGGGGTCAAAAGCTGAACTTGTGGCGCGCACTAATACAGTGCCAGCAGACGAGCGTGGTAGCGTCCCTATTTCAGCGATTGCAGAAGGTGACCCAGTAAGCAGTGAGGAAGATCTTCGGACATGTCAGTGGCAGAACCAACGTAAAGAAATTTCCGAAGGCGTAAACTATTTAAGAAACTTAAGGCGCCAGATCGAGCTAGCAAAAATTACGCTACAAAGCATCGATGCAGAATGTTCGAGAACCACAGGCCAACAGCAGAGCGAGCGAGACAACCATAGCCAAGAAAGCGTCGGTGACGGAGGCGCCGGCGCCGGCAATGAATTCGACGAGCAAGCCAGCGACGCGCAGAATAGTGTCGCCAAGTCGCATGATGAAATTCAACAGAAAAAAAGCGACGAATGGAATTCACCTATATTTCAATTGGCAAAGGAAATCTTACCAGATTTCACTGGACACAACGCGATTCAAAATTGGATAGTCCAATTAGGAAACATCGCGGAATTATTATAGACTGATACTCAACGCAAGTTTTTGTGCATCGCTAAACTCAAAGGCAACGCTTTAGTTTGGTTACATGCTGATCCTGGGCGCATATTAAAACAGTTGGACGAGATGTTAAACCAATTAGTGATAGCATTTGGAGGAAAACTATCGAAAGCTGAGACGAAGAGGAGCTTCTCGATGGAATCATTGAGGGAATCCCGGACAAAGTGTTGCGCACACAGGCGAAAATCCAGTGTTTTGAAAACACTAAGCGCATGCTGCGCGCATTCGCCGAAGTACAGCTGCCTGAACAGGGTGCTTCAGGAGAGAAGCCGAAATCGTTTGTGAAGACAGCACCAAGCAGCTACATTACCAAGGAGACTCGCTGCTTCAACTGCAACTCCAAGGGCCACTGGGCAAAGGATTGTTTGAAACCCAGACGAGAAAAGGGCTCTTGTTATGGATGCGGGGCAGTCGATCATTTAATTGCCCTATGCCCTAAGAGGAAGAACACTTAGGATAATAACTAAGTAAGATTTATTAGATTGTATTTTAGAGATAATATTAATCATTCAATGGTATATTTAGTGACCTAATCAGAGAAAACAAAGTCATTATATACATGGATGACATCATGATTGCAAGCAAAAACATTAGTGAACATTTGGAAATACTAGAAGAAGTACTTAAAAGATTAGTGATGAATAAATTAGAACTGAGGATTGATAAATGCGAATTTTTGCAAAGCAAAGTGAAATATTTAGGTTTTCAAATTTCCGAAAATGGCATTAAGGCAGATGAGAAAGGATTAGATGCAATAAGGAAACTTTCCAATACCTGATCGAACGCAGGCGGTGCAAAGTTTTCTTGGATTATGTTCTTACTTCAGGAGATTCATACAAGGCTTTTCGACAATTGCAAAACCGTTGTATGATCTATTACGAAAGGACAGAAAATTTAAATTTGAAGAGAAGGAGCTAAGTTGTTTCACACTATTAAAGGAAAAGTTATTAGAAGCACCCGTATTGTCGTTATACAATCACAAAGACGAAATAGAACTACATTGTGATGCAAGTGCGTTATGATTTGGGGCAGTACTTCTACAGAGAAAACAAGATGGCAAGTTGCACCCAATATTTTATTTTTCTAAAAGGACAACAGAAACGGAATCGAAATACCATAGCTTTGAATTAGAAACATTAGCAATTATATATTCACTTAGAAGATTTAGAATATACCTACAGGGCAGAAGATTTAAAATCGTAACAGACTGTAATTCATTAACCTTGACATTAAATAAAATAGATCTTAATCCCAGAATCGCCAGATGGGCGTTAGAAATGCAGGATTTTGATTATGATTTAGTACACAGAACAGGTAAACAGATGCAACACGTAGATGCTTTAAGCAGGTGCAACAACAGTATAATGATTACAGAAGCAAACAGTTTTGAGACCAATTTGATCATTTGTCAAACAAGAGATAGTAAGTTACAGGAAATTAGAAAATTATTTGAAATGGGTGAGCATAAATTGTTTGAGATGAGAAATGGAGTGATATTTAGGAAAACAAATGACGATAGGCTGTTATTTTATGTTCCAGTTAAAATGGAAGAACACGTTTTGTATAAATATCACGATGAATTAGGACACGTTGGTTGGGATAAGATGTTAGATGCGATTAGTAAAACTTACTGGTTACCAAACATGAAAAAGAAAGCGTTAGAGCATATTGAAAATTGTTTAAAGTGCATAGCATTTTCGCCGAAGACTGGCAAGGGGAGGGTCTTTTGCACAGCATACCTAAAGGCAACAAACCTTTTCAGATAATTCACATATACCATTATGGACCGGTAGACAATAGCAGAGCCAAAAAACGCATATTTGCAGTCGTGGACGGTTTCACGAAATTTGTTAGTTTATATACAACTAAAACAACTAACACTAAAGAAGTTGTAAAAGCATTGAAAGATTATTTTAGAGCGTATAGTAAACCAGAATGTATTGTATCAGACAGGGGAAGTTGCTTTACATCAGCAGAGTTTGATGAATTCATGGAGCAGGCTAAAATAAAACACATTAAGATTGCGACAGGATCACCACAAGCCAATGGTCAAGTAGAACCAATTAATAGAAGCCTAGGGCCCATGAAAGCCAAAAAAACTGAATCTGAAAATGGACATCATTGGGACATTGTGATAGAAAGGGTAGAATATGCTTCAAACAACACGCAACATTGTAGCACGAAACAGTTTCCCAGTGAACTGCTTTTTGGATTAGCACAAAAGGGCGAAATAAGTGACAGTTTAGGGAGAGGAACTAGAGGAGATCACACAGACAGAGACGGTTAGAAAGCAAAATTTAGAAAATATTAGGGAAAATGCTCAACAGAATCAATTAGCATCACAAGAGAAGAATGAGAAATATTTTAATAAAAATAGAAAGATAGCGAACAGTTATGATGAAGGAGATTACATAATGGTAAAGAATTTCGACAGCACTGCAGGAGTATAAAGAAAATTAATTCCTAAATCCAAAGGACCATATGTTATAGCCAAAGTCCTAAAGAATGACAGATATTTAATTAAAGACATTGACGGTTTTCAACTATAACGAAATCCGTATCAGGGAGTTTGAAGTGCTAGCAATATAAGACACTGGGTTAAAAAATAATCTTTGTATTAAATATTATATAATTGCAAAATAATTGTTAACATTAATATAAGATAAGCTATCAAATTGTAAAATACTAGATTAAGGAAAAACACATACTAGAATATAAGAAATGTTTGTAATCATTTATACGTTTTGAATAAGTGTACAGAGATAGAGGTCTATCTCATGGTCAGTATGGCCGAATTGTAGTAGGCTACTTTGTAGGAATACCCATAATGTTAAGTGTACAGTATGTTAACAGCAGAAACCTAATGTAAACGTAAACACGAGATATCGATACAGTAAAATATCGTAATGTAAAACAAGGGAGATCGATAGAAAATAGAATAAGAAGAAGAGAGTTCTGCCGAAAAAGAATAAAGAGACAGACGTATAAAGAAAAGCTTAAAAGTTTTAATATAAAAAGCCGGTCACAAAACAATTTCTTAAGTTGCGCTCACTTGCTAAGAAGCTAAACACTGATTTTGATATCAGTGCGGACTTGCTTAGCAATTATAAGTTTGAGACCCCACCTGATCCCACCTGTTCTCAGCAACAACTTACTTTGCCTGTTCCGCCTGGTTCACTCCTCACCTCACCTCTGCATAATGGGCCTCCCCTTTTATCCTTTTCTCCCTCTCCCAGTAACTCTTCACCCCCTCCTTCCCATATTCCTCCTGTAACATCTCCTGTACCTGATCAACCCACAGGTGCCAATGTTGCTTTCCCGGCACTGCCTGTCCCCCCTGTAACCGATCCATCACCCATTACAATAAAATCAGTGGCTGTTAATGGAGTTGCGGCTAAGAGTAAAAACTCTAAAAGTCCCCCTAACCGACGTAACAGTCGATCTACTGCCACCCCCGCAGTCGCCCCTTTCCCCCTTTATATAAATGTGGTACCTGGCGTTACCCCTAATGTTGCAAATGTTGCAACTCCCATAATTGTTCAGCCTCCTCTGCTTACCGTCGTGGCTCCACGCAAGGATATATTTATATCTAGGCTTTCCGCAGACACGACTATCGAGTCTGTGGCTGCATTTATCGCTTCCAAAACTCCTGGCAGCGTTAGTATATCTAAATTTAATTTCGCTGAGCCTAGAGAGATCTCCTCCTTTAAGATAAGTGTGTCCCCTGACTTGTTTCCCGTCATATGCGATCCAAAGTTTTGACCTCCTCACGAGTTTATACAGAATACTAGAACTCGTGCAACTCCTATCTCGCTTTCGACTAGTGGTCCGTCTCAAGCGGCCCCAGTAGTAGCCTCAAAAAACTAGACTCTGACCAACTTTTCATTCTACATCAGAATGTAAGGGGTCTGGGGTCTAAATTAAAACAGTTATATAAGAATAGAATGATGAAATAATGTCATCAAATTATAATACATTTAGGCGGGATCGTCCTAATCGTCATGGTGTTAGAGTCCTTATTTCAGTAAAATCCTGCCTTAATGCTGAAATAATAGATGTCTCACCACTGGATGAAATTGAAATTGTTGCCGTTAAGGATTCTTTTTCGTCATTTGCGCTTTATGTAACTTGTTCCTATATTCCTCCATCGTCTGAAATGTCGATTTATTTGCAACATTTCAATTTCATTAAAGAAACACTTAGTCACATTCGTGATCAAGATTTCTTTGTGACACTTGGTGATTTTAACTTGCCAAACGTTTCCTGGACGTGTTTTGACAAGTTTAATTACATTCCCACACCTAATAATGACTTTTGAGATGGTTTGATTGATCTTCCTCTTTTTCAAGTCAATCATATATAGAATCGTCTAAACAGAATGCTGGATCTCATCTTTGTAAATGATTCATCCAGTGCCGTTGTCACTAGATCTTCTCCTGTAGTTGTGCCTGAAGATTCTTTTCATCCCACTCTTGAACTATCCTTGACTATTCCTAACTTAACCCATTTAGCTCCTTCTTTCTCTTCCAAGTAGCGCCGTTGCTTCCGCAAAGGAAATTATCCCTTGCTAAATCAACTGATTCTTGCTACCGACTGGTCTATACTATACAGCACGAATGATATTAACATAGCTGTCGAGTATTTTTACAACATTTTAAACTCAATCTTTGATGTCTGCATTCCATTTTGTGTTGTAAAGTCCGTTTCACGTAAACCACCTTGGTTTTCACCAAGACTATCCAATTTAAACAAGTAAGAAAGGCTACAGTCGATCGAGCCGACTGTAAAAGACCCCGTACTCCCATAGAAGTGAGCAATTGTATTCAATTTAAATTAAAATTTTTGAATGAAATTTAAAAATTTTAATTTTATATGTACACTAGCGGGCCCGGCGCGCTTCGCGGCGTTCTTGTATTATAGATTTACCTGCTATTGAAAAATCTTTTTTGGTTGGAAAAACATTTTGTTAAAAATAATGCAGACAACAAATTTTCTAAAAAGTTTTTTAATTAAGTGCTTTTAAATAAACAACATTTTTAGTTTTTCCATCTTGACAGTATACATATAAAGCAGATGATTTTCCAACGCGAGACGATCCGACATACAGTTGACCATGGGAGAAAACTGGATTTTCTAAATTAATGCCGCAAACTTTCAATGATTGGCCTTGTGCTTTATTTATTGTTATAGCGAAAGCGAGGCGAACAGGAAATTGAAGTCTTTTAAAATTGAACGTCAAATCGGGAGGAATCATAGGAATTCTTGGTATTAATAAATGTTCGCCTTTGTACTTGCCTATTATAATAGTGGCTTCAATAAGATTAGTCATTAATTTTCTTACTGCAAGTCTTGTTCCGTTACAAAGTTTGGGATGATTTAAATTTCTTAGCATAATGATTGATGCCCCAACTTTCATTGCTTGAATCACTCTTAAATTTTTGTGTCGGTTGAAGATGTAGCCAGAGAGTTTTCCCCAACCTCCAAAGGCAAAAGGAGTTGCCTGATCTTCGCTTTGAGAAGAGTACTTTTGCAATTCACATAATGCAAATATGTATTTTGGCGCCATTTACTTATTTTGAGTTATTTTGAGTTATACTTACTTTGACTTATGTCAACACTGAAATAATATGAATTCGCATTGTAACAGCTGAATTCGAATTGTAACAGTAGAAATTATATTATGCAAATGTTATGCAATTATTATACATCGATACACACCATACATCGATAATTATCGTGAAAAGCCCTTTGTACTCAGTAGGGCGCAATAAATCAAAGGCAATTTGTATTGCCAGCAGAACGGAACAGAATTTTCATATTAATTTGTGTTATTGCTTGAAACACTCTTAAATTTTTGTGGCGGTTGCAAGAGTAGCCAGACAGTTTTCCCCCACTGCCAGAAACAAAAAGAGTTGCCTGATCTCCTCTTTGAGAAGAGCATTTTTGCCATTCACATTATGCAAACATGTATGTTGTTGTTTGTGTAATTTTTCCGAATTGTTTTTTATTTTGCTTTTTCTTACATTTCCAAAAAGTTTTTCCATATTTTTTTTTCATACAAACCAAGTAGATAAAAAAGCTGATCTATTAAAAAAAAAATGAAAGCAAAAGACACTAATTATCATACTGAATTTTGAGTACACACAGGAAGTGAGTTTGCTTTTTATATATATAGATTTTGAATTGAAATTAAAAACAAGAAAGAAAAGTACAGTCGAGCGCGCCCGTATAATACTCTATGCATTTGTCCCGATTAAATTATTAAAATCGGTATCCACATATTACTATGTGTTTTACTTGCATTAAAACACGTTGAAACAAAAACAATCTAAGCATAATCAAACATACATCTGTTTGTTTGTATTCGAATAAACATACGTTTGACAATATGTATATGATGCAAATATGTATGCATGTATGTGTGTATTCGGCGCAGCCAGCGACCGCGGGCAGCGCTGCCGACACACAGGCAGCGAAAACGTTCGAACATGTGCTTGTGTGTTTCTATCTCGCTTGCACCTATGGGTTGATATTGCGTTCAATTATCAATATTGGAACGCTTCTAGTTTTCTTGTTTATAGTCCGATTTTAATGCGCCTTTCAGGATAGTTTAATATAGTTAGTCTCCACACCAGTTATAAACTACAATACTGTACGATACGGAAAAAACAGCATTGAAGCTTGAAAACTATTTTATAAATTGTGGGAAAAGTGGGCGTGGCAGTCAAAAATTTTAAATGGCAATGTAACTATGCTCTCGCAAAGAACACCCGTACCAGAATTGGTGATCCTAGGTGCCATAGTTACTTAGATATTTGCCGAAAACACCAATTTTTCACGAGGTGTGTCCAGTTTTTTGCTTATTGTGGGCGAATGGGGCGTGGCATCGAAAAAAAAAAAGATTCTTGTATTGACTGACTAAATATCTTATCGTTTGACACCAAGCTCGAACTTGTAGCTCTTACCATCTCTGAAATCTGTTTGTTCATACGGACAGACAGACGGACAGACGGACAGACAGACAGACGGACAGACGGACATGGCTATATCGACTCGGCTTGTGATACTGATCAAGAATATATATACTTTATGGGGTCTGCCACGCCTCCTTCTGCCTGTTACATACTTTTGCACAAACCCAATATACTCTTGCAGAGAGTATAAAAATTAAATTAACAATTCGCATTGCCGCAACTCTATCAGTTGCACCACGCGCCACTTTCAAGAATTCTCCGATAATCAGCATTTACATATTATTCATACAAACACACATTCGTTTGAAATTATATGTATGCATGTATGTATGTATGTGTGTATTCGGCGCGCCCAGCGTCTGCCGGCAGCGCTGTCGCCACACAAGCATCGAAAACGTTCGAACATGTGTTTGTATGTTTCTGTCTCGCTCTCGCGCGTAAGTGATATTGCAGTTAAATAACAAACTTTCTAACGTAGTAGCTCTTTTGTTAAAGGTAGTATGTTGATGCCACTTTCAGAATAGTTTGATTTTATATGTCTCTATACGAATGTTGAATTACAACACTCTACTATATGAATAAATGCCTTAAAAACGGCATTAAAGCGTAAAAGTTTTTTAGCTGATGTGGGGAAAAGGGGCGTGGCAGCTCAAAATTTTTAATGGCATTGCATTAAGAATGTCTCTAGCAACCTGCTTACCAGAAATGGTGTTCCTAAGTGCCATAGTTACTGAGTTATTGGCCTAAAAGTAAATTTTTTTCGAGGTGTGTCTGGTTTTTTGCTCATTGCGGGGGCGGTAAGGGGCGTGGCAACAATTTGAAATAAACTTGATCTGCTCGCGAAGATAACGGACTTTCATTCCAAATTTGGTGTCTCTAGTTTTTGTAGTTTAAAAGATCCAGGTGTTCATACGGACGGACGGACAGACAGACAGACGGACAGACGGACATTGCTATATCGACTCGGCTGTTGATGCTGATCTAGAATATATATACTTTATGGGGTCGGCCACGCCTCCTTCTGCCTGTTACGCACATTTCGCTTCTGACAAACCTAATAGACCCCTATACTCTTTTTTAGAGTACGGGGTCTAAAAAGTACAGTCGAGCGCGCCCGTATAATACTCTATGCATTTGTCCCGATTAAATTATTAAAATCGGTATCCACATATTACTATGTGTTTTACTTGCATTAAAACACGTTGAAACAAAAACAATCTAAGCATAATCAAACATACATCTGTTTGTTTGTATTCGAATAAACATACGTTTGACAATATGTATATGATGCAAATATGTATGCATGTATGTGTGTATTCGGCGCAGCCAGCGACCGCGGGCAGCGCTGCCCACACACAGGCAGCGAAAACGTTCGAACATGTGCTTGTGTGTTTCTATCTCGCTTGCACCTATGGGTTGATATTGCGTTCAATTATCAATATTGTAACGCTTCTAGTTTTCTTGTTTATAGTCCGATTTTAATGCGCCTTTCAGGATAGTTTAATATAGTTAGTCTCCACACCAGTTATAAACTACAATACTGTACGATACGGAAAAAACGGCATTGAAGCTTGAAAACTATTTTATAAATTGTGGGAAAAGTGGGCGTGGCAGTTAAAAATTTTAAATGGCAATGTAACTATGCTCTCGCAAAGAACACCCGTACCAGAATTGGTGATCCTAGGTGCCATAGTTACTTAGATATTTGCCGAAAACACCAATTTTTCACGAGGTGTGTCCAGTTTTTTGCTTATTGTGGGCGAATGGGGCGTGGCATCGAAAAAAAAAAAAGATTCTTGTATTGACTGACTAAATATCTGATCGTTTGACACCAAGCTCGAACTTGTAGCTCTTACCATCTCTGAAATCTGTTTGTTCATACGGACAGACAGACGGACAGACGGACAGACAGACAGACGGACAGACGGACATGGCTATATCGACTCGGCTTGTGATACTGATCAAGAATATATATACTTTATGGGGTCTGCCACGCCTCCTTCTGCCTTCTGCCAAAGATAACGGACTTTCATTCCAAATTTGGTGTCTCTAGCTTTTGTAGTTTAAAAGATCCAGGTGTTCATACGGACGGACGGACAGACGGACAGACAGACAGACGGACAGACGGACATTGCTATATCGACTCGGCTGTTGATGCTGATCTAGAATATATATACTTTATGGGGTCGGCCACGCCTCCTTCTGCCTGTTACGCACATTTCGCTTCTGACAAACCTAATAGACCCCTATACTCTTTTTTAGAGTACGGGGTCTAAAAACAAAAAATCTAAATATTTTAAAAAGTTTAAGCAGACAGGTTCTATCTTAGACTTTTTAAATTATTCTAAATTTAAAGCTGCCTTTACCCTTCTCAATTCTCAATGCTATGAAAGTTATCTCGTTCGCTGCAAGAATCAATTTGCGCGTGATCCTAAACAATTCTTTAATTTTGTTAATTCTAAACGTAAATCTAGTACCTTACCCAATTCCTTCTTTTTCAATTCCTGTAAAGTAATCGATGATTCGGCTGCTTCCGATCTCTTTGCTACCTTTTTTCAATCAACATACACCTCCAGTTTGCCTACTAACTTCTCTTACCCCTATAATCTCCCATCCACTAACTCTGTTTTCTTACCTCACATTACTGATAGTTGCATGCTTTCCTCAATTAACACCCTAAAGTCTTCCTTCTCTCCTGGGCCTGACAGCATTCCAAGTTGTGTGCTCAAGGAGTGCTGTTTTTCCATAATAAAACCTCTCCTAATTCTTTTTAAACTTTCTTTAGAATCCTCTGTTTTTCCTAATTTATGGAAAGAATCTTACATTATCCCACTGCATAAAAAAGGATGTAAGTCGGATATATCCAACTACAGGGGAATTGCGAAGTTGTCCGCAATCCCTAAGCTCTTCGAAAAGATAATTACTTTGACGTTGCAACATCTTTGCAAGTCAATTATCTCCCCGGCCCAACACGGATTCGTTAAGAGTCGGTCGACTTCGACCAATCTATTGGAATTTACCTCTTTTATAAATGAGGCATTCCTTAATAGAATGCAAACTGATGTCATTTATACCGACTTTAGTAAAGCATTTGACTCTGTGAATCATAACGTCCTTTTACAAAAACTTAGTATTTTAGGCTTCCCACCTTCCATTCTTCTGTGGATATCTTCATATCTAACAGGTAGGACCCAAAGGGTTATGCTTAGATCAGTCATCTCTAAATCAGTTTTTGTTACTTCTGGAGTTCCCCAGGGTAGTCACCTAGGACCCTTACTCTTTAATCTTTTTATAAACGACCTTCCCTGTTCGCTATCCCATTGTCGCATACTTATGTATGCAGATGATGTGAAATTATTATTATCTTATAAGAACCCTTCGGATCATGCGTTATTACAAGATGATTTAAACACAATGCATAACTGGTGCATAACAAATCACTTGCACCTCAATTTCTCTAAATGCCTGTTTATGACTTTAAACAGGGTTACTCCTTACATAGTTAATTACTATATTGACAATGTACCCTTAAAACGCATACTGTTAGTTGAAGATCTTGGTGTTCTCTTTGATAAAAAATTAAGTTTCACACATCATATCTCCACAATTGTTAATAAAGCCAAGGGCACTCTTGGATTTATTAAACGCTGGTCTAAGGAATTTAATGATCCCTTCGTCACTAAACTTCTTTATACATCCCTTGTCCGGCCCATTCTTGAATATTGTTCATGTGTCTGGTCTCCCCAACATGCACATACTCAAGATTTAATTGAGTCGGTGCAAAAGCAGTTTTTACTCTTTGCACTTCGCGGACTCAATTGGGACCCTAACCTTCGTCTTCCATCCTACACCAACAGGCTCTTACTCCTCGATCTTCCGTCCCTTATTAATCGCAGGAGAGTTCTTGGAGTCATTTTTCTTCATAAACTTATAATTGGCGATATCTGCTCCCCATCCCTCTTAGAACGTCTAAATTTTAACATTCCAGCCAGGGCAACCAGGTACTACATCCCTTTATTTCTTCCTACATGCACTACTGACTACGCTTTGCACAATCGTTTTCGGGTACTATGCGCTAATTATAATCAATACTATAGATTAATTGATACATCTCTTTCTCTTTTCCAACTTAAAGCTTCACTTTTCAGCCAACTCCGTTAAATCTCTGATTTCCATGGGCAGTAGGCCAGGCATCGACGATGGCATCGAAAAGCTGACAAAATCTTGCAGCACATGTAAGGTGAACAATCCGTCTCCAGCTAAAGAGTTTCTCAGTTGGCCAAAAGCAACATCTGCCTGGGAGAGGATACACATTGATTTCGCTGGTCCCATTTTTGCGTTAACCACTATATTTGCAATTGAGGGTTATCCAAAAACCATAGTCAGCGACAACGGACCACAACTTACAGCAGACATTTTTACACAATTCTGTGAGACACATGGAATAAAATACATTAAAACAGCACCGTTTCATCCAGCTTCAAATGGTCTAGCATCAAGGATGGATATACAACCAACACAACCGTTACCAAGTATCTTGCATCTTATCGTTTTACACCAAACGCAGAAGGTAAAACACCCGCAGAGCTACTTAATGGTCGTCCAGTTCGCACGCTCCTGACACAACTTTTCGAGAAGCCAAGCCAAAATCTTCAGCAGCAACAGACCAAATATATACCAAACCAAAAGGTAAACGCTCGAAACTACACAAGGGGAGAAAAGTGGATCGAAGCTACCATCGACCGATCAGTTGGTCGAATGTTATTCATCGTCCGTACAAGCAAAGGATTTATTAAGCGCCATATCAACCAGTTAAAGCCCAGAACAAACTCAGCAGAAAGCAACAAAACCGATGAATCCGCTGCATATTGGTATGCAACCGATTATCGAAGCTATCATCGACCGATCAGTTGGTCGAATGTTATTCATCGTCAGTTCAAGCACAGGATTTATTAAGCGCCATATCAACCAGTTAAAGCCCAGAACAAACTCAGAAGAAAGCAACAAAACCGATGAATCCGCTGCATATTGGTATGCAACCGATTATCGAAGCTATCATCGACCGATCAGTTGGTCGAATGTTATTCATCGTCCGTACAAGCACAGGATTTATTAAGCGCCATATCAACCAGTTAAAGCCCAGAACAAACTCAGCAGAAAGCAACAAAACCGATGAATCCGCTGCATATTGGTATGCAATCGATTATCCAAGCTCTACTCTCATTTCAGATCAGCAAATTCATGAAATTCAAGAAACACCAAGCACGGTGCCCTTTTCTCCAAGGAGTACTGACCCAATGAGAACACCGATCAACAACAGACTGTTCAACAACCACCTCAGCAGCGTCGTTCAGGCATTCCAATAAGAAGTAGTACTAGAGCTCTCAACGACGTTAATCGCTATCAGCCTCCGGATTTCAGAAAGCGCAAAACAACTAACAAGATGTAAATTCAGGGAGGAGATGTGTTATATATTTATATTGCCAGATCGTCATATTTCAATCTCCATTCCTTTAACATAACTGACACTAATCTATGTTAAGTAACATCACTCTGTAAGATGCCTTGATTCTGTTATGTTAATAAACAGTCACAATTTAGTACTCAACAGAGATATATGTTTGGTACTCTCGGAACACAACAACAACAAGTTATGAATCTAAAATCTCGTTTCGTCTATTTTTTACATCAACGTTGTCGTTAGAGTGTGTCGCGACATTTATTCGATTCGATTAACACATTACATATTTAATTACATGCATAAATATAATTTCAAACGAATGTGTGTTTGTATGAATAATATGTAAATGCTGATTATCGGAGAATTCTTGAAAGTGGCGCGTGGTGCAACTGATAGAGTTGCGGCAGTGCGAATTGTTAATTTAATTTTTTTGAAATTTCAATTCTAATGTACATATAAAATTAAAATATTTAAATTTCATTCGAAAATTTGAATTCAAATTGAATACAATTGCGCGCTACTATGGGAGTACGGGGTCTTTTACAGTCGGCTCGATCGACTGTAGCCTTTCTTTCTTGTTGGTATTGGAAAATGTTGTATAGCAGAGATTTTTGTTGGGTTTCGTTTTATTCTTTCTGTCGTTATTATGTGTCCTACGAATTCAGTTTCTTTTTTCAAGTCAGGCAGGTTAAGTTTATTTCAAATTGTTGCCACGCCCCTTTCTAACCTTCGACCATTTATATTTTGAACGACGTTCAAGACGTACAATAAACCAACATCGTCCGAGGTTCGGGCGAGAGCGGTAGCTTGGCAGGATCCTCTGGTTCCCTAGCTCATTCGGGAGTGCGGGGGGGTTCGTTGCTACTTCTCGTCCTTGGTACATACATTTTAAGTTAGGATCCCTACAAAAGTAAAAGAGGAGCTCTACTCCCAAACATGGCAAAAATCACCATGGCCAAACAAAACAAGTAAGAAAGGCTACAGTCGATCGAGCCGACTGTAAAAGACCCCGTACTCCCATAGAAGTGAGCAATTGTATTCAATTTAAATTTAAATTTTTGAATGAAATTTAAAAATTTTAATTTTATATGTACATTTTGAATTGAAATTAAAAACAAGAAAGAAAAGTACAGTCGAGCGCGCCCCACCGTATAATACTCTCTGCATTTGTCCCGATTAAATTATTAAAATCGGTATCCACATATTACTATGTGTTTTACTTGCATTAAAATACGTTGAAACAAAAACAATCTAAGCATAATCAAACATACATCTGTTTGTTTGTATTCGAATAAACATACGTTTGACAATATGTATATGATGCAAATATGTATGAATGTATGTGTGTATTCGGCGCAGCCAGCGACCGCGGGCAGCGCTGCCCACACACAGGCAGCGAAAACGTTCGAACATGTGCTTGTGTGTTTCTATCTCGCTTGCACCTATGGGTTGATATTGCGTTCAATTATCAATATTGTAACGCTTCTAGTTTTCTTGTTTATAGTCCGATTTTAATGCGCCTTTCAGGATAGTTTAATATAGTTAGTCTCGTACAATACTGTACGATACGGAAAAAACGGCATTGAAGCTTGAAAACTATTTTATAAATTGTGGGAAAAGTGGGCGTGGCAGTCAAAAATTTTAAATGGCAATGTAACTATGCTCTCGCAAAGAACACCCGTACCAGAATTGGTGATCCTAGGTGCCATAGTTACTTAGATATTTGCCGAAAACACCAATTTTTCACGAGGTGTGTCCAGTTTTTTGCTTATTGTGGGCGAATGGGGCGTGGCATCGAAAAAAAAAGATTCTTGTATTGACTGACTAAATATCTGATCGTTTGACACCAAGCTCGAACTTGTAGCTCTTACCATCTCTGAAATCTGTTTGTTCATACGGACAGACAGACGGACAGACAGACAGACGGACATGGCTATATCGACTCGGCTTGTGATACTGATCAAGAATATATATACTTTATGGGGTCTGCCACGCCTCCTTCTGCCTGTAACATACTTTTGCACAAACCCAATATACTCTTGCAGAGAGTATAAAAATTAAATTAACAATTCGCATTGCCGCAACTCTATCAGTTGCACCACGCGCCACTTTCAAGAATTCTCCGATAATCAGCATTTACATATTATTCATACAAACACACATTCGTTTGAAATTATATGTATGCATGTATGTATGTATGTGTGTATTCGGCGCGGCCAGCGTCTGCCGGCAGCGCTGTCGCCACACAAGCATCGAAAACGTTCGAACATGTGTTTGTATGTTTCTGTCTCGCTCTCGCGCTTAAGTGATATTGCAGTTAAATAACAAACTTTCTAACGCAGTAGCTCTTTTGTTAAAGGTAGTATGTTGATGCCACTTTCAGAATAGTTTGATTTTATATGTCTCTATACGAATGTTGAATTACAACACTCTACTATATAAATAAATGCCTTAAAAACGGCATTAAAGCGTAAAAGTTTGTTAGCTGATGTGGGGAAAAGGGGCGTGGCAGATCAAAATTTTTAATGGCATTGCATTAAGGGTGTCACTAGCAACCTGTTTACCAGAAATGGTGTTCCTAAGTGCCATAGTTACTGAGTTATTGGCCTAAAAGTAAATTTTTTTCGAGGTGTGTCTGGTTTTTTGCTCATTGCGGGGGCGGTAAGGGGCGTGGCAACAATTTGAAATAAACTTGATCTGCTCGCGAAGATAACGGACTTTCATTCCAAATTTGGTGTCTCTAGCTTTTGTAGTTTAAAAGATCCAGGTGTTCATACGGACGGACGGACAGACGGACGGACGGACAGACGGACAGACGGACGGACGGACAGACGGACAGACGGACATTGCTATATCGACTCGGCTGTTGATTCTGATCTATGTAGAATATATATACTTTATGGGGTCGGCCACGCCTCCTTCTGCCTGTTACGCACATTTCGCTTCTGACAAACCTAATAGACCCCTATACTCTTTTTTAGAGTACGGGGTCTAACAAGTCACAGGAACGTAAAAATCTAACACATCATACAATTCATCGCAGAACAGAATAAAGACAGAATGATTTGTAAAACATTATAATCTTGAATTTATTACTAATTTTAAATCAGAAACAAGGGAGCCTTCGGAAGTGAATTCTATAGCGTTATCATCGTTGATCGACAGTGTGTTTTTTAGTTGACATATTTTTTCAGATTACATTTTTTTTTCTTAAAAATTCATTGTGTTGTTTCGTTTTTGTTTTCGATATATATATCAACGGTAATTATTTATACATACATATAAGTTTTGTTTTTAGTTTATGACATTAAATCTTAGTCAAATTTTTTTTTTTTTTTCGAAAATTTAATTTGAATTTAAATTGATGTAATTCAATTGCACTGAATAGTTGTTTACTTTGACAAAGATTTATAATATTTTTTTTCAGGAAAATGAATGTATCTTGAAATGTTTGTTTTATGTTCTCTCTAATTTCTACATATTTTTGTTTCCTTTCTTTAGTACATTTAATTTTCTTTTGTTTTATCGGTGCATAATAAGTTTCATTTTTTTTTTTTTTGTATATTTATATATTTTTCCTAAATTTTTACAATTTTTTTTTTTTTTTGATTAAAACAGAATTTTTTTGTTTCGTTCAATTGCCTTTGTGCACTGTTAATTCGAATAGTTTTCATTACATTTTAGTTTTTTTTTACTTTTTGTTACTTTTTATATCTGTACAAAAATATCGCTTGTAAGTTAGTACTCAATATTGGAAAAGATTAGCAAGGTGACTTAGGTTAAGTCCACAGGTATTTCAGATTCACTGAAATCATTCTTTTATGTACTTACATGACAAAATTCCAACGTTGAAAGGCCTTCCATCGGTGGTGTCGTTTGATTTAGCAGGTTAGGTTAGTATGTTGTATTTAAATGTACATGCGATATTGCAGAACGGTTCGGTGCGCAAAGAACACATTTGATTTTATAATAATATATAATTTTTTCAATTTTTTTTTTTTTTTTTTTTTAAGACAAACATTTCAAGCAAAATTCAATCCAACTAACTTTAATTAATCTTGTTTTTCAATTACTTTTCGTTTCTTTCTATCATTTTACGTTAACAGGTGGCACCAATCAGTTTTTTCAGTTTAGGGTTATTGCCAAACTTTAAGCGGTTCGTTTAGATTGTCTTTCTTGTTCTTTTTTTTTTTTCTATTGGGTTAAAGCACTAGCACGACACTTGGTACGGGCTTCACAAGACGGTTCCTTTTTCCATTAAAGGGCACTTTAAAGGGGATAAGCCTGTCCTTGGAGTGGCTGGCAGAGTCACTGTGTACTCCAAGATCGGGTTCCGCATCAGATATCCAAGACAGACAATAATGGTGCGCGTATAACGCACTCCAAAGAAATAATTATGCCCGCACCAATTGCTGGCAATATCAGGCTTTCATTGCCAAAAGCAATGATGCGGGAGGGGGGGACGTATGCTCAACCCCCGGCTGAGAAACGAAAAAACCGATTAATATGACTGATATTTGCTAAAGAAATATTCAATCGATGGCATACCTTTTATTAAGCAAAACTCAATATGCTTAAATTGTGGGCCTCCTAAGGTCCAAGTACGTCGATGGCTGCGGATTACTCCAACGCAGCTTACAGATTGGATTGCACCAATCTAACCTCTAATACTCGACGTCGAACTTTAATAACGACACTATATGGCTTCAAAGGCGGAAAAGCACGATTTTGGCCTCCAATTAGAATTTATAGCGTCCAATTCGAACGAAAAAATACAAAGCTCTCTCACCAATGTGCAAAGTTGGCTGCACTGCTTAGCAACATAATTAGCATGCGTGCGCAGCTTAGAAGCTTTTATGCAGCTTATGCTGCGGTTGCAGAACTGGGCCAAAGCTCTCGGATAAAGCTTTCGGATAATGTGCAGCGAAATCAAAGCTTTTGATAATTATTGCTATTGATCAACCGTTTTGCATGTTTTGTATCTATAGGTTGCATCTTTGAAATTCTTTGACTATATGACGACCATTACACCACCCGATAATATACCACCGTTAGACAGAATATTAGCGGGAAATCGCTTTGCTTTCTAAAATTGTTTTATTGCTTTATATCTTTAGCATGGAAAGTACCAATTTCACGACCTTGTAAATCCTCCAGTAAATAAAAGGAACTACCTAGTTTCTTTTTAACTCTACACTTTACAAATTGAGGTGCAAGCTTAGCATTATAGTTATGGGCAAATTTACTGAGTGTAAAGTTGCGGCGGAAAACTTCTTGACCTTCTGTAAAGGAGACTGGCTTACAGCGCCAATTATATTGTCGTTCATTTCGTTCATGAGCCTTTTTAGACCCCGTACTCTAAAAACGAGTAGAGGGGTATGTTAGGTTTGTCAGAAGCGAAATGTGCGTAACAGGCAGAAGGAGTCGTGGCCGACCCCATAAAGTATATATATTCTTGATCAGCATCAACAGCCGAGTCGATATAGCAATGTCCGTCTGTCCGTCTGTCTGTCCGTCCGCATGAACACCTGGATCTTTTAAACTACAAAAGCTAGAGCCACCAAATTTATAATGAAAGTCCGTTATTAACCCAGGCTGGTTAAGTTTATTTCAAATTTTTGCCACGCCCCTTACCGCCGCCGCAATGAGCAAAAAACCAGACACACCTCGAAAAAAATGTAGTTTTAGGCCAATAACTCAGTAACTATGGCACTTAGGAACACCATTTCTGGTAAACAGGTTGCTAGAGACAGCCTTAATGCAATGTCATTAAAATTTTGAGCTGCCACGCCCCCTTTTCTCATTAGAGTTAACCAAACGTTTACGCTTTAATGCCATGTTTAAGGCATTTATTCATATAGTAGGGTGTTGTAATTCAACATTCGTATAGAGACATATAAAATCAAACTATTCTGAAAGTGGCATCAACATACTACCTTTAACAAAAGAGCTACTGCGTTACAAAGTTTGTTATTTAACTGCAATATCACTTACGCGCGAGAGCGAGACAGAAACATACAAACACATGTTCGAACGTTTTCGATGCTTGTGTGGCTACAGCGCTGCCGGCAGACGCTGGCCGCGCGGATACACACATACATACATACATGCATACATATAATTTCAAACGAATGTGTGTTTGTATGAATAATATGTAAATGCTGATATTCGGAGAATTCTTGAAAGTGGCGCGTGGTGCAACTGATAGAGTTGCGGCAATGCGAATTGTTAATTTAATTTTTTTTAAATTCCAATTCTAAATGTATATATAAAATTAAAATTTTTAAATTTCATTTGAAAATTTGAATTCAAATTGAATACAAATGTGCACTACTATGAGAGTACGGGGTCTTTTATAGTCGGCTCGATCGACTGTAGCCTTTCTTACTTGTTAATGTTAGATTGGATGTCCTTCCTTAACAAAGCAAGGCTATCCGATCTAAATAGGGGTACTAGAGGTTCTTCCAATAGGGACAATTGCTTTAAGAGTTTATAGTCGGAACCATGGGTAATCATATCCAATCCAAAAAGAGCACGATAAGGTGAACAACCTAACGACTGGTGCAACGAGGATCGTAATGAGCAATATGTTCAATTTACACGCTCAGCAGCATTGCTTTGTGGAGAATATAGAGCCGTATTGACATGTCGTATTCCTAGCTCTGTCAAAAAAGCATTGAATTCGTTAGCCTTAAATTGTGTTCCATTATCACTAACAATTGTTTCGGGGACACCAAAGCTGTGAAAAATCTGTTTAAGCAAGAATTCTCTAACAGCATCAGAGGTGAACTTTTTCAATGGCTGCAGCCAATGAAATTTGCTAAAATGATCTAGCACGATCAACAATCCAACATGACCTTGCTTACTCCTTGGATACGGTCCTAACAAGTCTATGTATAATCTCTGGAAAGGTATAAAAGTAGGACTTTGAGATCCCATCGGAGGGCGAAGTGAATAGATTGGAGCTTTGGACTCTTTACAAACAACACAGTTTCGAACATAGTCTCGCACCTCTTTAGCTAAACCAGGCCAGAACAAATTTCTGCGCAATTTTTCAATTGTCTTTTGCATACCAGAATGGGCGGACGTCAGACCATCATGCGCTTGTTTCAGCACGTCGGCTTTAAGTTGATCAGTGTAGGGTTCAGGTTTTAGGAATACCCTTACTATTTCGATTTTCAACTATCTGGCAACACTTCACCATAAATTTCCCTTTTGCTCTACACAGCTGATTAGCGGCGATCTCTTTTGTTCTGATTTTCGATGGTCTGGCAATGCATCGAAAGCAAAAGAATAATATGCTGGAAAACTCCAGTTAATTATTCGTCACATTGCGCAAAGTGGAAGCAAATTTGGCACGTAGGCCATCATAGAAAATCTTCTCGTTCACTTGGTTTGCTGACCCGAAAGAAGATAAACGCGTTGCTGCAAAATTGTGAGAATTCAATAAGCCTGGTTGCTAAGTGCCATAAGTACAGTGCACACAACCTCAAATATATTTGTGCATTAATATATATGTATATACAAATATATGTATATACAAATATATGTATACATATATTAATATATTAAATTGGTGCAATAAGATCTGCAGCGTTAGTGTCAGTGAGCTGGAACAAAGAAAAAAAGGTAATAAATCGACAAAATGATTTCGCATGTAGTCAATAAGTTTTTTTGTGTTAGCAGGAGCTCCCAATATGTAATTTCTGCGGTGTAGCCGACCGATCTGCGCTCTGCGCTTTCGCGCGTTCTTTGTGCAAATTTTCTGCGGTCGGTCGGCTGATTTTTGGTACACGCATAACACCTGACGTGACCCGGCAATCTGCGCATGGAATATTTTTTGGAGACGAAGCAGTAGCAGAAGCGCTTTAGCGACACCTGCATAACGCCAGTCAGCTGTGCTCGCAAACACGTCCCAAATTGGACGGGGTTGCTATAATTTTTGTATTTTTGTCCCTAGACGGGAAAGGCCGAATCTAGTGCCACTCCACATGGCAATCTAACATATTTTGACGATCGCCAGCGTTTGTAAAATCAAATAAGTTTGTAATTTTAAGTAAATATTGAATATATAACTAATTGAGCTAAAATTCGTTCTTAGATAAAAGAAAGGAATTATTGTAAGCGACATGAGCGTACCTTTGGTGATATAATTATAGCATTACAGAAACATAACCACAATCGCACATTTTGCATCTTCGATGGGCCCAACGAACACGCACCGGCGGATTAATTTGTGAGTAATACAAAATATATTCAGTGTGAGTACCACTTGCATTTAAGCAAGATATTTTATAAAATTATATTACTATTGTGGACGGTCGTCGCTCAGAGGTAGAAATTGTTTGTAAAGAGATTTGAACGAAAGCTTAAAGAGTTGTATAGCTAAACCGCTAATGCGTCATGTATTCTTTCGTGAAT
This sequence comes from Drosophila arawakana, assembly GCA_018151165.1. Classification (NCBI taxonomy): domain Eukaryota; kingdom Metazoa; phylum Arthropoda; class Insecta; order Diptera; family Drosophilidae; genus Drosophila; species Drosophila arawakana. The sequence continues at coordinate 351,061 of JAECWX010000008.1, read as the reverse complement.
CGTGTTCCTTTTTCTTGAATTTATACTTTGAAATATTGTAATCATGTTTGAGTAAATATTAATTATTCTATCGATTGGTAAATCATGTTGAAATCATACAAATTGGAATAATGTAATAAATGGATTGTTAAGGGGTAACCGCCAAATTATTATCGTGTTACCATGGTCGGGTGGGTAAAGAATAGGGGATAGTTAACATCCAAGTCGCCCTAATTCCTGGTTATCGGTCATTATCTTTGGTTAGCCGTGGGTAAAGCCCAGTTATACATATATTTTAGTTGACACAGCAGAAGACAGTAAGTGCACTTATTCTTTTTATATGTTATGATTTCCATAGAAGGAGGAGGAAAGAACCCACGACATATCCGACGAGCATAGCACAGAGCGATGCTAGAAATGCACGCCTCCGAATCCTCTATGGACAGGTAGCTGAATGCTACATCAGGCACCCAAAGTTTCCATGACAATTTCTCTTGTACTTCGTCTCCTGACGAATGCTCAGTACGAATGTACAGGTATGAGTCAATAATTTTTATATCCGGAAACCTGGCACTGTTTTGCTGAAATTTGTTTTTCAGGTTTTCATAATTTTCCTCTTGAAAAGCAGTGGACTTCAAATCGATTACAGGGCTCATCTCTAAAGATGCTATATCGTTTCCTGGCAATCTAGATAAAGCGTCTGGAACTATGTGTTCTTTGCCTTTGCGGTGCGAAATGGCAAACTTAAAAATCCAGCGGGCTAAGCGCCTGAAACATTTTGTTGTCTCATCAACCAAAGAAGGCTCGAATGATCCGTTACAACTTCGAACTCCTGGAGTTCTAAGTAACAACGAAACTTTTCAATTGCTAATATCACCGCTAAACATTCGCGTTCTGTAACACTATAGTTTCGTTGGGCTCTACTCAGTTTTTTGAACATGAATGCGACTGGTTTCTCTTCCATTTCGGGAGACAGCTGTACTAAGACGGCACCAATTCCATAATCACTGGCATCGCAATGCAAAAAGAATTTTTCATCAAAATTTGGATTTTGTAGCACTGGTGAAAACGTTAAGACCGACTTCAGTTTTTCCATGGCCACTTGAGCTTCCGGTGTCCAAACAAACTTTTTCTTGGACGACAAAACATCGGTTATTGAACAAGCTAAATCAGCAAAATTATTTATAAAGCGACGATACCAACCACAAACGCCTAAAAAACCTATTACTTGTTTAAGATTTCTTGGAGATGGCCAATTCTGAGTACACGCAACCTTATCAGGATCGGTACATATCCCTCCGCTACCAATAACATAACCGAGATAGTGGCTTTTTGCGACATTTAACGTCAAGTTGGCTTTTCTTAACTGTTCGGCTATTCTAATCAATATCGATAGATGAGTCGAAAATTCTTCTGAAACTATACAAAGATCATCTAGATAACCAAATACGCAGTGTCGAAGATCTGGCGGAATTATTTCATCAATTAGCCTACACATGGTTGAGGGTGCATTGCACAGACCAAATGGCATGACCTTAAATTGATAAAGCGGCCTTCCTGGAACAGTAAATGCAGTGAGCGGCTTTGATTCTTCAGAAAGTTCAATCTGCCAATAAGCATCTTTCAGATCAAGTTTTGAAATGATATTTGCCTTCGGCAACCTAGAAAATATACCATCGATGCTTGGCAGTGGATAGGCATCTTTCTTGGTTGCATCATTAAGTTTTCGCGCGTCCAAACAAAGTCGAACTTTATTTGGCTTTACAACAAGCCTCATTGGAGAACTCCAAGCGCTGGTGGATGGCTCGATGACACCAAGATCTAACATACGATCGATTTCTGCATACAATAGTTTTTCTACGGCTGGAATTACGGGATAAAAGCGTTGTTTAACCGGCATAGCGTCTCCTACATCAATATGGTGACGTATTAAAGCAGTACGTCCCAATTTTTGAGCAGCATCTGGAAACAGTTGCTTCACTGCGTTACGTTGTTGCAATTGAGCGCCACTTAACGGATAGTTATCTGGGTCGCCCCCATCTATATTCTTTGTGTCGACCTCCAAAGTATTAATGACGTTTGGAGCTAAAGCGAATATTTTCCAAAAATCATGGCCAAGAATTAATTCTTGCTTGATTGTGGGTATGACATGCAATGTCATGGGTTTAGAACTAGATTGGTATTTCATATCAATTTTTAAAATTCCAATTACTGATTGAATATTACCATCAGAAGTTTTCGCACTCGGCTTAAAGAAAGGACAATTAAAGGACAAGAAAAATCGGTTTGTGCCAATGTAGATCCTGTACAACTTATATTTGCACCAGTATCTAACAAATCTAATTTGGTGAATTCCAAAAACAATACTTCTGCATAGGTGCGCATATCTTTGGGATCACTAAAGATAGTAGAAACTAAAAATTACGACTTTTCTTAATATTACTATAATAATTTTTCAACCTCATAATACGCTTATTTTTTACAGAACCTACTTCATTAAATATTCTGTTTCTTACATCTAAATATTTTGCAATTTTTTCTTCAGGACGAAGAAAACGTAAATCTACTCTAGGTGTGCCTTGTTCATTGGAACACGTTCCCTTTTTAGCAGTGCTATTTTTTAAACAAACTTTTCTGTCACTGTGTCTACACCTTTGGGGGCATCCGACTGTTTGTTGGATGCTCCCTTCTGTCGGTTTTCCGTCTGCCTACGGATACATTTTGTACACTGTGGCTTATATACATTGGGAGTACCACATCCATAACAAAAAACTCTCCTATCTTGGAGACAGTTTTCCCAAATATGCCCTTTTTCTTCACAATTCCAGCATGTAAAGTTTGCATGGGCTTTCTGTAAATCGGCAATTTCGGATTCATATAAATCTGAATAATCCTCTACATTTACTTCAGGACAGGCGTTTTCTAACTCGCATACTTGACGACGAAGAGCGACAGGCTTCGCACGAGAAAAAGTTTCCTAACGACAATTTAAATCCTTTGTTAAGTTTTCGCTCATTTGAACTTAACGACGTAACTGACCAACCGAACCGATAGATTGGTAGAGCAAATTGTGACGCATTTCGGGCAACAGGTTATTTTATAAAATCTCGACTAACTCTCCTTACTCGATTTTGAGACCATACTTGTCTATCAAGGATGCTACCGAGTCATGAAACTGTACAAAAGTTTCTCCCAGTTTTTGCTTTCTAGCTCTGACTAGTTCTTTACTCATAAACTCAGAACGATAGTCCTTATATTGCTGACGAAGAGCAGCACAAAATTCGGACCAAACAATACGATCAACTTGCTTGTGAAATCTCAATAACCAATAAACAAGATATGCTTACAAAGGCCCATAAAATCGCTGTCCAAAGTTTCCTCAGTTAGAACTTTGACCCGGTACACAAATTCTTCAACTCCAAGTCCTTCGGGGGATCCATCAAAGTGTAAATTCCACTTTTGGATAATGTTAGCCGTTTTGCGGTTGTGAATCGTCGAACTACTGGGCGAATACGCAACGGGAGTTGGGGCGAAAGATCGTTGTTCAATTATTGTACTGCGAGAATTGATTTGCAAAGACGCTATAACTCGTGTGACGGTTTGTTCGATCATTTGTTGAATAGCAGAGTAATCCACGACAGGATATTTGACTAGCATTGGCAGATCGAATCGGCCTACCTCTACGACGAGTATTATTATTTCTGGGAGGAGCATTGACATTTTGATTCGAACTATGACTTGCATCTAACCCAAAAATCACTACATCACTACCTTCCATTGACCTTTCAGGGGGATTAGGAATGATAACGTTACGATTTTGGTTCAAGGATTTGGATAAATTTCGGGTAACCATTCTTGAACTTGATGGCGCTGCTGATGCAGCAGTTTGCTTTGGAGCCGGCGAGCAGTTGCCGATAACCAATTTTATATTTGCAGGATTTATTTCTGCATTACATTCAGGACATTCTAAATGGTGTTCAAGCCACTGTTCCAAACAAAGTTTATGGAAGTTATGTGTACAAGGCGTGCAATAACACTGCTGAGTGTTGTTCATGTCTTGCTGACAAATTCGACATAAGCTTGTAGATTTCTCCACTGACTGAGAGTTTGGTGGACTTCGAGAAACTAGAGACATTATTTTATTTTCAAAAACAAAGAAATTACTTTCTTAAATTCCTTGTGTGACTTATATGTTAACATAAAGGGGTGAAAGCTATTTGATTTTAAAAACAATAAGAAGGTGTTTAAATTGGGCTATTGATACTAAAATGGCTATAGAATTATTATGAGAAAATGTTTCATACGACATAATTAATCGGCAAGGATACGCAACTTTCGGCATATGCACAAGTTCCAGACAAAAATTCTATCATACTTTACAACTTTACTCAAACAATCCGATTAAAGCCACAGGATATGACTTGATAGCTTTTATGGATCATTTCGATTGTGGTAGCAACATCTTTCCCAGGAACAATCAGTACCGATATTGCAGCTGGGCCAAATATTCAGTATTCTGAAATTGTATCTGACAGATTTACCAACGACAATTAAAATAAATACAAAATACTAAAAACCATACGAAAATCAAAAATGAGCCTGGGTGTGGAGCATAACATATCCTTATATAGCTGATCTTAGCGCTATATTCTATTATTTTTATCTTTTTTTCCATTCATTTATAATTAGTTAAGTGCAAAAAAGTTCGGCATGGAATTCTTTCTTAGAATCGCCAGCATCGGTAACCTGTTAACAGACTTAAACCATTGTATTACTATATGCGGCAGAACGACCAAATCAATCAGTTCAACATCAGCATAAGCCTTACAAAAAAATAAAGTAAATTTCACTCAAAGGGCAGTTAAACTAACTCACGTTGCAGCTAATTGCAATTCAGTAAGTTAACAATAACACAGCTAAATGGCCATATGTTAAAAAAAACCTCAAAACTATACTCAATCAATGAAAAAAGTTAATAACTAATGCTCAATGCTAAGCATTAAACTGGATGTTATGTTAAGCTGCCCCACGTTTTAGGCGGCAAAAAATCTCTGTAACCTTCGACCATTTATATTTTGAACGACTTTCAAGACGTACAATAAACCAACATCGTCCGAGGTTCGGGCAGGAGCGGTAGCGGGGCAGGATCCTCTGGTTCCCTAGCTCATTCGGGAGTGCGGGGGGGTTCGTTGCTACTTCTCGTCCTTGGTACATAAATTTTAAGTTAGGATCCCTACAAAAGTAAAGGAGGAGCTCTACTCCCAAACATGGCAAAAATCACCATGGCCAAACAAAACAAGTAAGAAAGGCTACAGTCGACGTGCCGACTGTATAAGACACCGTACTCCTTGTAATGCACATACAAAAATACTTACAAACTTAAAAGAAGAAGCAGTAGACTGATTCATATTTTAAAAATACCAAATTTAAAAAAGATAATAGTTTAAATTAAAATTTAAAAAATTAATAAAAAATTATGCGCTAGCTGCAATCGAACCCACGGTATCAGACACAGAATTCTCACATGTCGCCACTCTACCATATGCACCATAACTCAATTTGCATGTACTGCTGATTATCTGCATTTACATATAATAATGTTTTGTTATAGAAAAAAAAAAAAAAAAAAATGCCTGTCTGTGCCGGGGTTCGGAACCGCAGACCTCATGTTTCTCTAATGCATGTCACATCACTTGGACCACAGCACTGTTGACAATGAGGACGGCTAAAATAGATAAACATTGATTTACCACTTTTCTCAAACACGTACATAAATTACAATTTTTGACATTTTTGACCAATTTGTTTCACATGTTGTAGTTGTCCGATTTGAACCAAATTTGGTGAAGTTAATTTTAATAATTATGTACACATTCTGTGTGAGTTTGGTTGCGATCACTTAGCAAATACTACATGTCTTCATACAAATTTTTTGTTTTTTGACCGATTTGTCCTATGGGAGCTATAAGCTATAGTTGTCCGATCTTGATGAAACTTGGTGAGGATAGTTATAGTTGTACCATACACCTACTGTGTAAATTTGGTTACGATAGCTTTCATAGTTTTAAAGTTGTAGTGCAATGAAAGCTGTTTTTTACAATTTGCGGGGGCGGTAGGGGGCGTGCCAAAAATTTGAAATAAACTTAACCTGCCTGCAATACAGACGGACTTTCATTCCAAATTTGGTGGCTCTAGCTCTTGTAGTTTAAAAGATCTAGGTGTTCATACGGACGGACGGACGGACAGACAGACGGACAGACACACAGACGGACAGACGGACAGACGGACATTGCTATATCGACTCGGCTGTTGATGCTGATCTAGAATATATATACTTTATGGGGTCGGCCACGCCTCCTTCTGCCTGTTACGCACATTTCGCTTCTGACAAACCTAATAGACCCCTATACTCTTTTTTAGAGTACGGGGTCTAAAAAAAGAAAAACCCATCCTATTGCTAAAAGAGGCGAGGTCTATTTTAAATCAGAAACAAGAGAGCCTTCGGAAGTGAAGTTTTTCAGTGTGTTTTTTAGTTGACATATTTTTTCAGATTACATTTTTTTTTTTTAAAAATTCATTGTGTTGTTTCGTTTTTGTTTTCGATATATATATCAACGGTAATTATTTATACATACATATAAGTTTTGTTTTTAGTTTATGACATTAAATCTTATTCAAATTTTTTTTTTCGAAAATTTAATTTGAATTTAAATTGATGTAATTCAATTGCACTGAATAGTTGTTTACTTTGACAAAGATTTATAATAATTTTTTTTTCAGGAAAATGAATGTATCTTGAAATGTTTGTTTTATGTTCTCTCTAATTTCTACATATTTTTGTTTCCTTTCTTTAGTACATTTAATTTTCTTTTGTTTTATAGGTGCATAATAAGTTTCATTTTTTTTTGTATATTTATATATTTTTCCTAAATTTTTACAATTTTTTTTTTTTTTTTTGATTAAAAGAGAATTTTTTTCTTCGTTCAATTGCCTTTGTGCACTGTTAATTCGAATAGTTTTCATTACATTTTAGTTTTTTTTTTACTTTTTGTTACTTTTTATATCTGTACAAAAATATCGCTTGTAAGTTACTACTCAATATTGGAAAAGATTAGCAAGGTGACTTAGGTTAAGTCCACAGGTATTTCAGATTCACTGAAATCATTGTTTTATGCACTTACATGACAAAATTCCAACGTTGAAATGCCTTCCATCGGTGGTATCGTTTGATTTAGCAGGTTAGGTTAGTATGTTGTATTTAAATGTACATGCGATATTGCAGAACGGTTCGGTGCGCAAAGAACACATTTGATTTTATAATAATATATAATTTTTTCAATTTTCTTTTTTTTTTTTTTTTAAGACAAACATTTCAAGCAAAATTCAATCCAACTAACTTTAATTAATCTTGTTTTTCAATTACTTTTCGTTTCTTTCTATCATTTTACGTTAACAGGTGGCACCAATATATGCAAAATTTTCAGTTTTCAGTTCAATTGTTAGTTTTTTCAGTTTAGGGTTATTGCCAAACTTTAGGCGGTTCGTTTAGATTGTCTTTCTTTTTCTTTTTTTTTTCTATTGGGTTAAAGCACTAGCACGACACTTGGAGCTCCGATCGATAGTACGGGCTTCACAAGACGGTTCCTTTTTCCATTAAAGGGCACTTTAAAGGGGACAAGCCTGTCCTTGGAGTGGCTGGCAGAGTCACTGTGCACTCCAAGATCGGGTTCCGCATCTGATATCCAAGACAGACAATAATGGTGCGCATATAACGCATTCCAAAGAAATAATTATGCCCGCACCAATTGCTGGCAATATCAGCCTTTGATTGCCAAAAGCAATGATGCGGGAGGGGGGAACGTATTATGCTCAACCCCCGGCTGAGAAACGAAAAAACCGATTAATATGACTGATATTTTCTAAAGAAATATTCAATCGATGGCATACCTTTTATTAAGCAATACTCAATATGCTTAAATTGTGGGTCTCCTAAGGTCCAAGTACGTCGATGGCTGCGGATTACTCCAACGCAGCTTACAGATTGGATTGCACCAATCTAACCTTTAATACCTGACTTCGAACTTTAATAACGACACTAGCACTGACATGGCTGGCTTCAAAGGCGGATAAGAACGATGTGCAAAGTTGGCTGCACTGCTTAGCAACATAATTAGCATGCGTGCGCAGCTTAGAAGCTTTTATGCAGCAACCAAAGCTTATGCTGCGGTTGCAGAACTGGGTCAAAGCTCTCGGATAAAGCTTTCGGATAATGTGCAGCGAAATCAAAGCTTTTGATAATTATTGCTATTGATCAACCGTTTTGCATGTTTTGTGTCTATAGGTTGCATCTTTGAAATTCTTTGACTATATGACGACCATTACACCTTATCGCCAATGAGCAAAAAACCAGACACACCTAGAAAAAAAAAATGTAGTTTTACGCCAATAACTCAGTAACTATGGCACTTAGGAACTCCATTTCTTGTAAGCACGTTGCTAGAGACAGACCTAATGCAATGCCATTAAAAATTTTGAGCTGCCACGCCCACTTTTTTTCAGAAGAGCTAAAAAAAACGTTTAAGCTTCAATGCCGTTTTTTTCATCTAGTAGAGTGTTGTAATTCAACATTCGTATAGAGACAGTACAAAATCAAACTATTCTGAAAGTGGCATCAAAATACTACCTTTAACAAAAGAGCTACTGCGTTGAGAAAGTTTGTTACTTTAACTGCCATATCGTCTTACGCGCGAAAGCGAGACAGAAGCATACAAACACATGTTCGAACGTTCTCGATGCTTGTGTGGCGACAGCACTGCCGGTGGTGGTGTGCATTAGACGTTATGTTGTCTATTTTTAAATATTTGCACAAGTCATTTACAATTGAATTATATTCTGTTCCTATGTCCATAATGAACGTCTTCATTGGACCGTACTTCAGAATAAAAGATTCGAATAATTTAAAAATTTTGTGACAGTTGTTGCAATTTTATTTGCAACGGGAATTGCTACTAAATATTTTGTCAAATTACATATTGAGTTGATTGCATATTCATTCCCATTTTCCGAACGTGGTAGTGGACCAATAGTGTCTACTATCACTCTGGCAAAAGCATATTGTGGAGTTTCGGTTATTGTCATAGGTGATCTTGTGTGTTTTGTCGTTTTCGACGTCATGCATTTTGGACTCTTACATGTTTATTCATGTTTTTCCAATAATATTGTCTCTTTATTTTTGCAATTGTTTTATTTTTGCCTGTATGCTCATATAATTGATTCAAAGGTCTTTTCGCTCGGTGCCACTTTTAGTTGGCTGATTTTAGATACACCTAACTCGAGAATTCCATTGTAGTATAAATCGCTAACATTAATTCTCGCAACAACTGTTTTTCCATGTTTCAATAACATGTGGAATCTGTTATTCGCATAGTCACTACTTTATGTACCTCGTCATGTGTGACGACTTCTTATATGTTGGGCTTAGAAGCTATTTCAAGACTTTGCTTTGGCAATAGTTCTTGTTTATTTTCTGCGCAGAAATTGTTTTGTCTACTTTGGTGCCTCGTAATGACTTTCAGGACTTTTCTATTCAAGTCAATTTAGTCGGATATTGTTATCCGTGAAAGGGCATCTGCCACTAAATTATCTTTACCTCGCAGATACTCTACCGTAAAATCATACTCTTCTAATTCGAGTCGCATGCGTGTTAATTTAGAACTTAGATTAACCATAGAAAATAAATATGTTAAAGGTCTGTGATCAGTTCTACCTGTAAAGTGTTTCTCATGTATATAGTGACATATTCATCCCGATTATGTCTACAGAGTTCCATATCCCCAATTATAAACATTCCCAAGCTTCACTTGAGAATGAATCCAACCCCCAATTATAAACATTCCCAAGCCTCACTTGAGAATAAATTCAACAATTGTAAACAAAGAGCCGTCTAGCCGCCGCATCTCCCCAATCGATCAGCATCGATTGCAAATCACATAGTCAGCATAATTTTTGTTCCCAGCTTAAGCCGAGATAACGAGGAACGCTTGGTGCCCAGCAACCAGCGGTGCCCTCGATAATGTAAACATTCAAACAGAGCTTTCTTTATCATTTATTAAACCAATATCTGTTAGTCTTAAGTTGATATTGAATAAAACAAGTCGTGAATCTAAAATCTCGCTTCGTCTTTTATTTTTACATCAACGTTGTCGTTAGAGTGTGTCGCGACATTTATTCGATTCGATTAAACACATAAAATATTCAATTGGCGCAGCCGGTAGGATAACAATAAATAGATCCTGAAGCAATTCTAATACTTTTTTGTTGTTATCCGAAAAAAAACAACCAACGCGAAGGCAACCCAAGCGACGGTAAATATCGCGTCAAGTTTTATAAGAAAAACCTCGACAGTGACGTGTAAACCAACAATTCGCATTTTTGCCAAAAACCACGGATGTTCACAACTTGAAATTAATTCAAGAAGACGCGATAGAATTCGGAGAGAACATAATTCCAGATACCTGGTTATCTCAATAAAATTCGAAATAGCTATCTGTGCAAACAAACAAAAACAAACTCAATTGTAATTAAGCCTAAAGTGAATTATAAGTAAAACTAAAAAACTAAATTAAGTGAGACTTTTAAATAAAATATTGGTTAAGTGAAAAAAAAAAAAAACAGAAAAATATAAAAATAATCAAAACAACAACCAACCGTAACAAAAATTTTACAAAATGGAAGGAGGAGCAGCAGCAGCAACAACCCTTTCTGACGCCAGCATGTCACAAGTAATAAATCAATTGAAAGACGTCGAAAAATTCAATGGAAACAAAAATACCCTGTACACCTTTGTTAACCGTATCGACTACATATTGGCCCTGTACACGACTAATGATATACGGCAACAAGCGATTATTTTTGGACTTGTGGAACGTTGCATCAGTGCTGATGTTATGCTATCCCTTGGCATAAATAATCTCAACACCTGGACTAGAGAATAATATCGATGAAAAAACACTGTACTCGCGGCTAATTAAATCTAGTATTGACGATTTGATTCAAAAGTTACCTACTAACATCTGCATTAGAATTATAAATTGCGAAATTCCCGATTTAAGATCGCTTATAAATTTATTGCAAGAAAAAAATCTTTATGATCAACCTTGCCAAAATTTTAATTCCACTAAAACAAAACAAGAAAAAGAATTAAAGCCACTCCCAACCAATTCCAATTTTCATAAATTTCCAACATTTCTCCAACCAAACAATACACAATATGTTTCGTATCCAAATCATCCACCATATTATCAACAACCATTTCATCCATTACAACAACATTACAATATGCCTCATACTAACAACTACTTACCTCGACCATTACCACCCGTACCAAATCCGACAAGACCAGTACAATTTTCACCTCGACAAAATTTTCGTCAAAATTTATTTGACCAAAACCGTTTTGGACAAATTCAGAGTGCCACTTTACAAAAGGCTCCAGTTAATAATACACCTGGTGTTCCACATCCACCAATGAAACGCTCTAGACCAGCAGAAAGTGGACTGAGTAAAATGAGCACAGATCAAGAAGCTAGGTATCAAGAAGAATTGAATTATCAAGAATATTTACAGCAAGAATATTACAATCAATTAGCTTCAAATCCACAATCCTATCAAGATTACGGATATCCTCAAAGCTTTGATTATGCCGAAACTTCGACACCAGTAGCCGAAAATTTAACTGAACAGTGTAACGAGATAGAGCTCGATCAAGCCGAAAATTTTCCGTTACCAGCTTCGAAACCAACAATTCATAAAACTTACCCATAAAGGAAAAGTTTTAAAATGCCTTATAGATACCGGTTCAACAGTAAATATGATGACATCCAATGTTTTCAATCTAAATGTTTATGATACTGAATGTCTCATTCACACAAGTAACGGGCCATTAACAATCACAAAAAAGATTATTGTTCCCTCCAACAACATATTCATGAGTAGTAGTGAATTCCTTTTACACAAATTTTCTTCAGACTATGATTTATTAATTGGCAGAAATTTGCTTTCACAAGCCCAAGCAATAATAGACTACAAATTTCAAACAGTAACTTTATTCAACAAAAAATATAAACTAATTAATGATTCTCCAATTAAAAATCAAACTCATTTTTTAGCTAATCCAACTTTTGAAGCTAAAAAATATAATAATAGCCCACAGTCTTCAGACAATGTAAAAACAGAATCACTTGAGAATTCAAATCTGTATCGATTAGATCATTTAAATAATGAAGAGAAATCAAAATTAAAACATTTATTAAAGATTTATCAACATATTCAATTTCAAGAAGGAGATCAACTCAGTTTCAGTAATCAAGAAAAACATAATATCAACACTACTCATAACTCCCCCATTTACTCTAAACCGTACAGTTATCCTCAGGCCTATGAACAAGAAGTTGAAAACCAAATCCAAGAAATGTTAGAACAAGGTATCATAAAACCCAGTAATTCCCCCTACTGCAGTCCAATATGGATTGTTCCAAAAAAAACAAGACGCATCGGGTAAACAAAAGTTTAGAATAGTAATCGACTATAGAAAATTAAACGAGGTAACTATTAATGACAGATACCCAATACCGAATATGGACGAAATTCTAGGAAAACTAGGTAGATGCAATTATTTTACCACAATTGACCTTGCAAAAGGTTTCCATCAGCTGGAAATGCATCCAGATGCAATACATAAAACAGCTTTTTCAACCAAAAATGGTCATTATGAATATCTTCGTATGCCATTTGGTTTAAAAAATGCTCCTGCAACTTTTCAACGTTGCATGAATAATGTGTTGCGACCATTATTAAACAAGCATTGTTTGGTGTATTTAGACGATATTATCGTTTTTTCCACATCCCTAGAAGAACACCTACATTCACTACAACTAGTTTTCGAAAAGCTTTCTGAAGCTAATCTTAAACTTCAACTTGACAAATGCGAGTTTCTTAAACAAGAAACTACTTTTCTTGGACATATCATAACTAAGGACGGAATAAAACCCAATCCTGAAAAAATCAAGGCTATTCAAAAATACCCAATTCCAAAAAAGACCAAAGAAATTAAAGGTTTTCTTGGGTTAACCGGATATTACAGAAAATTCATTCCCAATTTTGCAGACATAGCCAAACCGATGACAACAGCTCTAAAAAAAGATTCCAAAATCGATATACAAAATCCAGAATACGTAGAAGCCTTTGAAAAATTAAAACAACTAATTTCCAATGACCCCATTTTAAAAATACCAGATTTTAACAGTAAATTCGTATTAACTACAGACGCAAGTAACATAGCACTTGGAGCTGTACTTTCACAAAACGGACACCCACTTAGTTACATTAGTAGAACCCTAAATGATCACGAAACCAATTACAGTGCCATAGAAAAAGAACTTTTAGCTATTGTATGGGCAACAAAAACCTTTCGACATTACCTTCTAGGACGACATTTTGAAATTAATAGTGACCATCAACCGTTATGTTGGTTATACAAAATGAAAGAACCAAATTCAAAATTAACTCGATGGAGAGTTAAATTATCAGAATATGACTTTGACATTAAATATATAAAAGGAAAGGAAAATCACATAGCTGACGCTTTATCTCGAGTAAAAATAGAACAAGCTTATTTTGGAGAAGAAACACAACATAGTTCTGATGAAGACAATAGTAACTTAATTTTTATCACCGAAAAACCAATTAACACATTTAAAAGACAAATAATATTTTCTAAAGGCATTCCAAATATAAGAAAAGAAAATTATTTCAAAAACTAATAATCCACATCACATATGATAATATGACAACAGAAAAAGCTAAACAATATTTGATTGATCATTTTTGCACCAAGTCTAGTGCGCTGTTTATAGATAGTGATGCCGATTTTGAAATTATCCAAAACGCACACAAAGACATTATCAATCCAAACCATACTAAAATTCTCAGAAGCCTTATTCTTCTGAAAAATATAAGTTCATACGCAGAGTTCAAAGAACTCATTCTCAAGACGCATGAAAAACTCCTACATCCAGGCATTCAAAAAACAAACAAACTTTTCGGTGAAACTTATTATTTCCCCAATAGTCAATTATTAACCCAAAACATTATTAATGAATGTCATATCTGCAATTTAACGAAAACCGAACATAGAAATACAGAAATGCCAATGAAAATTACGCCCAAACCAGAACATTGTAGAGATAAATTCGTAATAGATATTTATTCATCAGAAGGTAAACACTATCTAAGCTGCATAGACATTTATTCAAAATTCGCTACTCTCGAACAAATCAAAACTAAAGATTGGATAGAATGCAAAAACGCATTAATGCGCATATTTAATCAGTTAGGTAAACCAATATTATTAAAGGCAGACCGAGACGGAGCATTTACCAGTCTAGCACTCAAAAGATGGCTTGACAGTGAGGGAGTAGAAATTCAGTTAAATACTTCAAAAACAGGTATAGCGGACATAGAAAGATTACACAAAACTATCAATGAAAAAATTAGAATCATAAATACTTTAAATGATGAAGAGAAAAAACTTTGCAAAATGGAAACTATCCTTTATATTTACAATCATAAAACTAAACATGACACCACTGGACAAACTCCCGCACACATATTCTTACATGCAGGACAACCAACTTTAGATACACAGGACAAAAAAGAAAAAATTATAAACAAAATTAACAGTGACCGACAAGAATTTGAAATAGATACTAGATACAGAAAAGGACCGTTACAAAAAGGAAAATTAGAAAATCCATTTAAAGCCAATCAAAATGTTACTCAAACAGACCCCGATCATTACCAAATTACTAACAAAAATAGAACCACACATTATTACAAAACACAATTTAAAAAGAAAAAAAAGATTAACCAAATTCAAACTCCACAGGTCCCTTCCTCATGATCATATTGTCATCCATACTCTCTACCATATGCCATGCTCAACAAATTCAAATAAATAACTTGGATACAGACCACGGATACTTATTGTTTTCAGACAAACCCATAGAATTACCAACTAGATTTGAACACCACTCTTTACGAATTAATGTTTCTGAAATAATAACAACAAATGAATATTTTCGTAGAACTATTCCAAGCTTTAAAAATTCATCACAAATCAATTATTTGTATTCAAAATTACAACAAGAATTAAATGGTATAATCTTTCACCATGAGAATCGAAATAAACGAGGACTGTTCAACATTGGAGGCTCACTATTTAAATTCCTTTTTGGCACACTTGACGATAATGACAGACGAGAATTTGAAAAAAATATTGAAAATCTATCTTTAAATACTGTGCAAGCTCAAGACATTAATGGTATAATAAACATAATTAATACCGAAATGCAACAATTTAAAGATCATCAAAACAAACGAACACTTCAAGAAACATTTATTTACCAATTATTACAATTTATAGAATATGTAGAAGACATTGAAATGGGCATGCAATTGTCTAGATTGGGACTCTTCAACCCAAAGTTACTTACCTATGACCGACTTGACAGTGTTGACAACCGAAACATTCTACTAATTAAAACCTCCACTTGGATTAATCACCAAGATAATATCATACTAATTGTATCCCACATCCCAATCAACTTTCAAACTATTAAAACCATTAAAATCATTCCCTATCCTGACAATGATGGCTATCAACTCGATTACACCAGTACCACCTCTTATTTTGAAAAAGATAATAAAATTTTTAATAGAAAAAATGAACCAATATTTGATGAATGTATTACAAAAATTTTACTTCATACAAAACCAATTTGTAACTTTAAGCAGATAAACGAAAAAGAAATCATTAAGTACATAGAGCCAAATACAATTGTAACATGGAACATATCCAACATAAATGTAAAACAAAACTGTCAAAAAAGTAATACAGATCTTAATATTCATGGTAATAAAATTATTAACGTCAATCAATGTAAACTACAAATAAATGATATCATTTTAAGCGACAATTACTTACAACCCGAAATAGATCTAACAACTTTGTATCCACCAATAGAAATGATCAAAATTAAGCCTATCAAACATGACGACATTGTACAACTTGTATCCCAAAATAATGTCTTTTCATATACAATAATTATAACCATTATTATTATATTCATAATCATATTGTTATATTTAAAATATGTATCATTTAATCCCATAATATTAATCCATAAAAAATGTAAGAAACAAATTCACGAACACAAAAAAGATACACCGCAATCAGTTCAACCAAAAGAACAACAACAAGATGAAACAGTTATCGAAGTGACACAATCAAATTTACCAAAACTTTACCCTTCAGCCTCGCCTTGATTCACAGGCTCGCCTCTTAAGGAGAGGGAAGTGACATATTCATCCCGATTATGTCTACAGAGTTCCATATCCCCAATTATAAACATTCCCAAGCTTCACTTGAGAATGAATCCAACCCCCAATTATAAACATTCCCAAGCCTCACTTGAGAATAAATTCAACAATTGTAAACAAAGAGCCGTCTAGCCGGCGCATCTCCCCAATCGATCAGCATCGATTGCAAATCACATAGTCAGCATAATTTTTGTTCCCAGCTTAAGCCGAGATAACGAGGAACGCTTGGTGCCCAGCAACCAGCGGTGCCCTCGATAATGTAAACATTCAAACAGAGCTTTCTTTATCATTTATTAAACCAATATCTGTTAGTCTTAAGTTGATATTGAATAAAACAAGTCGTGAATCTAAAATCTCGCTTCGTCTTTTATTTTTACATCAACGTTGTCGTTAGAGTGTGTCGCGACATTTATTCGATTCGATTAAACACATAAAATATTCAATTATATATGGTCGAAAATGTGTTATTGCCCAATGTATTGCTGCTAATTATACCCGTTACTCGTAGAGTACAAGGGAACGTAGGGCGTTCTATCTTCATATAGAAGTAAATGTACAGGTAAAAGTAGAATGTATTAGTATAGAAAACTTTTTTGTTAGCTATGCTATCTGAACTAAATTTACACGGAAAGAACATGTACTGACAAATTGGACAACTATATCGTATAGCTCCCATAGGGCCGATCAGTCAAAAATACACTCTAAATATTAATTAGTATGAAAAACTTTTGCGTTAACTAAGCTATATCAATCAAGCTCACAAGATATCTTATCTATCAACATTGCTAATAACATATAAAAACTGAGTAACGGGTATCCTAAAGTCGAGAGGCGACTATCGCATTCTTTCTTGTTCTTGTTCTGTAGTACTCTTATTGCTTTCACCTTTAGTGAATGCTCTTTATGCATATGCTTGTTTGCTTGCATCAGTGATTATGCAAAATTCTTTGCTAAAATCTGGGTACGGTAATAAATTAGGTTGAACAAGTTGATTTTTAAGGTACTGGAATGACTTTTCACATTCTTCTGACCATTCAAGTGGAACATTCTTTTTACATAATCTTGTTATGTGCCGTGAATATTCGGCGAAGTTTTTTATGAAACGTCTATAATAATTGCAAAAAGCAACGAATCTTCTAACGCTGTCTGCTTCCGTAGGGACTCGATAATTATTGATAACATCCAATTTTTTATCATCAGGTAAGATTCCTTTATCTGTGCATGAAAAATGAACATTTTTCTGGATGTAATTTGAGTTTGTGTTTTTTACAAAGTTTGAAAACATCTGTTAGACTTTTAATCATACGTTGCTCAGAACCACCAATAACGATTAAATCACTACCCTCTGTGTTCCAATGTGCGGTAATAAAAGCATTGGAAGATATCGCCCATTCGTATGTCGTGGTATAAATAGACGACGACATGGTTGTATTGCAAACACAAATTGGTTTTTCATTTAATGTGACTAAATTTTCCTTCGTAAAGTCAAGTGTTGAGTATCTTGGGTTTTTCGTAAATAATGATGAAATCCGACCCAATCCACAAAAGGTGCACGCGTTGAATAATTTACCTCCTCCACAGTCGGTTACACAGGTAAGGCAATTCATAGGTCTAGCGTCGTACTTTCGACGATTTGTACCTAGGTTCTCTGAAATAATGAAAAGTAAAATCATGTAAAAGTAAAACATTATTTTGGAATTCCGAGCACGAAGAACTTAGTCAAAAAGTTATAAAAATTTTTACAGACGATACTATATTTTATCCTCAATACTCCATAAAATTACATAATGATGCCAGTATGGATGGCTATAGAGCTATCCCCCTCCATAAAATCGACAATAAACCTCTTGTCATATAGTATTTTAGTAAGCAAACATCGCCTACCGAATCTCGCTATCATTCATATGAGCTCGAAGCTTTAGCCGTGTATAACTGAATGAAGCATTTCCGACACCCGGCAGACATTTTACAGTTTATACCGACTGTAACTCTCCGAAAAAAATAAAATTGAAATCACTCCAAGAGTCCATCGATGGAGTCTTTTGATTTCAATATTCAATATAGACCGGGTGTCAAAATGGCTCATGTTGATTTCCTTTCACGTAATCCGGTGGCAAATGAAGTAATGTCTCAATATCATACAAGTTTGGAAAACAAACATGTTTTGTTACCAGAAATAACTGACAATTGGCTTATAGCAGAACAACAGAATGACCCAGAAACGGCCTTAGTTATTCAAAAAATTCTAAATAATGAATTAGAAGAGAGTTTATCAAAAACCTGCGAAATACGGTCAAAATTGGCTTTCCGTAAAATTCAAAGAAACCGTAAACTAGGTGTCTTCCAGTTGTCCCTAGATCTTTTAGATGGTCCGTACTGAATCATATTCACGAAGCAGTTTTACATCTTGGTTGGGAAAAAAACTCTGGAGAAGATGAGTTTTATGAGTTTTACTGGTTCCAGCATATGGCTAAATATGTACGAAAGTTTGTGGATAATTGCAATTCTTGCAAATTGACCAAATCTCCGTCAGGAAAGTTGCCAATAGAACGTAGATATCCCATGCCATACAGTCCATATTGATAGCACAGGTAAATTAAGCGGTAAAAAGGATCAAAAGGTATATAGTATCGGCGTACCAACACGTATAATTGCAGATCAGAGTAGATCTTTTACTTTGTCTGGCTATTGTGATTTTTGTTCGATACAAAAAATAAATTTACACCTAATAGCAACGGGCACCAGTCATGCCAATGCATTGGTCAGGTAGAACGCGTTATGAGCTTGTTTAAACGAATGCTTACTGTAATGGAAAGTAATCAACGATCTTGGCAAGACGCCCTAGGTGAAATACAACTAGCCCTAAATTGTACAATAAATCGTATTACTAAATCGAGTCCTGTAGAAATACCTATTGGAAAAGAAGCAAGGCCTTTCAATATGCTGCCAATAATGGCCACAGAAAACATGGCCAATAATGCGATATATGATAAGAAACTGTTCGACAAGAATAAGTCAAAATATAAAAAATTAAAAATTGGCGATTATGGCTTGCTTACGGATGAGGAAAGGCACCAAACAAAACTGGATCAAAAGTTTAAAGGTCCCTTCCTGGTGACAGAGGTATTGCATGGATATCGATATACCTTGAAATAATCGGTAAACAAGCGAATTTATAAGTACTCGCATGAAGCCTTGAGAAGTATGCCAGAAGAAGAGATTCCTAGATGTTGAAAGTGACGTCATATAATGTTGATGGATTCCAACTGATACGTTGAAAGAGACGTCATGAGATAAGGATGATGATAAGTTGGTGGATTCCAGCTGGGACGTTGAAAGAGACGTCATTGATGAATTGTAATAACATTGATGGACTTCAATGTGATGTACATTCAACTTCTGTAGCGTCGGAGTAAGGTTGACAGTGCTGGTAGGTACATGTGTTAATGTGTTGACCTGGGAGATGTCTGGTGGCAATCAATGTAGTAGAATCCGTCATGTCTTAAAAAAAATATAAGCAAAATGCGTGCTATGCCAAACATATCAATACTTGCTCGCACTAATGCACACAAACCCTTACTCTAAAAAAGAGTAGAGGGGTCTATTAGGCTTGTCAGAAGCGAAATGTGCGTAACAGGCAGAAGGAGGCGTGGCAGACCCTATAAAGTATATATATTCTTGATCAGCATCAATAGCCGAGTCGATATAGCCATGTCCGTCTGTCTGTCTGTCCGTCCGTCCGTCTGTATGAACAAAAGGATCTCAGATACTATAAGAGCTAGAAAGATGATAGGGGCCGCAAATGAAAGGTACAATACCCAAGCAGTACAAGTTTGTTTTTGTTTTTTGACACGCGCACTTTAGGGCGTTCTGTCTTTATATAGAAGTAAATGTACAGGTAAAAGTAGAATGTATTAGTATAGAAAACTTTTTTGTTAGCTATGCTATCTGAACCAAATTTACTCGGAAAGTATATGTCTAGGAAGTACATGTACTCAGAGACTATAAGAGCTAGAAAAATGATAGTGGTCGCAAATGAAAGGTACAATACCCAAGCAGTACAAGTTTGTTTTTGTGCGTTTTATTTGCATATAAAGGTAAATGTACAGGTAAACGTAGAATGTTTTAGTACAGAAAACTTTTTTGTTAGCTATGCTATCTGAACCAAATTTACACGGAATGTACATATCTAGGAAATACATGTACTGACCAAGATTGATCCAAATCGGGCAACAATATCGTAAAGCTCACATACGGCAGATCGGTCGAAAATACGCTCCAAATATGAATTAGTATGAAAAGCTATTGGGTTAACTAAGATATATTAATCAAACTCCCACAGAATACATTTGCCATTAATATATACACATTGACCAAGTTTGATCCAATTCGGACGACAATATCGTATAGCTTCAATTGGAACGATCGGTCGCAAATATGCTCTAAACATGAATTTTTATGAAAATGTTCTGTTTGCCAAGCTATTTTATCCATCAACATTGTTGAGAAATCGAAAACTAATTTAATTAAAACAAATTGCAAGTTCTAAAACGTTACAATTTATTGTTAGACTTAGCAATCGCGGAAAGGCTTGGCAGCATGGCAGCAGTGTAAGAGATTCTATTCTTATATTATAGGCTACTACATTAGGTTCAATTCATTACATAGGCTAATACTTCATTTCCTTTTCTTATGCTAACTACTTCTATTCATGATCCAACATTCCGGCCATCTTGAAGGGATCGCCTTCAATCCCTTGGTAGCCCTGGCAGCATTAGCGCCGGCCTTATTTGTGACTCGCTGCAGGTCTGCAGCATTTCCAGTACTACGATGAGAGGGGCGCTCCGAGAAATGAGCCTCCACACCATCCTTTGTTCCGCGACGAGCTGAAGGCTGCACTGCTTCCGGAAGAATGAGTCCAGCAACTCCTTCCCCAGGTTCCTTTCGAAAATACGTCGCCTTCTTCGGGTAACGCCGGACTGGTATTCCATGAAAAGAGCATTAGTGGGTACGTATGCTATACATTCAAGAGGAACAGCCTTTGGAGGTACAAATTTTCTCATTTCCGCCTTCTTCCAATACATTAGAATGGTTTGAAAACCATTTTGCAAATTCAAATTCGCCCGTTATATCTGCCGTGAGGGCAGGTCGGTTCAGTCGGAACCTATAAAGAGAATGAACTATATCCCTCTGAATAGTAGGTCCAACCAGTAATTCCTTGAGAGAGTGGGACGACTCGATCACTACTACTCGAAGCTTGGTGGAACTGCTATCAGGTCTCAGGGCGCACTGGTGTAAAAGGGTGTAAAGTGGTCCTGGTGGAACTTCTGTATCTGTGAAAAACATTCGAACAAATTTAAGATACCTGTTCATGAAACTCAAATATGCCACCCTGATGCCACCCAACCAAACAAGGTCCTTTGTAGCAACAGACCACTCTTCTTCAATCTAATCTTCCCAGTTTGTGGAACTCAGAATCAGCCAGTTCGACATTGCCTGGGATCTTCCACCTATTGATGGGAAGATCACCATCTGGCTGGCTGCTACAAATTGATTTCAGCACCCAAAACTCGTCGCTGAACTGATGTCTCGATACACGAGACGAAACTATAGTCGCTACTTTGCATTTTGCAGTCAAATTCGACTGTCCAACCGACTTTACGGTTAAGCTCTTGCTCTTACGTTGAAGCCGCAAGGCTTGAGCCAGACTTTCCGTCATTAAGTTTACTTGTGATCCAGAATCCAACAGGACTCTAGCAGTTCGATTCTGACCGAAACTGTCTCGAACTTTGACAACTGCCGTTGCAAGAATTACTTGATCGACGTCGCTAGTAACATGACCAACATG
The DNA here is from genome assembly GCA_018151165.1 of Drosophila arawakana. NCBI lineage: Eukaryota > Metazoa > Arthropoda > Insecta > Diptera > Drosophilidae > Drosophila > Drosophila arawakana. The sequence goes on along the minus strand of JAECWX010000008.1, from coordinate 328,797 downwards.
GGCAGGGTGAGCAGAAGCTTGTGATGTTTCTAAAGATGTGAATTTGTGAAGGAGAGTGTTGGGAGGACGAGAACAAACTCTACCCTTCGACGCAGTACAGTTGGACACTCTGTGCTCTGAATGCAAACAGTTTATGCAGAGTTGACTAGATTTTACAAAATTAAATCTATCGTCAACTGGCAGTGCTGCAAACCCTTGACAATTTTCAATCATATGGTTTGCACTGCAAAACTGGCATGTGGGTTTAACTTCTTTTTCAACATTTGTACACGCAAACAACGATTTTTTAGCGTGTTTCATTTCGAATGTTTGGTTCATCCTAGACTTTGAACTTTCTTCAGCAGATAAATGCTGATATCGCCTGTTCAAAGCCGCAGCACAGTCGGCCCATTTCGGCAATGTGTTGTAAAGCTGTTCCTCATACTTCGACTTCGTATGAGGATCTACCTTTGAGATAACTAGTGTCAAAAAAGATAGGAAAATTGTTGTCGTTTACTCGACTTAGACTTTCTAATGCCTTCGGGTAATTCGCATCAGATACTTGGAAGGCTCTGATGGTGCCTAACGCCTCATCTGATAAGCACGGTATCAAATGGTTGAATTTCTCAATATTTGACAGCGAGCGATCAGAGTCTACCAAGCTATTAAACAGACCGATAAATTATATGTAATCCGTGTGTTTACCACTAAATTTGTTCAACTTTAGTTTGGGCAAGTGAGAAAGGTGAGAAGGCTGAGGCACGACTTCTGCTGCCTGATGCGCACTTAGGGCTGACATGTATGAAAACCGTGCCAAAATACATTTTTCCTCAAGCATAGCACGGCTAGTATTGTCAGGATCTATTGCATTGATCTCTGACTGCAGATCCATAGCTTTGGAAATGTATGAAGACATACTAGACATACTAATTAGCCGGCACTGAATCTCAAATTTGCTTGGAGTCACCATTTTATTAATGAGTGAACTCCTTTGGCGTTCTATGTCGCTCTCTACTTTTTCCAATTTAACAAATAGCACTAAGGCAAGTTTCCGCGTCAACTAGAACGGTGTCATTAGGGTCTGTTTTGTGTGCCATATTGACTAATTAAATTTTGACTCTATTCGAATGTACTTAAGTGTACTATGTCCAACAATAATCAGCTGATCAACAAACTTGGCTGACGAAGATAATCATATTATTCAATATAAGCAGTTGATTAACAACAGTTGGCGATCAATATACTTTAAGAAAATCGGAAGATTAAAGATAATCAGCTGGCTAACTAAACTTCTCGCATAACAGCAACTAACAAAACGCAAGCGTTTATAGATAAGCGCCGACAGTTATCAACAACAACAAAGTAATAATCTACGCAAACGCACCAGCGCAACAATAATCAGCTGATTAGCGATTTTCGAATTATTCGACTGCACACTGTAAAAAACCACAACAGCGCATGCGCAGCTAGACAAACGATGCGACCTACCAACAACAACAGCGCATGCGCAGACAATGATGCGATCTACCAACAACAACTAAAAGGCTTGCCGTTAATTAGCGTACGTTTGTATGTTTGCTAACGCGTACGCGTTGACACAAACAAAGTAACAAGCTAACTACCGCAAGCCAAAATCCAAAAGCTGTATGTGTGTAAAAGCAAAGAACAGAGGTCAAAAAACCTACCACTGATCATATGTAGATATTGGCGAATAGTGAAATTAAAGCGGAACGGATAATGTTAATGTGCACAATTATTATATGTTTATTTGCACTAGATAAGTGTATTGTTTTATTTATGTATGCTTATTTGATTCGATTTGTGTGCTTTGCTTCAATTGCTTTTTAAGAAATCACAAATATATCAGTGCCGAAACGCAATGTCTCTGTTGTGCAACAAATGGAGCAGTACTTTTTTATATTCAACTCCTGGCTGTTCTAATCCAAACTTCTAACACCGCCAACAGCTCCAGTGAAAATCCAAAATCCAAGTTTATCGAAACCTACACACACCGCAAACCAAGCCTCGAAATGTCTTATAGACCAACGAAAGCGATTGAAAGTCCCTGCTCGGGCGCCAATGAGAAATCGAAAACTAATTTAATTAAAACAAATTGCTAGTTCTTAAACGTTACAATTTATTGTTAGACTTAGCAATCGCGGAAAGGCTTGGCAGCATGGGTGTGGCTATTGCTAGACGAATATACGAACTGACCGCCCGCTCGTGACCGCTGTACTGCCGAATACAAATCAAACTTGCATGCTAGCTTAAGTATAAGAGTTACATTATAGCCTACTACATTAGGTTCAATTCATTACTTAGGCTAATACTTCATTTTCTTTGCATATGTTAACTACTTCTATTCATGATCCAACAATTGTTAATAACAAATTGAAACTGAGTAACGGGTATCCTAAAGTCGCGAGGCGTCTATAGCATTCTTTCTTGTTTTATTTTATTAATTTGTAGTACCCGTATTTTTATTTCATTAATTCTTGTATCATCACTGAATATGTATAATCTCTAATTAAAACAAGAAAGAAAAGTACAGTCGAGCGCGCCCGACCGTATAATACTCTCTGCATTTGTCCCGATTAAATCATTAAAATCGGTATCGAGATATTACAATGTGAATTACTTGCATTAAAACACGTTGAAACAAAAACAATCTAAGCATAATCAAACACACATCTGTTTGTTTGTATTCGAATACACATACGTTTGGCAACATGTATATGATGCACATATATATGTATGTATGTGTGTATTCGGCGTAGCCAGCGACCGCGGGCAGCGCTGCCGACACACAGGCAGCGCTGCCGCCACACAAGCAGCGAAAACGTTCGAAAATGTGCTTGTGTGTTTCTATCTCGCTTGCACCTACGGGTTGGTATTGCGTTCAATTATCAATATTGTAACGCTTCTAGTTTTCTTGTTTATTGTCCGATTTTAATGCGCCTTTCAGTATAGTTTAATATAGTTAGGTCTCCACACGAATGATACAATTAAAATACTGTACGATACGAACAAGTTCGCCAAACCCGGCATTGAAAGTTCCAGCCTTTTTTATCAAATGTGGGAAAAGTGGGCGTGGCTGTCCAAAATTTGAAATTTCAATGCAACTATGCCGTCGCTACGAACCTCCCGTTCCAAAATTGGTGATCCTAGGTGCCATAGTTACTGAGATATTTGCCGAAAACACCAATTTTTTCCGAGGTGTGTCCAGTTTTTTGCTTATTGTGGGCGAATGGGGCGTGGCATCGAAAAAAAAAAAGATTCTTGTATTGACTGACTAAATTTCTGATCGTTTGACACCAAGCTCGAACTTGTAGCTCTTACCATCTCTGAAATCTGTTTGTTCATACGGACAGACAGACAGACGGACAGACGGACAGACGGACAGACGGACAGACGGACAGACGGACAGACGGACATGGCTATATCGACTCGGCTTGTGACGCTGATCAAGAATATATATACTTTATGGGGTCTGCCACGCCTCCTTCTGCCTGTTACATACATTTGCACAAACCCAATATACTCTTGCAGAGAGTATAAAAAGTAAAGAAAAAGAGAGAGGAACAAATTGTTGTTTTACCGTTATTTTACTCTATCCCTTTCCTTTATGTGTATTTGTCTCACAACATCAACAGATCTTTTTGTTCTGCGTTGTCTCGGCCTGAAAATACGTTGTATATGTTATAATGGTATATGGTATAATAAAGAAGAAGATAAGTGACGTGCATTAATGTTAAAAATCCGAAAAAAAAAAACTGGGCTGAGAAAACACAAGGCACGCGCTGCTGAACCGGACGAGAACGAATCTCCGACATCAGAAATGGGATCTCCTCCACACCAATCAACAGTAGACGACCGTTTTGATAAACTACTGGAAATTCAACATTGATATTTCATAGAAGCTATAAAGGCGTTCAAAGAAGCGCAATCAACGTCGGGCAAACAAAAAGCAGCAAGCAAAAACCCGAATCCACCGATGCTAAGGCAGCCGCTTGGTGTTCTACGGTGGACCACGTCCTAACAGAGAATCACTTGGATGGCAGCGCCTTACTTATTGCGCTCAGTAAAGCACTTGAAGGTGACGCTTAGAGCTGGCTGCCACAAATCTATTTTCATGGCATGGAGCGACTTCAAGGAATTTTTCGTGCAACAGTTTGAAGGAAAAGAAACTTCAGCAGCTACAGTTTTTAATGTTTTAAGTGGCAAGCGGATTAATAACCAAGCAAAATGGAAATTACTAACACACGAACAAATTGCAAAGTCGCACAATGGGGCAGCCGGCCGAAGAACGTGTCGAAAATAATTTTTGTGATGGTAGCGTACGACAAAAAGAAAAAGTGCGTTTGGTTAAAAAATTATCACGGGTGATAAATCCGAATTTTTTTACAAATCGGTTGAAAATTGTGGGTGCTAGAGCCCCTCAAAGTTGACCTATTTCCTGAACTGTGCCAAAATGCATAAATTTTCCGCGCAAAGTATCAACTTTGAAATTGAATTTTTGGAGAAATAATCGATCAATCTTAAAGTTGTTATATTTTTATTCAAATATAATTAATTCTTTATTAAATTCAGTAAAATTTTCGCTTTATAACTGAATATTCCAAAAAGTTTAAAAAATATACTATTTTTGGACAATTTTTTTAGTTTAACATGGACATAACTTCTAATGTTCACCGATGTTCATGAGGAAACTATATACATATGATAGAATGAACCTTCTTCTAGTATGCTTACTATATGTAATTTCCTTTCCTAGTTTGCCCGTTTAGAATTTAAAGTCATAAAACGAGCGCAACGTCGTGCTAAAAATGCGCGTTTAATGTATGGAAGAAGAAGAGCCCATGCAAATATGAGTATTTCCTGAGTGGGAATTTAATAAAAAAATTGCGCAAAATCATTTTGTAAATAATACCTGAGTTAGTTAAATCTAACAAATATTATTTTTTATGTGTTTTACCAGCCTTGAGACATTTTGGCTACAGGTAACTAAATAAATTGTTCTTTTAAGGTACAAAAAAGATTTTCGAGTTTGGCTGATTTCATAAGGGGGAAACATTTCAATGAGATTTCTTAACTGCATTGTAAATATAAGTACACTGAGTTTTTTTTGTTGAAGAGAGCTTATTCGATTAATTTTGACTTAATTTAATGAGATTAGTCTTAGAAAGAATGTATACTTCGTTAGCATTTAAGCAGCATCTTCAGATGCTCGTATTTCCAAATAATTTTAAAGATAATAGTTACATTTCCAAAATACTAAGTTTATTATATATTACAACAAATGTTTAAACTCATTTTAATGAAAATTGGGCACAAAAAAAAAGTTTGAAATATAACCTTGAAATAATTCAACGAAAAATGTTAGTAACAAAATAAGTAAATTAGTAAAGAAAACGAATTAAAACATATTTATATGTTATGTTTATGTTAAAACAATATTAAAAATATTACTTTGTGATAAAAAAAAGTATTTTTAATTTTCATTTTATACGTTTAATATGGGCAGAAACATTAACGAACTTTGACCTTAAATTTTGAAGCACCCTGTTGACGGATCACCCTGTTTAGACATTCCTTTTAAAGCTTAATAAATAAATAATATCTATTAAATGCTTTTTAATTTGTTTAAATACCATCCCTGGTTCAAAAGATGTGATTTTTGCAAAATTTTTCGGCCCGCTGCGCCACTGTGCGTCGGTTGTGCTTGCGCATGCTGCTCATGTCGATAGCAGACTACAACGTACTGTTTATACGGCCAACATCAAAACACGCAGCGAGTTACAAAACGAGCTAAGATCTTTTGATTTTCTTAAAAAGAAAGATCGTGCGGCTGAGGAAAACTCCATCAGTAAGAGACACCGATTGCATACACTCGTTAACGCCACTTCTGCGGTAAATTGGGACATAAATTTGCCGACTGTCGTCAAGAAAGGCAAACCTCCAAGAATCCAAGAATCCAATTCAAACCAGAAAGAAAAGTACAGTCGAGCACGCCCGACCGTTTATTACTCTCTGCGTTTTTTCCCAATTAAATTATTAAAATCGGTATCGAGATATTAAAATGTCTAGAACTTGCATTAAAACACATTGAAACAAAAACAATCTAAGCATAATCATACATATATCTGTTTGTTTGTATGCGAATACACATACATTTAACACACATGCGCAGCCAGTTTCAGCGGGCAGCGCTTGGTGTTCCTTAGTGCCATAGTTACTGAGATATTTTCCGAAAACATAAATTTTTCCCGAGGTGTGTCCAGTTTTTTGCTTATTGTGGGCAAATGGGGCGTGGCATCGAAAAAAAAAAGATTTTTGTATTGACTGACTAAATATCTGATCGTTTGACACCAAGCTCGAACTTGTAGCTCTTACCATCTCTGAAATCTGTTTGTTCATACGTACAGACAGACAGACAGACAGACAGACAGACAGACAGACGGGCAGACAGACATGTCTATATCGACTCGGCTTGTGATGCTGATTAAGAATATATATAGTGACATATGTAGATACATACGTACCTAAACCCATACACCATATACACCACATACACCACATACACAACACTTATTATTTATGTTAAAGATTTCTTTCGCACCAAAGACTAATGTAAACACAATCAGAAAATCAAATGGTGACAATAACACCACAAGAACCTAATGTAAACACTACCGTAAAAATCAAATGGTGACAATAACAATTCTGGCTTCCCACGAATGCATTAAATATCATAAACAATTCGCCAGAATCGTTATTCCCATCATTGGGGTTAAAACTGCTGACGTTAAACAAATCCTAGCCGAACACTCTCAATCTCTTCAAGATCGAGATCTTTCTCTATTTACATAAGAGCTAAAAGCTCAAAGAGTCCAAAGTCCAATAAATGAAAGCTCCAAACCGAGGTTTGCTTAACGTCATCAGAACATAGGATAAGTAGTCTAGTTTTGTACTCCGTAGTTTCGAGTTTGTTAAATAAAGTTTATATATTTTTTAATAAGCTAAGTGTCGAAACATCTTATTGGCGCAGCCGGTAGGATATTGATAATAAATATCCTCGTAATAAGTAATCGTCCTTTATTTTCAATCCATTGAAAAGAAATCCTTGTACGACCAAGGAATTTCTAGGATTCGAGCACGCGAATTTTCCGCGGCAAGGAAACGGTTAAAACATTACAATTTTGGAAAAAATATTATCTTAATATCCGCCAAAGAACCTAAGCGTGTGTGACTCATAACCCAATTATCAGTCGTGGCCCATATTTAAATGTGCGACCGCCACCAAAGATAATTGCTATTACAAAGAAAAACCGCGCAAAACACCAAACAGTGTTCAACCAAAAAATAGATCCTCTGGACTATTTGAACAACTGTAAATAAAGAGCTTATATCTGGGCTTTACAAATCAATTTATTGATCCCTGTAAACGTAAGTCTCTTATAATTCAACAAAAGTGACAATTAAAACAAAAAGTGACAATTAAAATAAAAACCTGAAGTGACAATTGCCAACAAAATAAATAAAATCTACAACAACACCATGGCAACCAACCCACCAATGGAACTATCAGAAATACATCTGAAACAAGCGCTTGGACAAATTCGACAAGTGCCAGTATTCGACGGAAAAACCGTGGAACTAACTGCATTCATAAGGAGGATTGATTTTATCATGCAGTTATATCCAACACAGGATGTGAGACAACATAGTGTCCTATTCGGAGCAATCGAGATGCAGACCACCGGATCCGCACAACGAGTGTCGCAGCTGACAGCAGCCACAACCTGGGGAGAGTTAAGGAGCGCCCTCATCGACGAATTTAAAACACAAACTCCGTATGAAGAGCTTCTACGACGTCTCTATAACACCAACTTTTATAATAGTATCCGTAAGTTTGTTGAAGATCTAGAGTATAAATCCTTTATAATATCTAATAAGTTAATGTTAGAAAATCAGGTCCAGAACACTCTATTGTACACTAATGCAATGAATAATACTATTAAAGACGTTATTACAAAAAAATTACCGGACAGAATTTTTATGACATTAGCACGATATGACATTACAACAGTTTCAAAATTAAAACAAGTAGCTCAACGCGAAGGATTGTACGAAAATGGTTATAACGAACGTAATAACCAAAACAATGACAATTCCAAGACAAATAAAACACAAAGCACTGAAAACCGTGGAATGGGAAGTAACCAGAATTATTACCCTACTCCAAATTACTCAAATAACGCTAACTCAAATCATAAACCAAATGAAAATGCTGAGGCATTACATAAGGAATTCAAACAAAACCTCGATCAAGCTAGATCACGAAACCCAATGAATTACCAAAATCAGAGTCAAAGACCTCCCAATCATTCTCATAAAAGACAAAGAGAAACTAGTGGCCACTCTAAGATGGACACATCAGAAAATTTTCATCAAGAAGCCTCGGACAACGAAGAACCAATCCCTTAATCAGATAAGTTATGAATGGACAAAATTTTAACTGTGTAATTGACACAGGTTCATCCATAAATCTAATTAAAGAAAACTTTTTAAAATTCCCTACAAAAACTTGTCAATTGAACGTACAAACAATAAATGGTATTGTTCAATTAAAGAATTGTGTATCTTTTGCCCCTAGTAAACTTTGCCCTACCCATCAAATATTTTACTTACACAACTTTTCTGATAAATACGATATCTTATTAGGTAGAGAATATCTGGAATCTTGTGAAGCAAAAACTGATTATAAACAAAAAACAGTTATTCTAAACGATCATCTATTTTCAATGAGATATGACCGTGAGAATTCTGTCAAGGACAAGACCGCATTTCAATGCCTTGATCCGCCCCAAACAAAAGACATAGCAGTAAATTACGCTATCAATAATGAATTAAATGAAACAAATCAATTTTGATTAGAACTTCTAAACGATGAAGAAAAATGCAAATTGACCAAAATCCTTTTCGAGTTTAGTGACATTCAGTACAAAGAAAGTGAAAATTTGACTTTTACCAGTACAATTAAGCATGTCATCCAAACTAAACACGAACACCCAATCCAAAAGCGTCTATACAAGTATGCGCAAACATTCGACGAAGAAGTCGAAAAACAAATCAAAGAAATGATTGAACAAGGTATAATACGTAAATCAAAATCACCTTATTGCTCACCAATTTGGATTGTACCAAAGAAACGTGACGCATCAGGTAAAGAAAAGTTCCGTATAGTTATTGACTATCGAAACTTAAATGAAATAACAATCGATGATAAATATCCTATCCCAGTCATGGATGATATACTAGACAAACTTGGAAAATGTCAGTATTTCACTACAATTGACTTAGCGAAAGGATTTCATCAGATACAAATGGACCCACAAAGTATACCAAAAACAGCTTTATCAACTAAAAATGGACATAACGAATACACTCGAATGCCTTTTGGATTATCATTAAAAAGGGTATTTACAAAACTGCGCGAAGTCAATCTAAAATTGCAATTAGATAAATGCGAATTTATGAAAAAGGAAACTGAATTCCTAGGGCACATAATAACGACAGAAGGAATAAAACCAAACCCAACCAAAATCTCTGTCATACAACATTTTCCAATACCAAAAACACCCAAAGAAATAAAATCGTTTTTAGGTCTTTGTGGTTATTACAGAAAATTCATTCCTAATTTTGCACACGTTGTAAAGCCAATGACTTTAAAATTAAAGAAAGGTGCAACTATAAATAAAAAAAAAAACCAAATTACATTTCTCCTTTTGAAAAATTAAAAGTACTTATAACATCCGATCCAATATTAGTTTATCCGAATTTCGAAAAACCATTTTGTCTTACAACTGATGCCAGTAACATAGCTATTGGAGCTGTTCTGTCTCAAAATCAAAAACCAATTTGTTTCGCAAGTAGAACCCTAAACGAACATGAAATTAACTGTGCAGCAATTGAAAACGAACTTTTAGCCATCGTTTGGGCAACCAAATATTTCCGATCTTATCTCTACGGTAGAAAATTCGAGATTCTCAGTGACCACAAACCACTTGTTTGGCTTAATAATATTAAAGAACCAAATATGAAATTACAACGCTGGAAAATAAAATTAAATGAATTTGATTATCACATTAAATATGTACCAGGTAAAGAAAATTATGTGGCAGATGCTTTGTCTAGAATTAAAATTGAAGAAAACCTGTTAGGAGAAACTTCCGATGTAACAGTAGCAACAATCCACAGCCCCCAAGAAGATAACCAATATTACATTTCAATCACAGAAAGACCAATCAATTATTTTAAAAGACAAATAGAATTTGTAAAAAGTAACTCAAATAACACAAACGTCATTAATTATTTTCATAAAACAAAAATCTTAATAAATTATGTCGAAATGACACACAACCATGCAAAGGAATTAATTAAAGAATACTTATGTTCAAAGAAAAGTGTTATATACTTCAGCAACGAAGCCGATTTTCTTACATTTCAGAATGCTTTCGTTGAAATAATTAGTCCCAATAACATTACAAAAGTAATGAGATCAACTAACAAACTAATAGACCTCCAGACATATGCCGAATTCAAAGAATTTATTATTAATACACACGAAAAGTTATTACATCCAGGAATAGAGAAAATGACATTATTATTTAAAGAAAAATATTATTACCCAGATTATCAAAACTTAATACAAAACATAATTAACGAATGCAAAGTTTGTAATATAGCAAAAACAGAACACAGAAAGTTAGCTTTCGAATTAACTCCAGAAATCCAAAATCCAAGAGAAAAATATGTCATCGATTTTTATATGGTAGACAATAAACAATTTCTATTTTGTACAGACTTATATTCCAAATACGCAACTTTAATAGAAGTAAATGGTCGAGATTGGTTAGAAGCCAAAAGAGCTATTTTAAAAGTGTTTAATAACATGGGTAAACCAATAGAAATAAAAGCAGATAAAGACTCAGCTTTCTTGTGCTCCGCACTACAAATGTGGTTAAAGTCAGAAGACGTAAATATATCCATCACAACTAGCAAAAACGGTATTTCCGACATAGAAAGATTCCATAAAACAGTAAATGAAAAATTAAGAATTGTTAATTCTGACACTAACCATGAAAACAAATTAACCAAATTTCAACTGGTAGAACACCAGCAGACATTTTCATTTATGCAGGAACACCTGAGTATGATACACAGCTAAATAAGAAAAGACAAATAGAAAGACTTAATGAAAAAAGAACCGAATTTAAAATAGATACTAGATATAGGGAATCACCTTTAGTAAAATCTAAATCCACGAACCCATTTAAACAAACAGGAAATATATCACAAATAGATGAAAAACATTATGAAGAAGTAAACAGAGGTAGAAAAATAACACACTATAAATCAAAATATAAAAGAAAGAAAGTAACTAATGAAAGTAAATATGATAATTCCAGATCAACTAATAACCCGAATCAAGATGATAACCTCTCATAATTTAACAACTATAATTATAACACTCATGCTACTCAACTTTGTATGGCCAATAAAAGGTCAAAATTTGGAAATCAACCCAATTAACTCCAAAAACGGATATCTTACTTATAAAATACGAATACCACTTTTTAACTATTAATATAACAAAAACTGAAGAAACTTATAATAATTTAATGAAACAAACAAAAGAATTTGAACCATTAGTAAAAATACAGTACTTAACAGAAAAACTGGACAGAGAAATGAACGGCTTAAGACTAGTAAAGCGAAATAAAAGAGGACTTGTAAATTTCATGGGCACATTTTATAAATACCTTTTCGGAACTTTAGATCAAGAAGACAAAGAAGAATTACAATCAAAAATAGATAACCTTTCAGAAAATAGTGTTCAAGCCAATGAACTAAATGAAGTAATAAAAGCTGTTAACAAAGGAATAGAAGTAATGAACAAACTAAGTATTACACATGAGGCAGAGCAACGACTCGAATTACTAATTTTCAACTTACAAGAATTCACAGAGTATGTCGAAGACATTGAGTTAGGTATGCAATTAACCAGGCTTGGTATATTCAACCCTAAATTACTAAAATATGACTCACTAAAACATTTAAACGTTGAAAAAATAATAAATATTAAAACATCAACTTGGCTAAAAACAACTACTAACGAAATTTTAATTATTTCCCATATTCCACACGAAATTATAAATACTGCACTATACAACATTATTCCATACCCTGACGAAAACAAAGACATTTTGACCGAAACTATACATGACACTTACTACTTACAAAACAACAAAGCATTCACAGCAACCAATAAAAATATAGTTATGAACAAATGTATTACTGGAATATTAAAGCAAGATAAAACAGAATGTAGATATTCAAAATCCCATAAAAATTATGAAATCAAGTATGTAGAACCAAACATTATGTTAACATGGAACTTACCAAAAATTGTACTAAACCAAAATTGTATCAACCGAGAAATTATTATCGAAGGAAACAATATGATAAAAGCTATAAACTGTTCAATCCAATTAGATGAAATTCAAATAACTAATACTATGCTAGATTACACACAAACAGTCTACATAAATAATAATATAACCAAACTAGAACCATTGTCATATGTCCAAACCAAAGAAATTATCCAACAACAAACAAAATTGTACAACACATTCCAAATTATAACTATAACAACTTTAACAATTATTTTAATCATACTTATATTATACATTATCTTTAAATATAAAAATATTCCACGAAAAATTATTGTTAATTATAAGAACAAAAAAGAATTAACCCCAAACATAAAATCAAATATTCAAAATGATACAGAAATATATCCAAATGTAATTGAAAACGATATCGAAGAAATTGTAATAGATCCAACACTATATCCAAAATTAACCGCCTGAGGACAGGCTCATTTCTTAAGGATGGGGAAGTGACATATGTAGATACATACGTACCTAAACCCATACACCATATACACCACATACACAACACTTATTATTTATGTTAAAGATTTCTTTCGCACCAAAGACTAATGTAAACACTATCAGAAAATCAAATGGTGACAATAACACCACAAGAACCTAATGTAAACACTACCGAAAAAATCAAATGGTGACAATAACAATTCTGGCTTCCCACGAATGCATTAAATATTATAAACAATTCGCCAGAATCGTTATTCCCATCATTGGGGTTAAAACTGCTGACGTTAAACAAATCCTAGCCGAACACTCTCAATCTCTTCAAGATCGAGATCTTTCTCTGTTTATATAAGAGCTAAAAGCTCAAAGAGTCCAAAGTCCAATAAATGAAAGCTCCAAACCGAGGTTTGCTTAACGTCATCAGAACATAGGATAAGTAGTCTAGTTTTGTACTCCGTAGTTTCGAGTTTGTTAAATAAAGTTTATATTTTTTTAATAAGCTAAGTGTCGAAACATCTTATTATATACTTTATGGGGTCTGCCAAGCCTCCTTCTGCCTGTTACATACTTTGCACAAACCCAATATACTCTTGCAGAGAGTATAGTTATGGCCGTTCATCAGATACGAAGAGTAAAGTCATTAGATGCTACAAGTGTGGAATTATCGGCTTGTACTGGACGACAGGATTTAACTCATCCAAAGTACATGTACTGACCAAGATTGATCCAAATCGGACTACTATATCCTATAGCTCCCATAGGGCCGATCGGTCAAAAATACGCTCCCAATATGAATTAGTATGAAAAACTTTTGCGTTAACTAAGCTATATTAATCAAACTCACATGGAATACATATGCCAATAATATATATAGTGACATATGTAGATAGACATGTACCCATACACCATATACACCATACACCACACTTATTATTTATGTTAAATATTTCTTTCCCACAAAAAAGTAATGTGAACATTATCGAAAAATCAAATGGGGACAATAACAATTCTGGCATCCCACGAATGTATTAAATATCATAAACAATTCGCCAGAAACGTTATTCCCAAAATCCTGGCCGAACTCTCTCAATCTCTTCAAGATCGAGATCTCTCTCTATTTACATAAGAGCCAAAAGCTCAATAAGTCCAAAGTCCAATTAATAAAAGCTCAAAACCGAGGTTTGCTTAACGTCTCCAGAACATAGGATAAGTAGTCTAGATTTGTACTCCAAGTGTCGAACTACGTTATTATATATCCTAACCAAGTTTGATCCAAATCGGACAACTATATCCTATAGCTCCCATAGGCCGATCGGTCTAAAACACGCTCCAAATATGAATTTGTATGAAAAACTTTTGCGTTAACTAAGCTACATTAATCAAACTCAAACAGAATACATATAATAAGATGTTTCGACACTTAGCTTATTAAAAAAAAATATAAACTTTATTTAACAAACCCGAAACTTCGGAGTACAAAACTAGACTACTTATCCTATGTTCTGATGACGTTAAGCAAACCTCGGTTTGCAGCTTTCATTTATTGGACTTTGGACTCTTTGAGCTTTTAGCTCTTATATAAACAGAGAAAGATCTCGATCTTGAAGAGATTGAGAGTGTTCGGCTAGGATTTGTTTAACGTCAGCAGTTTTAACCCCAATGATGGGAATAACGATTCTGGCAATTGTTTATGATATTTAATGCATTCGTGGGAAGCCAGAATTGTTATTGTCACCATTTGATTTTTTCGAAAGTGTTCACATTAAGTTCTTGTGGTGTTATTGTCACCATTTGATTTTCTGAGAGTGTTTACATTAATCTTTGGTGCGAAAGAAATCTTTGACATAAATAATAAGTGTTGTGTATGTGGTGTATGTGGTGTATGTGGTGTATGGGTTTAGGTACGTATGTATCTACATATGTCACTATATACCAATAATATATTTAGTGGCATATTCATACTGACTACGTCTACATTAAACATAACAATAGTACATAGCAGTCTAATTCGAATCGAATTCCACATCAATAGCTATTCCCCAACTATAAACATTCCCAAGCTGCACTTGTAAACAATTTCGGCAATCGTAAACAAAGAGCAGACTAGCCGGAGCATCTCCCCCAATCGATCAGCAACGATCGAAAACCGGTCGATCAGCATATTTTGGCTCACAGGCACAAGCTGAGAAATCGCACAATTCTTGGTTCCCAGCTTTTAGCGGTCACCCCCAAATTGTAAACATTTAAATCCCTGTAAAAAGAACTTTCATTATTATCTATTAAGCAGATATCAGTTAGTCTTAAGTTGATCATCAATAAAGCAAGTTGTCGTGAATTTAAAAATCTCGCTTCGTCTTTTATATCAACGTTAACGTTAGAGTGTGTCGCGGTATTTATTGGACTAATTAACACATAAAATATCTAATTGGCGCAGCCGGTAGGATAACAATAAATTGTGGATCCCAAAGAAATAAAATCGTTATTAGGGCTTTGTGGTTATTACAGAAAATTCATTCCTAATTTTGCAGACGTTGTAAAGCCAATGACTTTAAAATTAAAGAAAGGTGCAACTATAAATATAAAAGAACCAATTACATTTCTGCTTTTGAATAATTAAAATCAAAAACCAATTTGTTTCGCAAGTAGAACTCTAAATGAACACGAAATTAATTATGCAGCAATTAAAAAAGAACTTTCAGCCATCGTTTGGGCATCCAAATATTTTTGATCTCATCTCTACGGTAGAAAATTCGAGATTCTCAGTGACCACAAACCATTCGTTTGGCTTGATAATATCAAAGAACCAAATATGAAACTACAACGCTGGAAAATAAAATTAAATGAATTTTATTATCATATTAAATATATACCACAGCGCTCAAGAAGATAACCAATATTACATTTCACTCACAGAAAGACCCATCAATTATTTTAAAAGACAAATAGAATTTGTAAAAGGTAACTCAAATAACGTAAACGTCACTAATTACTTTCATAAAACAAAAATCCTAATAAATTATGTCGAAATGACACACAGCCACGAAAAAGAATTAATTAAAGAATACTTATGTTCAAAGAAAAGTGTTATATACTTAAGCAACGAAGCCGATTTTCTTACATTCCAGAATGCTCTTCTTGCGAAATACCAACAGCAACATTAAGAACAGAAGATAAAGCAAAGAGATGAAAGGTAACGGGACTAGCCGAATATCATCTTAGTGTATACACACAATACTTCATTTGCTTTATGTCTCCTCAGTTTAGTTCACTTTAAGCGACGAGAGCGTACAGTTGAAAAGAATTCATTAAAGAACAACTCATATATATTTAAAAATAAAACCACCTTCTTATTATTTAATATAATATTATTAACTGCCTGCTACATAATTCAATAGGTTATGGGCCCAGGCATCGAAAAATAATAAAGTGTATCGGTTTTGTTAAATGTGTTTATAAGTACATGTGTCATAATATGTACATTCATGCGTGCAGGGAAAATATTTTTGTACACACATGTGTTAAATAGTGATACATTCATGGAATGAACGAACGAAAGCAGTAAGTAGAAAATAAGTCTCCGTACAGCACATAACGGAACTTGTGGAATTTCACCATCGAACACCAAGCGTCGAAAAGGACCGAGGAGGAGCACAAAGCAAACAGCAAATTTTGAGTGAATCGAGGTCTTGAGTGTAAATTGGTATTGAGTGAAACTTAGTTGCGAATATGAAAAAAGTACAAAGAAATATAAAACCGTACGGCGGTGACAAATACTCAATTTGGAAGTTTCGGATTAGAGCGCTTCTTGAAGAAAAAGATCATTTGAGTGTTTTGAATGTTGAAAAGGATCTCAGAGACTATAAGAGATAGAAAGATGATATGGGTCGCAAATGAAAGGTGCAATACCCAAGCAGTACAAGTTTGTTTTTTGACACGCCCACTTTAGGGCGTTCTATCTTTATATAAAGGTTAATATACAGGTTAAACTAGAATGTTTTAGATTAGAAAACTTTTTTATTAGCTACGCTATCTGAACCAAATTTACACGGAAAGTACATGTCTATGAAATACATGACCAAGTTTGATCCAAATCGGATAACTATATCGCATAGCTCCCATAGGGCCGATCGGTCAAAAATATGCTCCAAATATGATTTAGTATGAAAAACTTTTGCATTAACTAAGCTATATTAATCAAACTTATACAGAATGCCAATAATATATGTAATTTAATATTTGATGTGTTAATTAGTTCAATAAATACCGCGACACACTCTAACAGTAACGTTGATACAAAAGACGAAGCGAGATTTTTAAATTTACGACAACTTGCTTTATTGATGATCAACTTAAGACTAACTGTTATCTGCTTAATAGATAATAATGAAAGTTCTGTTTACAGGGTTTTAAATGTTTACAATTTGGGGGTGACCGCTAATAGCTGGGAATCAAGAATTGTGCGATTTCTCAGCTTGTGCCTGTGAGACAAAATATGCTGATCGAGCGGTTTTCGATCGTTGCTGATCGATTGGGGGAGATGCTCCGGCTAGTCTGCTCTTTGTTTACGATTGCCGAAATTGTTTACAAGTGCAGCTTGGGAATGTTTATAGTTGGGAAATAGCTATTGATGTGGAATTCGACTTGTAGGATGCTTTGTACTCTTGTTATGTATAATGTAGACATGTCCAGTATGAATATGTAACTTCCCTCTCCTTCAGAGGCGAGCCTGTGAATCATGGTGAAACTGATGGGTAGAGTTTTGGTAATGTTGAATATTCCATTTCGATAGTTATTTCGTCTTGTTGCGCGTGTTGTTCTTGTTGTATTTGTTGATGAGCTGATTGTAGCGAATTTGTTTTTTAAATTTTTTCTGGATTAATATTATGGGATTGTAAGATACATATTTTAAGTGTAGGAAAATGACTATGAATATAATGATAATAATTATTATAATTGTATGTGTACGGGCATTATTCTGTGTAATCACCGTTGTTTTTATTTTACAAAACTCAGCCTGATGAATTATTTATATACAGATTAATATATATAGTTTCTTTTCACACGCTTTTCTTTTTCTTCTTCTACAATCAATGTGTCCATCCATCTATTTTCTAAAAATACCCTCACAATGGTGAATGGCATTCTTAAATCAGTATGATAGTTTACATTCGGCCAATCCTGACAATTGATCGACCACGATCATTTTATGTACATAAAGTAACATTTACAAATTTACAATATTTGACTTACAAACATAAGCTCACAGTTCTATCACACGCATGCATCCACGGCTTGAGTCTGGCTGATTCTAAAATACCTACGGCAATTGAGTAAGTTGATAGTCATCAATATCGGTAACTTCATAACGATCATTTCGGAGTACTCGATTTATTTTATACTGGCCTCTGTATTTGGGAGCAAGTTTTTTGCATGACCCAGGATTGACGTCGACATTGCGAATAGCAATGGAATGGAATTGGATTCTTCGGAATACTATGCAAAGTTCTGTTATCTATAGTCTTGAGAACGGAATGTAATATACACATTTATCAGTACCTAGGTGACCCAACTTTTCATGGCAACGTCTAATTAAATCCGCTTGCATCTGAGACGGGGCATACAGGCATATCTTTTCCTTATCATTTTTCCTATAAAATATACCATCAATTAACACGAAACCTGTAACATCGCCTTCTTACAAACATTCCCTTAATTTACGCACGTCCGGATCTCTTATCTGCTCTGTTTGCAACAACAAGTCAACATCACGCGGTGATGCACCAACTACACCAACCAACTTTGCGAGTTCATTTAAGTCAGGGGTTTCGACTGAAGTTTCACAGTTAACGGTTCGGATTTCTTTGAAAGTAATACAAGGTCCTGATAAATCGTCACTAGGTTCAAACGGTTTAAGACTTTCTCCTGCCAAGGATACACACGGTTCATACTGTTCAATGCTATCCTCTTCTAAAGGTACACACGGCACACACGGTTGAACATAATTTTCTCGCAAGGCTTCACACGGTTCACAAGTTTCTTCTGTAATTTCCTGCAACAAATCGGTTTGTCGACTTAACGCATCTACATGTGCAATATTCCATCCGGGCATATGAGCGATTGAATAATTTAAGTTTTCCATTTAAAGTGACCACTTTGCAATACGGGGATTAATCGGTTTTTAGACCCTGTACTCTAAAAAAGAGTATAGGGGTCTATTAGGTTTGTCAGAAGCGAAATGTGCGTATCAGGCAGAAGGAGGCGTGGCCGACCCTATAAAGTATATATATTCTAGATCAGCATCAACAGCCGAGTCGATATAGCAATGTCCGTCTGTCCGTCTGTCCGTCTGTCCGTCTGTCTGTCTGTCCGTCTGTCTGTCCGTCCGTCCGTCCGTATGAACACCTAGATCTTTTAAACTACAAGAGCTGGAGCCACCAAATTTGGAATGAAAGTCCGTCTATATTGCAGGCAGGTTAAGTTTATTTCAAATTTTTGCCACGCCCCCTATCGCCCCTGCAAATTGTAAAAAACAGTTTTCATTGCACTACAACTTTAAAACTATGAAAGCTAAACCAAATTTACACAGTAGGTGTATGGTACAACTATAACTATCCTCACCAAGTTTCATCAAGATCGGACAACTATAGCTTATAGCTCCCATAGGACAAATCGGTCAAAAACAAAAAATTTGTATGAAGACATTTAGTATTTGCTAAGTGATCGCAACCAAACTCACACAGAATGTTTACATTATAATTAAAAGTAACTTAACCAAATTTGAGTCAAATCGGAGAACTACAACATGTGAAACAAATTGGTCAAAAATGTCAAAAATTGTAATTTATATACGTGTTTGAAGAAAAGTGGTAAATCAATGTTTATCTACTTTAGCCGTCCTCATTGTCAACAGTGCTGTGGTCCAAGTGATGTGACATGCATTAGAGAAACATGAGGTCTGCGGATCGAACCCCAGCGCAGACAGGCATTTGTTTTCTTTTTCTTTTTCTATAACAAAACATTATTATATGTAAATGCAGATAATCAGCAGTATCTGCAAATTGAGGTGTGGTGCATATGGGAGAGTGGCGACATGTGAGAATCCTGTGTCTGATATCGCGGTTTCGATTGCAGCTAGCGCATAACTTTTTTTACTTTTTTAAATTTTAATTTAAACTATTATCTTTTTTTTAATTTGTATTTTAAAATATGAATCAGTCTACTGCTTCTTCTTTTAAGTTTGTAAGTATTTTTGTATGCGCACTACAAGGAGTACGGGGTCTTATACAGTCGGCACGCCGACTGTAGCCTTTCTTACTTGGTTTACTTAATGTTTGTACTAATGAGTTGCAGTCTGTAACTAATAAAAATGGTCTATGTTCCAAGTATACGCGGAATCGACGCAAAGCATAAATTATAGCTAAAGTTTCGAGTTCGAAACTGTGATAACGAGAATCGGCGGTCGTCGCCTTTCGCGAATAGTAGAAAACCGGATTCATCTTGCCGTCGTTCTGTCTTTGCATCAGCACTGCACCGAAACCATTAGCACTGGAGTCGGTATGAAGCTCGGTTTCGTAATTACGGTTGAATATAGATAATATTGGCGGAGTAGATAAAGAGGACCTTAGAATAATGAATGCATTTTTCACTATTTCGTTCATTGGAAAAGGTCGGCCTTGCTTAAGTAACTCAGTTAATGGTAAACGGGAGAAATTCGAAACAAATTTACGAAAATATGAAAATAAGCCTAAGCAAGAATGTAATGCTTAGCTATTAAGTGGCTCTGGATACTTTTGAATGGATTTCAAGTGCGAATTGTTTGGTAAAATTCCATGCTCACTTACATCGTATCCCAAGTAATCAATACGTTTCTGTAGAAAGTTACTTTTCTTTAAGTTGAGCTCCAAATTATACTCAATAAAACGATCTAACAATTTGACTAACAGTTTATAGTGCTGATTGACGGTGCAGGTGGCAAGAATGATATCATCCATATATACCACTAGCTCACGGTCTCTAATCAGGTCACTAAGTATGGTTGATATAAATCTCTGGAATACGGCTGGTCCATTTTTTAACCCAAAGGGAATTCTCAAGTATTCAAATTGTCCAGCTGGTGTAACAAAAGCGGTATATTTGATTGACTCTTCCTCCATTCCTACATGATAGAATCCACGTTTTAAATCTATAACGGTTAAAACAGGGTTTTTCCTTCTAAATATTCCAGACAATCTTCTATTAAAGGCAACGGAAAATTATCCCTCACAGTTTTCTTATTTAAACCTCTATAATCTACACACATTCTTATGTTTCAATCCTTTTTCCGCACTAAGACGATTGGTGACGCTTAAGGTCGTATTTGGGCGTATTACATTATTTGTTAACAACTCATTAACTGTTACAGTGACGATTCCTCGTTCATAATACACTATGAAATGGTGTGGTATCTGTCAGTCGTATTCTCATCATACTTTTAGCTAAGCAGTAGTTTACTGAAAATCGGTCAATATAATGTTCCAAGCCAAACTCATTGCCAACGGTGACATTTTCGCCTTCCGAAAACGATGCACAAACGGATTGCGATTCCAATAGCCACTCTCTAAACAGCGATGCTTTCGTGTTTACATTGACGTCATTCACAGTATTATGCTTAGTTGATACATTATCACTAATGGTGTTATATGTATGCACAGACAGATTTGAAAGCTAAACTAACACTTTTGTTAAATGATTCAGAATTTATTTCATATTCTTTTACATATTCATTCATTGAAAACGTTAGACCTAACATTTTCAGAGCATCTCTACCAAGAAGTAGTGGTGTCGGCATAATATTGTCAGGAATAACTAAAACTTCAATTTCGTAATATCTTTTAAAGAAAAAAACTAATCATTTGATTTTTCCATGAGTCAAAATAGATCTCCCGCTGAGCCCTCGAAGTTCACTTTTAAATAGTTTGTCACATTTTAAATGTGGTGTCAGTTTACAGTTGACAAAACTTACTGGGCTTCCGGAATCTAATAAGGCAAAAACGTCAATATCAGTGCATCCCTCTATACTAGGTAATCTAAAGCTTACTTTTTGAATAAATGGAAATGGGTACCCATGCCGGCAACTCGCGCACGTTTTGGACAGCTAATGTCTGTTGTGCTCGAGGAGCTGAGTACTTCGGTAGAGGATGAACTGTTTGAAAGCGCATCATATTTTCTCGCAATTCGTCTAGTGAAGTACAGCAGTATAACGGCGCAGACAAACCTGCACGATCCTGTAGTCCGTCCACAATATATTTGACCAATTACCCTGTTGAGCCATGTTTCGCATAGTGATGAAGTATTGCAAGCACGACTCTCCTTTGGCAATCGGGCGGCTTCGCATGCGGTTAGCAATCTCATAATTAGTCATCTGAAAGCCAAATACTTTCACCAAGGCATCCTTTAACTCCTTCCAAGTTGTGGTCTGCTCGTAAGTCATGTATAATTTAGCTGATCCATGCAACAACCTGTTGGCCAACGACCAACGTTGTGTATTGTTTATTGAATACACATTAGCAGCCTTCTCTAGTTCGCGTATCCACACGTGAATGGACACATCGTCATCACCAGAAAATTTTGGTAGAGTGTCTTCGACATCTTTTAGATTCAAACGGCAGTTTTGATGGGTTCCATTTAAGTTTTCTTCCAGTTCGGCAAATTGTGTTTTGAGCTCAGCGAGGTTTTTACGGGCGGTGTACAGTGCAATGCTACTCATGACTGAAGCTAGTTCGTCTGCTGCGCTCATTCATTCATCCGCATGAACACGTTCAGTAACGGTTGGTTCTTGAGACGCTTCGTCTCTCAAAGGCAAATTGTTAACATTAGCATGATCTGTTATGCGCGGTTATTCGTCCATAATATCCAAATCGGGAAGCTCTAAAAAGGGCCTCGGACCAGCGGCATCAACAAGCTGTCCGGCAAGCATATTAGAAGTCACCGGGGGACGTAGCTCTTCGGGTACTTCTCCGTCTACCGACGATTGTAAGCGATTCTCCGACATAACTGCCTTTACCAATGAACGCAATTGACAAATCGGAGCTTTTGTATCGAAAGGCACTCCTTGGGCTGCTAGCAGCTAAAGTAATGCAGGATTATTTAGTTTGATAATTTGGCCGTCATTCATGAAACGCGTAGTTTCGGGGCAAACCTTACACCTGATTTGTTATCACGGTTGTTTTAATTTTAGAAAACTCAGCCTGATGAAAAATTTAATTACAGATTAATATATGTAGTTTCTTTTCACACGCATTTCTTTTTTTCTTCTTCTATAATCAATGTGTCCATCCATCTATTTTCTAAAAATACCCTCACAATGGTGAATGGAATTCTTCAGTTTGACCGTTTACAATAGTATTAGTTGTTTGAATTTCATCTAATTAAATTGAACAATTTATACCTTTTATCATATTGTTTCCTTCGATAATAATTTCTCTATTGATACAATTTTGGTTTAGTACAGTTTTTGGAAAGTTCCATGTTAACATAATGTTTGGCTCTACATACATGGGTGATACTTAGACTGTTCATTACTTCTATTTTTTTGTTAACAGCTTTTATTACTTCATTTAGTTCATTGGCTTGAACACTATTTTCTGAAAGGTTATCTATTTTTGATTGTAGTTCTTCTTTGTCTAATTGATCTAAAGTTCCGAAAATATATTTATAAAATGTTCCCATGAAATTTACGAGTCCTCTTTAATTTCGTTTTATTAGTCTTATACCGTTCACTTCTCTGTCCAGTTTTTCTGTTAAGTACTTTATTTTTACTAATGGTTCAAATTCTTTTGTTTGTTTCATTAGATTATTATAAGTTTCTTCGGTTTTTGTTATATTGATATTGATATTTTATGGGTAAACTAATTGTTCCTGTTTGAAATATAAGATACCCGTTTTTCGAGTTAATTGCGTTGATTTCCAAACCTTGACCTTTTATTGGCCATACAAAGTAAAGCAGTATGAGTGTTATAATTATAATTGTTAAATTATAAGGAGTTATCATCCTGATTCGGGTTATTGGTTGATCTGGAATTATCGTATTTACTTTTATTAGTTACTTTCTTTCTTTTATATTTCGATTTATGGTGTGTTATTATACCCGTTACTCGTAGAGTAAAAGGCTATATTGTAATCGTTGGAATGTATGTAACAGGCAGAAAGAGGCGTGGCAGACCCCATAAAGTATATATATTCTTGATCAGCATCAATAGCCGAGTCGATATAGCCATGTCCGTCTGTCCGTCCGTCCGTCTGTCCGACCGTCTGTATGAACAAAAGTATCTCAGAGACTATAAGAGCTAGAAAGATGACCCCTAGCAAATGAAGGGTACAATACCCAACAGAGAACTGCACGGGTGGTGGTTTTTTGTACTCGAGTAATACACACAGAAAATGCGGTGGCGGTCATACTCATACACAAAAATTTAGAGTAAAAATGTGATCGGATATTTTTTTACTCGAGTATTTTTTTTACTCGAAGGAAATTACTCGAGTATTTTTTTACTCGTACCCGAAATACGAGTATCGTCAATACTCTTTTGAAACGAGTATCGCTTGTGCGCTTAATTTTTGAAGCATCAAAAAATGAATATGCAGGCAAACACAGAGTATTGAAAATACTTACACATAATATGCGTGTACTTGAGCGACGGCTTGCCGTCGGGAAATTGAACAGAGCGCGTAAGATGATAAAAAGGGTTTTGCATTAGGGAGAATGCATGTAACAACAGGTAGCAACTTACAGTTTTCGGGGTTTGCCCAAAAAACTAAATAGCCAACATTTTTACAATATGCATTTTGAGCGTTAAATTTTTAGATAAAAGGTTACTTCATGACAAATAGCGACTTAGAATATTCAAGCAACTAATAATAAATCAGGTGTACCATAATCAACCTGTAATCTATTCTAATCTCGATTCTAAATAAGTTGAATATTTAAATCTTTATGTAAAATATTGATGAAAACAATTTCAAAGGTAATTTGCTTTACTTCTTACTTAAACTATTATTTATTAATTCCATTACATTTATCAAAGATCGGCGCATGACGACACACACAAAACGATCAAGTAAAAAAAAATGAAAATACTCGAGTAAAATGAAAATACTCGAGTAAAATGAAAATACACGAGTAAAAACCCGAGTAAAAAATTTACTTGTACTTCGCAAGGGTGATTTTTTCGAGTAAAAATGTGATGCGGTGTTTATGTGAGTAAGTAAAAACATGAGTAGGTAAAAATATGAGCGGGTAAAAAAATATCTTTTCACGAAATACCCAAACGAAAAGAAGTAAAAAAATATCCGATACTGCTCGTATACAGTAAAAAATGATTCGAGACGAAAAATACTCTGTGTGTGATTTGGGTATTTTTGCGTGCGGTGTACCGCTGCAGTTCTCTGATACCCAAGCAGTACAAGTTTGTTTTTGTTTTTTGACACGCCCACTTTAGGGCGTTCTGTCATATAAAGGTAAATTTACAGACAACTAGAATGTTTGAGTACAGAAAACTTGTTTGTTAGCTATGCTATCAAATTTAAACGGAAAGTACATGTCTAGAAAGTACATGTACTGACCAAGTTTGATCCAAATCGGTCCAGTCAAACCTACGATCCAAATATGAACTAGTATGAAAAACTTTTGCGTTAAATAAGCTATATTATTAAAACTCACAAAGAATACATCTGCCAATAATATATAATTAGATATTTGGTGTGTTAATAAGTCCAATAAATACCGCGACACACTCTAACGGTAACGTTGATACAAAAGACGAAGCCTGATTTTTAAATTCACGACAACTTGCTTTATTGATGATCAACTTAAGACTAACAGATATCTGCTTAAATAAATAAAGTTCTGTTTACAGGGATTCAAATGTTTACAATTTGGGGCTGACCGCTAAAAGCTGGGAACCAAGAATTGTGCGATTTCACAGCTTGGGGGAGATGCTCCGGCTAGTCTGCTCTTTGTTTACGAATGCCGAAATTGTTTACAAGTGCAGCTTGGGAATGTTTATAGTTGGGGAATAGCTATTGATGTGGAATTCGACGTTTAGGCTGCTATATACTATTGTTATGTATAATCTGGTTGCTCGTGTTGTTCTTGTTGTATTTGTTGTCGAGCTGATTGTAGCGTTTCGTTCTTGGGTTCGTGAATTTGTTTTTTAAATTTTTTCTGGAATAATATTATGGGATTGTAAGATACATATTTTACATATATAGGAATATGATTATGAATATAATAATAATAATTATTATAATTGTATTCGTAAGGGCATTATTCTGTGATACTATTTTTACAATATCATCATGTTTTATGGGTTTGACTTTAATAATTTCCATTGGTGGATACAATGGTGTAAGATCAACTTCTGGTTGTAAGTAATTGTCGCTTAAAATTATATTATTTATTTGTACTTTACATTGATTGATGTTAACTATTTTATTACCCTAAATATTATTAAGATTGACATTACTTTTCTGACAATTTTGTTTTACTGTCGTATTAGAAATGTTCCATGTTACAATAGTGTTATGCTCAATATATTTTATCATTTCTTTTACATTTATGCGTTCAAAATTACATAGTGGTATTGTGTGTAGTAGGATTTTCGTAATGCATTCATCAATAATTGGTTCATTTTCTCTATTATCTTTTTCAAGATAAGATGTAGTACTAGTGTAGTCAAGTTGGTAGCCATCGTGGTCGGGATATAGAATGATTTTAATGGTATTTGTAGATTGAAAGTCGATTGGGATATGGGATACAGTTAGTATGATATTATCTTGGTAATTAATCCAAGTGAATGTTTTAATTAAAAGAATGTTTCGGGTATTAACACTATCAAGTCTGTCATAGGTAAGTAATTAGGGATTGAAAAGTCCTAATCTTGACAATTGCATGCACATTTCAATGTCTTCTATATATTCTATAAATTGTAATAATTGGTAAGTAAATGTGTCTTGCAGCGTTTGTTTGTTTTGGTGATCTTTAAATTTTTGCATTTCGCTATTTATTATGTTTATTATGTCATTTATATCTTAAGTTTGAACAATATTTAAAGATAAGTTTTCAATGTTTTTCTCGAATTTAACTATGTCATTATCGTCAAGTGTGCCAAAAAGAAATTTGTATAATGACCCTACAATGTTGAACAGTCCGCGTTTATTACGATTCTCATGATGAAATATTATACCATTTAGTTCTTATTGTAATTCGGTGTATAAATAATTGATTTGTGATGAATTTTTAAAGTTAAGCATAGTTCTACGAAAATATTCGTTTGTTATTATTATTTCAGTTAAGTTAATTTGCAAAGAATGATGTTCAAATCTAGTTGGTAATTGTAATGGTTTATCTGAGAACAGTAAATATCCGACGTCCGTATCCAAGTTATTGATTTGAATTTGTTGAGCATGACATGGTAAAGAGTGTGAATGATATTATGATTACGAAGTAGGAACCTGTGGAGTTTCAATTTCTTAATTTTCTTTTGTTTCTTAAATTGTGTTTTATAATAATGTGTTGTTCCATTTTTGTTAGTAATTTGGTAATAATCAGGATCTGTTTGCGTAACGTTTTGATTGGCTTTGAAGGGGTTTTCTAATTTTCCCTTTTGTAACGGTCCTTTTCTGTATCTAGTATCTATTTCAAATTCTTGTCGGTCACTGTTAATTTTGTTTATAATTTTTTCTTTTTTGTCCTGTGTATCTAAAGTTGGTTGTCCTGCATATAAGAATATGTGTGCGGGAGTTTGTCCAGTGGTGTCATGTTTGGGTTTATGGTTGTAAATATAAAGAATAGTTTCTATTTTGCTGAGCTTGTTTTCTTCATCGTTTAATGTATTAATGATTCTGATTTTTTCGTTAATAGTTTTATGAAGTCGTTCAATGTCTGCTGTACCTGTTTTTGATGTATTTAATTGTATTTCTACTCCTTCACTGTCAAGCCATTTTTTAAGTGCTAAGCTGGTGAAAGCACCGTCTCGGTCTGCTTTTAATAATATTGGTTTACCTAACTGATTAAATATGCGCATTAATGCGTTTTTGCATTCAATCCAGTCTTTTGTTATACTCTCTGCAAGAGTATATTGGGTTTGTGCAAAAGTATGTAACAGGCAGAAGGAGGCGTGGCAGATCCATAAAGTATCTATATTCTTGATCAGCATCACAAGCCGAGTCGATATAGCCATGTCCGTCTGTCCGTCTGTCCGTCTGTCCGTCCGTCCGTCCGTCCGTCTGTATGAACAAAAGGATCTCACAGACTATAAGAGCTAGAAAAATGATAGTGGCCGCAAATGAAAGGTACAATACCCAAGCAGTACAAGTTTGTTTTTGTTTTTTGACACGCCCACTTTAGGGCGTTTTATTTGCATATAAAGGTAAATGTACAGGTAAACGTAGAATGTTTTAGGACAGTAAACTTTTTTGTTAGCTATGCTATCTGAACCAAATTTACACGGAATGTACATATCTAGGAAGTACATGTACTGACTAAGTTTGATCCAAATCAGACAACTATATCGTATAGCTCCCATAGGGCCGATCGGTGAAAAATACGCTCTAAACATGAGTTAGTATGGAAAACTTTTGCGTTAACTAAGCTATATTAATCAAACTGACACAGAATACATCTGACAATAATATATATATACTGACCAAGTTTGATTCAAATCGGACAACTATATCGTATAGCTTCCATAGGAACGATCGGTCGAAAATATGCTCTAAACATAAATTTCTTTGAAAATGTTCTGTGTTTGCCAAGCTATTATATCCATCACCATTGTTAATAACAAATTGAAACTGAGTAACGGGTATCCTAAAGTCGCGAGGCGACTATAGCATTCTTTCTTGTTTTAGTTTTGAAACTGTTGTAATGTCATATCGTGCAAATGTCATAAAAATTCTGTCCGGTAATTTTTTTGTAACAACGTCTTTAATAGTATTATTCATTGCATTAGTATACAATATAGTGTTCTGGGCCTGATTTTCTAACATTAACTTATTGGATATTACAAAATATTTATACTCTAGGTCTTCAACAAACTTACGGATACTATTATTAAAGTTGGTATGCCATGGTGTTGTAGATTTTATTTTTATTTTGTTGGCAGTTGTCACTTCAGGTTTTTGTTTTATTTGTCACTTTTTGTTTTAATTGTCACTTTTGTTGAATTATAAGAGACTTTACAGGGATCAATTAAATGATATGTAAAGCCCAGTGCTGGATCATGATAACAGTTAGAACAAGGAGAAAAAATGAATTGTTAGGATATGCTTTAATTACTGAGATTATTAAATTGTCCAGTAATGTACGCATAAAATCTCTTATACTTAAGCTAGTATTTAAGTTCGCTTTGTATTCGGCAGTGCAGCGGTCACGAGCGGGCAGTTAGTTCGTACTTTCATCTCGCAATAGCCACACACACGCTGCCAAGCCTTTCCGCGATTGCTAAGTCTAACAATAAATTGTAACGTTTATGAACTGGCAATTTGTTTTAACTTAATTAGTTTTTCGATTTTTCATGGCGCCCGAGCAGGAACTTTCAATCGCGTTCGTCGGTGTGGATAAACTTGGATTTTTCGATATTCCCTGGAGCTGTTGACGTTGGTGGAAGTTTGGATAAGCACAGCCAGGAGCCAAATATACTTGAGTCCCCGCATAGCCATCGTAGTGATAATCCCAGAATTGAGTCCAAGATCGATTCTTCTGATCAGGTAACAGTGCCCAAACGAGTCAGTGCATTGGAGAATAGAAAGTGCAAGCGTAGAAGCGGCACATAATACATATTCGTGAACGTACATAGAAGGGTACTGCTCCATTTGATGCACAATAAAGACATTGCGTTTCGGCACTGATATATACTTGTGATTTATTGGAAAGCAATTTGAAGCAAAACATACAAATTGAATTAAATAAATATACATAAATAAAACAGAACACTTAACTAGCGCAAATATATTTGTTACATTAATTTCGCATATCAACGTTAGCCGTTCCTCTTTAATTTCGCTATTGGCCAATATCTACATATTTCGGTGGTGGGTTTTTTGACCTTTGTTCTTTGCACATAAGTAAAGCGCAGTTCGCGTTTACATACATACATACAGCTGTTGGATTTGGCTTGCGGTAGTTAGTTTGTACTTTGTTAGTGTTTTACTTCGATTCTGCTTCGCTTTGATTTCGTTTTATTTTGTTTGTGTCAACGCTGCTTACATATAAACGTACAAGCTAGCAAATATACGAACGTACGCTGATAAACGGCAAGCTTTTTAGTTGTTGTTGGTAGATCGCATCATTGCCTACGCATGCGCTGTTGTTGTTGGTAGATCGCATCGTTTGTCTACCTGCGCATGCGCTGTTGTTGTTTTTTTTAATTGTGCAGTCGAATAAGTCGAATATCAGTAATCAGCTGATTTTTGTTGCGCTGGTGCGTTTGCGTAGATTGGTATTTTGTTGTTGTTGACAACTGTCGGCGCTTATCTACATACGCTTGCGGTTTATTAATTGCTGTTTTCTTTTACATGCGAGAATTTCAGTTAGGCAGCTGATTATTTTGATCTTCTGATTTTCTTAAATCATATCGATCGACAACTGTTGTTAATCAACAAATCTCTTTAATCATTTGATTATCTTCGTCAGTCAAGTTTGTTGATCAGCTGATTATTGTCGGATATAGTACACTTACGTGCATTCGAATAGAGTCAAAATTTAATTAGGCAATATGGCACACAAAACAGACCCTAATGACACCGTTCTGATTGACGCGGAAACCTGCCTTAGTGCTCGTTTAAGTCAATTATTTGTTAAATTTGAAAAAGTAGAGAGCGACATAGAACGCCAAAGCAGTTCACTCATTAATAAAGTGGTGACTCCAAGTAAATTTGAGATTCAGTGCTGGCTAGATATACTAAATTCGTACATATCCAAAGCTATGGATCTGCAGTCAGAGATCGATGCAATAGATCCTGACAATACCAGTCGTGCTTGAGGAAACATGTATTTTGGCACGGTCTTCATACATGTCAGCCCTAAGTGCGCATCAGGCAGCAGAAGTCGTCCCTCAGCCTTCTCACCATTCTCACTTGCCCAAACTAAAGTTGCCCAAATTTAGCGGTAAACACTCGGAATACAGACAATTTATCGGTCTGTTTAATAGCTTGGTGGACTCTGATCGCTCGCTGTCAAATATTGAGAAATTCAACCATTTGATATCGTGCTTATCAGATGAGGCGTTAGGCACCATCAGAGCTTTCCAAGTATCTGATGCGAACTACCCGAAGGCATTAGAAAGTCTAAGTCGAGTATATGACAACAAGTGTCTTATCTTTTTTGACACTCTTGCCCAGTTGTTTGACATTGAGCCGATGTCCAAGCCATCGGCAGTTGGAATTCGAACAATAGTTGACTCGGTATCGGCAATTTTTGGTTCGCTAATGTCCGTTGGAGATGAGCAAGATTTCGCAAATGCAATCTTGATTCATATAGTTACGTCGAAAGTAGATCCTCATACGAAGTCGAAGTATGAGGAACAGCTGGATTACAACACATTGCCGAAATGGGCCGACTGTGCTGCGGCTTTGAACAGGCGATATCAGCAATTGTCTGCTGAAGAAAGTTCAAAGTCTAGGATGAAGCAAACATTTGAAATGAAACACGCTAAAAAATCGTCGTTTGCGTGTACAAATGTTGAAAAAGAAGTTAAACCCACATGCCAGTTTTGCAGTGCAAACCATATGATTGAAAATTGTCAAAGGTTTGCAGCACTGCCGGTTGACGATAGATTTAATTTCGTAAAATCTAGTCAACTCTGCATAAACTGCTTGCATTCAGAGCACAGAGTGTCCAACTGCACTGCGTCGAAGTGTAGAGTTTGTTCTCGTCCTCACAACACTCTCCTTCACAAATTCACACCGGTAGAAACATCACAGGCTTCTGCTCATCCTGCCCATGTTGATCAAAGTGCTAGCGAAACCGATCAGGTAATCCTGGCAACGGCTGTTGTTAAAGTTCAAGACAGTTTCGGTAAGAATCGAAACGCTAGAGTCTTGTTGGATTCAGGGTCACAGGTGAACTTCATGACGGAAGACCTCGCTGAAGCCTTACGCCTTCAACGCAAAAACAAATGTTTAACCGTCAAGTCGGTTGGACAGTCGAGATTGACTGCAAAAGGCAAAGTCTCGACAATAGTTTCGTCTCGTGTATCGAGACATCAGTTCAGCGCCGAATTTTGGGTGCTGAAATCGATTTGTAGCAGGCAGCCAGATTGTGATCTTCCCATCAAATGTCGAACTGGCTGACCCTGAGTTCCACAAACCCCAGAAAATAGATATACTTCTGGGAGCCGACTCCTTTTTTGAAATGCTTCGTAACGGACAAATTCGATTGGCGAAGGGTGGTCCGTTACTACAAAGGACGTTGTTTGGTTGGGTGGCATCAGGGCGGTGCAAGAAAATGCTTACCAAAAGCCCAATATGTTGCTCAGTGATGCAACATAGAAAAGATGTTCGTTTTGAAGACAGTGTAGATCGACACTGTGAGGTCGAAGCTGTCCCGGAGAAAAGTGTTTCGGCAAATTATTCTGCGGAGCACATCGTTTGCAAACAAAGCTCTCGGGACAGCGCTCAAAAATTGACGACTGGACACTTTGGTGTCAATTTGTCAGTCACGACTGATCCCAAAGTGTTGGGTTCGTCACAAATTGTCAAAAGACAAGTTGTTCCCATGATCTGGGAACTCGAGGATGTACATATGAACGTAAATCTTGACCTTGGTCGCATGTTGATAGATACAGAAGTTCCACCAGGACCACGTAACACTTTTTCACACCAGTGCGTCCTGAGACCTGAAAGCAATTCCACCAAACTTCGAGTAGTAGTTGACGTGTCGTGTAAGAAAACGTCGTCATACTCTCTCAAGGAATTACTGCTGGGACCTGCGATTCAGAGGGATCAAATTGGTTCATTTTGTAGGTTCCGTCTGAACCGAACTGCCCTCACGGCAGATATCAAAACGGGCAATTTTCCATTGGCAAAATGGTTTTTAAACCATTATAACGTATTAGAAGAAGGCGGAAATGAGAAACTTTGGATTTCCAATGATGCCGATTCGACAAAAACGCTTGGCTTAAGGTGGACACCAAGTTTGGATACTTTTCGGGATCAATTGGTTGATAGCTTCCCCAAACTAAGTCCCACCAAGCGAAAAACATTGCTAGAATCTTTCGCGTATATTTTAGCCCAAATATTCGCGTTGGACCGATGTCAAATCGAGAGTGCGAGTTTCTCGAATGATTCAGAAACCGCACTACATTGTACATATACTTCCCCTTCATTACTTGCAACATTTGTAGCCAATAGAGTTGCAGGCCTCCAAGAGATGGCCAATAATGTATCTTTGAGACATGGACTGACATCATCAAATCCATCCGATTTGTCGTCAAGAGGGTTTGGCGTTCAGAAACTCGATCAGTTCGTTCGGCTTCGTTGCATGGTAAAAATAAATTGGCCTCAAGGGTTTAAAGAATACTCAGCACTCGTTTGCCTATCTAGATTAGTAAGATTGCAATCGCTGACTATATACAGTCAAAAGTCGGACGATTTTGAAAGACGAATCTCTTTGATGCATCTAGGTATAGAGTTGTGCGGTGCCACAGATGTGCTGGTAAATATAAAAGGACGAGCCCCGCCAGTTCGAAGGAAGCAAAGCAGCCTTCAGTTCTCCGCGGAAGGAAGATGGAGGCTTATCTCAAAGCGGCCCTCTCGTCGGAGGACTGGACATGCGGCAGATCAGCCAGCGCCCTGCGCTAATGCTGCCAGGGCTACCAAGGGATTGAAGGCGATCCCTTCAAGGTGGCCGGAATGTTGGATCATGATAACAGTTAGAACAAGGAGAAAAAATGAATTGTTAGGATAAGCTTTAATTACTGCGATTATTGAACTGTCCAGTAATGTACGCATAAAATCTCTTATACTTAAGCTAGTATGTAAGTTCGCTTTGTATTCGGCAGTGCAGCGGTCACGAGCGGGCAGTTAGTTCGTACTTTCGTCTCGCAATAGCCACACACACGCTGCCAAGCCTTTCCGCGATTGCAAAGTCTAACAATAAATTGTAACGTTTATGAACTGGCAATTTGTTTTAACTTAATTAGTTTTTCGATTTTTCACCCAGAAATAAGCTCTTTATTTACAGGTGTTCAAATCGTCCAGAGGATCTATTTTTTTGGTTGAACACTGTTTGGTGTTTTGCGCAGTTTTCTTTGTAATAGCAATTATCTTTGGTGGCGGTCGCACATTTAAATATGGGCCACGACTGATAATTGGGTTTTGAGTCACACACGCTTAGGTTCTTTGGCGGATATCAAGATAATATTTTTTCCAAAATTCTAATGTTTTAACCGTTTCCTTGCCGCGGCAAATTCGCGTGCTCGAATCCTAGAAATTCCTTGGTCATACAAAGATTTCTTTTCAATGGATTGAAAAAAGGACGATTACTTATTACGAGGATATTTATTAACGATATCCTACCGGCTGCGCCAATAAGATATTTCGGCACTTGGTTTATCAAAAAAAAATATAAAAAACTTTATTCAATAAACACGAAGCTACGGAGTACAAATCTAGACTACTTATCCTATGTTCTGATGACGTTAAGCAAACCTTGGTTTTGAGCTTTCATTAATTGGACTTTGGACTCATTGAGCTTTTGGCTCTTATGTAAATAGAGAGAGATCTCGATCTTGAAGAGATTGAGAGAGTTCAGCCAGGATTTGTCCAACGTCAGTAGTTTTAACCCCAATGATGGGAATAACGATTCTGGCGAATTGTTTATGATATTTAATACATTCGTGGGAAGCCAGAATTTTTTCGATAGTGATTACATTACTTTTTTGTGGGAAAAAAATCTTTAACATAAATAATAAGTGTGGTGTATGGTGTATGTGGTGTATGTGGTGTATGTGTTGTATGTACGTATGTATCTACATATGTCACTTCCCCATCCTTAAGAAATGAGCCTGTCCTCAGGCGGTTAATTTTGGATATAGTGTTGGATCTAGTACAATTTCTTCGATATCGTTTTCAATTACATTTGGATATATTTCTGTATCATTTTGAATATTTTATTGTATGTTTGGGGTTGATTCTTTTTTGTTCTTATAATTAACAATAATTTTTCGTGGAATATTTTTATATTTAAAGATAATGTTGTAGGGGTGCGCCCTAACGTATGCAACACAACATTTATTTTTTTTTGTATGCATTATTTTGGACGCGACTGTTTCACGATAGCAACAGCTGTTATGTTAACGCACTGTTAACTATCGATCGATGGCAGGACTCAACCATGCATGCGATCAATCGATAATGCTTGCAAATCACCTTTAGGTATGCGATATTTCAAGTAGGTTGTCGACTTCCTCGATCGGCCTATTTCCTGTTCGACCATTGAATGAATGAGTCACGAAAGTGTTAAAAAAAAATAATCGTGACGCATCCAAGTTGCCTTGCAACTAATAAATATTTTGTGGTACTAAAAGTGCGTGAAAACCCGTTTGACGTGCGTCCACACACATATTTAAGGAATTTAGAAAAATATTTTTCTACTAAAGGTATGTTGATCAACCAGTGTCAGACTCGCGTCTCATAAGTTCCTTTTTTTTGGTGTAGAAGTGAAGATTTTGCCTCTCCAAACAATCGCTGGCGACGAGGCCAAGCCTGTGCTTGCGAATTAAAAGACGCTTTGGCCAATACGGCGCAATTTGCAGTACCGGCGCTTCGTGTCGCACTCTTGGGTCGGCAACGAACGTTGCGCGCACACATTTTGTTTGCGACACGGCTGTCCGCTCAAAAGCGCACAGCCAATGAATAGTCGCCGACGCCGCGATAAAACTGCTGGGAGACCATTTCTACGCAAAAACCTTGTTGGTTTTAAATTGAGTTGCGCACCTTGTTTTAAGTAAAGCAAAAAGGGACTGTAGATAATGATCTACAAAACCACTTCGGGAAAAAACAAAATAACAAAATAAACCAAAAAAGAATGGGGAATGAATTGAAAAACGTCATTCCGCAAACGCAACTTGTGTCCAAGATTGTATATCTAGAGAATTTCTTTCGTTCGGAGTCTCATACCCTTTTGATGCGATAATTAATTTTTAGACCCCGTACTCTAAAAAAGAGTATAGGGTCTATTAGGTTTGTCAGAAGCGAAATGTGCGTAACAGGCAGAAGGAGGCGTGGCCGACCCCATAAAGTATATATATTCTAGATCAGCATCAACAGCCGAGTCGATATAGCAATGTCCGTCTGTCCGTCTGTCTATCTGTCCGTATGAACAAACAGATTTCAGAGATGGTAAGAGCTACAAGTTTGAGCTTGGTGTCAAACGATCAGATATTTAGTCAGTCAATACAAGAATCTTTTTTTTTTCGATGCCACGCCCTATTCGTCCATAATAAGCAAAAAAACTGGACACACCTCGGGGAAAATCGTTGTTTTCTGCAAATATCTTAGTAACTATGGCCCCTAGGACCACCAATTCTGGTACGGGAGTTCCTAGCGACAGCATAGTTGCATTGCCATTTAAATTTTTGGACTGCCACGCCTCTTTTCCCACAATTGATAAAATAGTTTTCAAACTTCAATGCCGTTTCTTATTTTCTTATTGTTATTTATAACTCGTGTGGAGACTAACTATGTTAAACTATCCTGAAAGGCTCATTAAAATCGGGCTATAAAGAAGAAAACTATTGAACGCAATATCAACCCATAGGTGCAAGCGAGATAGAAACACACAAGCACATGTTCGAACGTTTTCGCTGCTTGTGTGTCGGCAGCGCTGCCCGCGGTCGCTGGCTGCGCCGAATACACACATACATACATACATATTTGCATTATATACATATTGTCAAACGTATGTGTATTCGAATACAAACAAACAGATGTATGTTTGATACAAGTACTACACATTGTAATATGTATTTGAATACCGATTTTAATCATTTAATCGGAAAAAAATGCAGAGAGTGTTATACGGTCGGGCGTGCTCGACTGTACTTTTCTTACTTGTTTATACTAAAACACTCTAGTTTTACCTGTACATTTACTTTTATCTGAAGATAGAACGCCCTAAATTGGCGGTATCAAAAATAAAACAAACTTGTACTGCTTGGGTATTGTACCTTTCATTTGCGACCCCTATCATCTTTCTAGCTCTTATAGTCTCTGAGATCCTTTTGTTCATACAGACGGACGGACGGACAGACGGACATGGCTATATC
Source organism: Drosophila arawakana (assembly GCA_018151165.1). Classification (NCBI taxonomy): domain Eukaryota; kingdom Metazoa; phylum Arthropoda; class Insecta; order Diptera; family Drosophilidae; genus Drosophila; species Drosophila arawakana. The sequence goes on along the minus strand of JAECWX010000008.1, from coordinate 291,557 downwards.
GACTCGGCTATTGATGCTGATCAAGAATATATATACTCAATGGGGTGTGCCACGCCTCCTTCTGCCTGTTACATACATTCCACCGATTACAATATACCCTTTTACTCTACGAGTAACGGGTATATATATAAACAAGAAAGAATGCTATAGTCGCCTCGCGACTTTAGGATACCCGTTACTCAGTTTCAATTTGTTATTAACAATGGTGATGGATATAATAGCTTGGCAAACACAGAACATTTTCAAAGAAATTTATGTTTAGAGCATATTTTCGACCGATCGTTCCTATGGAAGCTATACGATATAGTTGTCCGATTTGAATCAAACTTGGTCAGTATATATATATTATTGTCAGATGTACTCTGTGTCAGTTTGATTAATATAGCTTAGTTAACGCAAAAGTTTTCCATACTAACTCATGTTTAGAGCGTATTTTTCACCGATCGGCCCTATGGGAGCTATACGATATAGTTGTCTGATTTGGATCAAACTTAGTCAGTACATGTACTTCCTAGATATGTACATTCCGTGTAAATTTGGTTCAGATAGCATAGCTAACAAAAAAGTTTACTGTCCTAAAACATTCTACGTTTACCTGTACATTTACCTTTATATGCAAATAAAACGCCCTAAAGTGGGCGTGTCAAAAAACAAAAACAAACTTGTACTGCTTGGGTATTGTACCTTTCATTTGCGGCCACTATCATTTTTCTAGCTCTTATAGTCTCTGAGATCCTTTTGTTCATACAGACGGACGGACGGACGGACGGACAGACGGACAGACGGACATGGCTATATCGACTCGGCTATTGATGCTGATCAAGAATATATATACTTCATGGGGTGTGCCACGCCTCCTTCTGCCTGTTACATACATTCCACCGATTACAATATACCCTTTTACTCTACGAGTAACGGGTATATATATAAACAAGAAAGAATGCTATAGTCGCCTCGCGACTTTAGGATACCCGTTACTCTGTTTCAATATATTATTAACACTGGGGTATGATATTAATTTTAAGGCAATAGATTAGTTTATAAATAAGATAGCTTGGCAAACACAGAACATGTTCATAGAAATTCATGTTTAGAGCATATTTTCGACCGATCGTTCCTATGGAAGCTATACGATATATTTGTCCGATTTTGATCAAACTTGGTCAGTATATATATATTATTGTCAGATGTATTCTGTGTCAGTTTGATTAATATAGCTTAGTTAACGCAAAAGTTTTTCATACTAATTCATATTTGGAGCGTATTTTTGACCGATCGGCCCTATGGGAGCTATACGATGTATTAGTTCGATTTGGATCAAACTTGGTCAGTATATATATATTACTGGCAGATGTATTCTGTGTGAGTTTGATTAATATAGCTTAGTTAACCCAAAAGTTTTTCATACTAGTTAATATTTGGGGCGTATTTTTGACCGATCGGTCCAGATAGCATAGCTAACAAAAAAATTTTCTGTACTAAAACATTCTTGTTTTACCTGTACATTTGTTTTTTACAAGAAGAAAGAACGCCCTAAAGTGTGCGTGTTAAAGAAAAAACAAACTTGTACTGCTTGGGTATTGTACCTTTCATTTGCGGCCACTATCATCTTTCTAGTTCTTATAGTCTCTGAGATCCTTTTGTTCATACAGACGGACGGACGGACCTACGGACGGACGGATGGACAGACGGACAGACGGACAGACGGACATGGCTATATCGACTCGGCTATTGATGCTGTATATTAGGATTGACATTACTTTTCTGACAATTTTGTTTTACTGTTGTATTAGAAATGTTCCATGTTACAATAGTGTTAGGCTCAATATATTTTATCATTTATTTTACATTTATGCGTTAAAAATTACATATTAGTTTTGTGTGTAGTAGGACTTTCGTAATGCATTCATCAATAATTGGTTCATTTTCTCTATTATAAATTTTATTATCTTTTTCAAAATAAGATGTAGTACTAGTGTAGTCAAGTTGGTAGCCATCGTGGTCGGGATATGGAATGATTTTAATGGTATTTGTAGATTGAAAGTCGATTGGGATATGGGATACAATTAGTATGATATTATCTTGGTAATTAATCCAAGTGGATGTTTTAAATAAAAGAATGTTTCGTTTATTAACACTTTCAAGTCTGTCATAGGTAAGTAATTTGGGATTGAAAAGTCCTAATCTTGACAATTTCATGCCCATTTCAATGTCTTCTACATATTCTATAAATTGTAATAATTGGTAAGTAAATGTGTCTTGCAGTGTTTTTTTGTTTTAGTGATCTTTAAATTTTTGCATTTCGCTATTTATTATGTTTATTATGTCATTTATGTATTTAGTTTGAACAATACTTAAAGATAAGTTTTCAATTTTTTTCTCGAATTCAACTATGTCATTATCGTCCAGTATGCCAAAAAGAAATAATGAGCCTACAATGTTGAACAGTCCGCGTTTATTACGATTCTCATGATGAACTATTATACCATTTAGTTCTTGTTGTAATTTTGTGTATAAATAATTGATTTGTGATGAATTTTTAAAGTTAAGCATAGTTCTACGAAAATATTCGTTTGTTATTATTATTTCAGTTAGGTTAATTCGCAAAGAATGATGTTCAAATCTAGTTGGTATTTCTAATGGTTTATATGAGAACAGTAAATATCCGAGGTCCGTATCCAAGTTATTGATTTGAATTTGATATTATGATTACGAAGTAAGTAAGTCTATGGCTGATGGAGAATGCCGTGCGTTAAATGGAAAGTGTGTAGGCGACCCAGTGGCCAGAATATTGTAGCTGTTTTCCTGCAAGCATTGTAATAGTGCATTTCCTCTCTGACAGGAACGCGCGTTTCCCCACCACGTACTTTTTGCGTTAAAATCTCCAGCAATTAAGAACTTGTTCCCAAGTGAACGATGTAAATTGTGGAAATTTTCAGGCGTCCATGTTTAAGGCATTTATTCCTATAGTAGGGTGTTGTAATTCAACACAAGTATAGAGACATATAAAATCAAACTATTCTGAAAGTGGCATCAAAGTACTACTTTTAACAAAAGAGCTACTGCGTTACAAAGTTTGTTATTTAACTGCAATATCACTTACGCGCGAGAGCGAGACAGAGACATACAAACACATGCTCGAACGTTTTCGATGCTTGTGTGGCGACAGCGCTGCCGTCAGACGCTGGCCGCGCCGTATACACACATACATACATGCATGCATACATACGTATATGCATACATATGATTTATATATATATAGTGACATATGTAGATACATACGTACCCATACCCATACACCACATACACCATACACCACACTTATTATTTATGTTAAAAATTTCTTACCCACAAAAAACTAATGTAAGCACTATCCAAAAATCGAATGGTGACAATAACAATTCTGGCTTCCCACGAATGTATTAAATATCATAAACAATTCGCCAGAATCGTTATTCCCATCATTGGGGTTAAAACTGCTGACGTTACACAAATCCTGGCCGAACTCTCTCAATCTCTTCAAGATCGAGATCTCTCTCTATTTACATAAGAGCCAAAAGCTCATTGAGTCCAAAGTCCAATTAATAAAAGCTCAAAACCGAGGATTGCTTAACGTCATCAGAACATAGGATAAGTAGTCTAGTTTTGTACTCCGTAGTTTCGAGTTTATTGAATAAAGTTTTATATTTTTTTGATAAACCAAGTGTCGAAACATCTTATTGGCACAGCCGGTAGAATATCGTTAATAAATATCCTCGTAATAAGTAATCGTCCTTTTTTCAATCCATTGAAAATAAATCCTTGTACGACCAAGGAATTTCTAGGATTCGAGCACGCGAATTTTCCGCAGCAAGGAAACGGTTAAAACATTACAATTTTGGAAAAAATATTATCTTGATATCCGCCAAAGAACCTAAGCGTGTGTGACTCAAAACCCAATTATCAGTCGTGGCCCATATTTAAATGTGCGACCGCCACCAAAGATAATTGCTATTACAAAGAAAAACCGCGCAAAACACCAAACAGTGTTCAACCAAAAAATAGATCCTCTGGACTATTTGAACACCTGTAAATAAAGAGCTTATTTCTGGGCTTTACATATCAATTTATTGATCCCTGTAAACGTAAGTCTCTTATAATTCAACAAAAGTGACAATTAAAACAAAAACCTGAAGTGACAACTGCCAACAAAATAAAAATAAAATCTACAACAACACCATGGCAACCAACCCACCAATGGAACTATCAGAAATACATCTAAAGCAAGCGCTTGGACAAATTCGACAATTGCCAGTATTCGACGGAAAAACCGTGGAACTAACTGCCTTCATAAGGAGGATTGATTTTATTATGCAGTTATATCCAACACAGGATGTGAGACAACATAGTGTCCTAGAGCAATCGAGATGCAGACCACCGGATCCGCACACCGAGTGTCGCAGCTGACAGCAGCCACAACCTGGGGAGAGTTAAGGAGCGCCCTCATCGACGAATTTAAAACACAAACTCCGTATGAAGAACTTCTACGACGTCTCTATAATACCAACTTTAATAATAGTATCCGTAAGTTTGTTGAAGATCTAGAGTATAAATCTTTTGTAATATCCAATAAGTTAATGTTAGAAAATCAGGTCCAGAACACTATATTGTATACTAATGCAATGAATAATACTATTAAAGACTTTATTACAAAAAAATTACCGGACAGAATTTTTATGACATTAGCACGATATGACATTACAACAGTTTCAAAATTAAAACAAGTAGCTCAACGCGAAGGATTGTACGAAAATGGTTATAACGAACGAAATAACCAAAACAATGACAATTCCAAAACGAACAAAACACAAAGCAATTGAAGCACTGAAAACCGTACTCCGTAGTGGAAAGGGAAATAACCAGAATTATTACCCTACTCCAAATTACTCAAATAACGCTAACCCAATTCATAAACCAAAAGAAAATGCTGAAGCATTACAAAAGGAATTCAAACAAAATCTCGATCAAGCTAGATCACAAAACCCAATGAATTACCAACCCAATGAATACCCAATGAATTATCAGAGTCAAAGACCTCCCAATCATTCTCATAAAAGACAGAGAGAAACTAGTGGCCACTCTAAGATGGACACATCAGAAAATTTTCATCAAGGAGCCTCGGACAACGAAGAAACAATCCCTTCATCAGATTAGTTATGAATGGACAAAATTTTAACTGTGTAATTGACACAGGTTCATCCATAAATCTAATGAAAGAAAACTTTTTAAAATTCCCTATAAAACCTTGCCAATTGAACGTACAAACAATAAATGGTATTGTTCAATTAAAGAATTGTGTATCTTTTGCCCCTAGTAAACTATGCCCTACCCATCAAATATTTTACTTACACAACTTTTCTGACAAATACGATATCTTACTAGGTAGAGAATATCTACAATCATGTAAAGCAAAAATTGACTACAAACAAAAAACAGTTATTCTAAACGATCATCTATTTTCAATGAGATATGACCGTGAGAATTCTGTCAAGGACAAGACCGCATTTCAACGCCTTGATCCGCCCCAAACAAATGATATAGCAGTAAATTACGCTATCAATAATGAATTAAATGAAACAAATCAATTCCGATTAGAACATCTAAACGATGAAGAAAAATGCAAACTGACCAAAATTCTTTTCGAGTTTAATGACATTCAGTAGAAAGAAAGTGAAAATTTGACTTTTACCAGTACAATTAAGTATGTCATCCAAACTAAACACGAAGACCCATCCATCTTATTAAGGCCACTGGTACTTTCTCTCTTTCTTTTTTGTGGGGGATTCGGGGGTCTTTGACTTTGAGTTTGGTAATTCATTGGGTTTTGTAATCTAGCTTGATCAAGATTTTGTTTGAATTCCTTTTGTAATGCTTGATTTGCCTATTTTTCTAAGATTAACTTGTTTGAAATTATGAAAGACTTATATTCAAGGTCCTCAAGAAACTTACGGATACTATTATTATAGTTGGCGTTCCACGGTTTTTCCGTCGAATACTGGCACGTGTGGAATTTTTCCAATGCATTTCGAATAATTCCATGATGTTGTTGTTATTTATGGATCTATTTTTTAGTTGAACACTGTTTGGTGTTTTAAGTCACACACGCTTAGGATCTTTGGCGGATATCAAAATAATGCTTTTTTCCAAAATTGTAAAGTTCTTTACCCGTTTTCCTTTCTGCGGCAAATTCCCGTGCTTAAATCCTAGAAATTCCTCGGTCGTACAAGGTTTTTTTTTTCAATTGACTGCTATGCTATGTTCTGGAGAGTTTAAGCAAACCTCGGTTTTGAGCTTTTATTAATTGGACTTTGGACTTATTGAGCTTTTGGCTCTTATGTAAATAGAGAGAGATCTCCATTTTGAAGACATTGAGAGAGTTCGGCCAGGATTTGTGTAACGTCAGCAGTTTTAACCCCAATGATGGGAATAACGATTCTGGCGAATTGTTTATGATATTTGACACGAATGTATCAATGTATAACAAGCCAAAATTGTTATTGTCATCATTTGATTTTTTTATAATGTTTACATTAGTTTTTTGGGAAAGAAATCTTTAACATAAATAATAAGTGTGGTGTATGGTGTATGTGGTACGTATGTATCTACATATGTCACTTCCCCATCTTTAAGCAATGAGCGTGTCCTCTGCCGGTTAATTTTGGATATAGTGTTGGATCTATTACAATTTCTTCAATTTCATTTTTATTTTCATTTGAATTTAATTCTGTTTTAGTTTGTGTATCATTTTGAATATTTGATTGATTCTTTTTTGTTCTTATAATTAACAATAATTTTTTGTGGAATATTTTTATATTTAAAGATAATGTGTAACATAAGTGTGATTAAAATAATTGTTAAAGTTGTTATAGTTATAATTTGGAACGTGTTATACAATTTTGTTTGTTGTTGGATAATTTCTTTAGTTTGGACATATGACAATGGTTCTAGTTTGGTTATATTATTATTTATGTAGACTGTTTGTGTGTAATCTAGCATAGTATTAGTTATTTGAATTTCATCTAATTGGATTGAACAATTTATAGCTTTTATCATATTGTTTCCTTCAATAATAATTTCTCGGTTGATACAATTTTGGTTTAGTACAGTTTTCGGTAAGTTCCATATGTTAACATAATGTTTGGTTCTACATACTTGATTTCATAATTTTTATGGGATTTTGAATATCTACATTCTGTTTTATCTTGCTTTAATATTCCAGTAATACATTTGTTTATAACTAATTCTTTATTGGTTGCTGTGAATGCTTTATTGTTCTGTAAGTAGTAAGTGTCATGTACAGTTTTGGTCAAAACGTCATTGTATTCGTCAGGGTATGGAATAATGTCGTATAGTGCAGTATTTATAAGTTCGCGTGGAATATGGGAAATAATTAAAATTTCGTTAGTAGTTGTTTTAAGCCAAGTTGATGTTTTAATATTTATTATTTTTTCATCATTTAAATGTTTTAGGGAGTCATATTTTAGTAATTTAGCGTTGGATATACGAAGCCTGGTTAGTTGCGTTCCTAACTCAATGTCTTCGACATACTCTGTAAATTCATGTAAGTAGAAAATTAGTAATTCAAATCATTTGTCTGCCTTATGGGTGATACTACATTCTGTTTTATCTTGCTTTAATATTCCAGTAATACATTTGTTCATAACTATATTTTTATTGGTTGCTGTGAATGCTTTTTTGTTCTGTAAGTAGTAAGTGTCATATATAGTTTCGGTCAAAATGTCTTTGATTTCGTCAGGGTATGGAATAATGTCGTATAGTGCAGTATTTATAATTTCGCGTGGAATATGGGAAATAATTAAAATTTCGTTAGTAGTTGTTTTTAGCCAAGTTGATGTTTTAATATTTATTATTTTTTCAGCGTTTAAATGTTTTAGTGAGTCATATTTTAGTAATCTAGGGTTGAATATACCAAGCCTGGTTAATTGCATACCTAGCTCAATGTCTTCGACATACTCTGTGAATTCTAGTAGGTTGAAAATTAGTAATTCGAGTCGTTGCTCTGCTTCATGTGTGATACTTAGTCTGTTCATTACTTCTATTCCTTTGTTGACGTCTTTTATTGCTTCGTTTAGCTCATTGGCTTGAACAGTATTTTCTGAAAGTTTAAATATTTTTGATTATAATTCTTCTTTCTCGTCTTGATCTAAAGTTCCGAAAAGATATTTATAAAATGTCCCCATGAAATTTACGAGTCCTCTTTTATTTCGTTTTACTAGTCTTATACCGTTCATTTCTCTGTCTAGTTTTTCTGTCATTTACTTTATTTTTACTAAGAGGTTCAAAGTTTTTTTTTTTTTTGTTTATTAGATTATTATAATTTTCTTCGGTTTTTGTTATATTGATGGTTAAATAATAAACAATAAATTTAAAAGTAAATTGATTATTCTTGTTTGAAATATAGGAATAAAATATATATTAAAATTTTAATACGAAATTTAAAAGAAAAATAAGAGTATATTTACATTTTGAATTGAAATTTAAAAAAAATAATATGAAAGATTTTCAACTGTCTGTACTCGAACCGGCCGCCCCAGACGAAGGTTCTAGAGTGTGCTTCAACTCATGCACCACGCCCAGTTTTAAGAACTTTTCGATTATCTTCCTCTATATGTTATAAATTTTTGTTTTATAAGAAAAATAAACGAAACGGCTGTCTGTGCCGAGATTTGTAGTGCGGAGCTCAAGAATGCTGAGTCTTTATCTGCTTTTATTTCCATGTCATTAAATACTTTTAAAAGAGCTCTTTTGGCTTCTAACCAATCTCGACCATTTAATTCGGTTAATGTTGCATGTTTGGAATATAAGTCAATACAAGATAGAAATTGTTTATTGTCTACCAAATAAAAAGCAATGACATTTTTAGACACCGTACTCTAAACAAGAGTAGAGGGGTTTATTAGGCTTGTGAGAAGCGAAATGTGCGTAACAGGCAAAGATTCTTGATCAGCATCAACAGCCGAGTCAATATAGAAATGTCCGTCTGTCTGTCCGTCCGTATGAACACCTGGATCATTTAAACTACAAAAGCTAGAGCCACCAAATTTATAATGAAAGTCCGTTATTAAGTCAGGCAGGTTAAGTTTATTTCAAAAACCAGACACGACTCGAAAAAAAAGTAGTTTTAGGCCATTAACTCAGTAACTATGGCACTTAGGAACACCATTTATGGTAAGCATGTTTGCTAGAGACAGCCTTAATGCAATGCCATTAAACATTTTGAGCTGCCAAGCCCCCTTTTCTCATTTGAGATAACCAAACTATTGCACTTTAATGCCGATTTTAAGGCATTTATTCATATAGTAGAGTGTTGTAATTCCACATTCGTATAGAGACATATCAAATCAAACTATTCTGAACGTAGCATCAAAATACTACTGAAAAAACGAAAACTAATTAAATTAAAACAAATTGCAAGTTCTTAAATATTACAATTTATTTGTTGGACTGTGTGGCTAATGCGAGACGAAAATACGAACTGCCTACCGCTCGCGACAGCTGTATTGTCGAATACAAATCAAACTTACATGCTAGCTTAAGTATAAGAGTTTTTATGCGTATATTACTGGACAATTCAATAATCTCAGTAATTAAAGCTTATCCTAACAATTCATTTTTTCTCCTTGTTGTAACTATTATCATGATCCAATATTCCAGCCACCTTGAAGGGATCGCATTCAATCCCTTGGTAGCCCTGGCAGCATTAGCGCCGGCCGCCGGCTGATCTGCCGCATGTTCAGTCCTCCGACGAGAGGGCCGCTTTGAGATAAGCCTTCACTCCATCTGCCTTCCGCTGAGAACTGAAGGCTGCTTTGCTTCCTTCGAAATGAGTCCTGGAACTCCTTCACCAGGTTCCTCACGAAAATGTTGCTCCTTCTCCAAGTATCGCCGGACTGGCGTGCCACGTCTAACGAATAAGCTGTACGCTGTTAAAATGAGAGGTTTAGTGGAACAGCATTTGATGCAAAACACACGAATACCGCTGTATACACTTTTAGCGGGCTCGTCCTCTTATCTTTACCACCACATCTGTGGCACCGCACAACTCTATACCTAGATGCATCAAAGATATTCGTCTTTCAAAATCGTCCGACTTTTGACTGTATATAGTCAGCGATTGCAATCTTACTAAGCTAGGTAGGCAAACGAGTACTAAGTATTCTTTAAACCCTTGAGGCCAATGTCTTTTTACCATGCAACGAAGCCGAACAAACTGATCGAGTTTTTGAACGCCAAACCCTCTTGACGACAAATCGGCTGGATTTGATAATGTCAGCCCATGTCTCAAAGAAACATTATTGGGCATCTCTTGGAGGCCTGCAACTCTATTGGCTACAAATGTTGCAAGTAATGAAGGGGAAGTATATGTACAATGTAGTGCGGTTTCTGAATCATTCGAGAAACTCGCACTCTCGATTCGACATCGGTCCAACGCGAATATTTGAGCTAAAATATACGGGAAAGATTCTAGCAATGTTTTTAGCTTGGTGGGACTTAGTTTTGCGAAGCTATCAACCAATTGACACCGAACAGTATTCAACCTAGGTGTCCACCTCATGCCAAGCGATATTGTCGAATCGGCATCATTTTAAATGAAAAGTTTCTCATTTCCGCCTTCTTCGAATACTTTAGAATGACACCAAAGTGTCCAGTCGACAATTCACGATCGCTGTCCCGAGAGCTTTGTTTGCAAACGATGTGCTCCGCAAAATAATTTGCCGAAACACTTTTCTCGACCTCATAGTGTCGATCTACACTGTCTTCAAAACGAACATCTTTTCTATGTTGCATCACTGAGCAACATATTGGGCTTTTGGTAAACATTTTCTTGCACCGCCCTGATGCCACCCAACCAAACAACGTCCTTTGTAGTAACGGACCACCCTTCGCCAAGCGAATTTGTCCGTTACGAAGCATTTCAAAAAAGGAGTCGGCTCCCAGAAGTATATCTATTTTCTGGGGTTTGTGGAACTCAGGGTCAGCCAGTTCGACATTTGCTGGGAACTTCCACCTATTGATGGGAAGATCACAATCTGGCTGCCTGCTACAAATCGATTTCAGCACCCAAAACTCGGCGCTGAACTGATGTCTCGAGACGAGACTGATACACGAGACGAAACTATTGTCGAGACTTTGCCTTTTGCAGTCAATCTCGACTGTCCAACCGACTTGACGGTTAAACATTTGTTTTTGCGTTGAAGGCGTAAGGCTTCAGCGAGGTCTTCCGTCATGAAGTTCACCTATGACGCTGAATCCAACAAGACTCTAGCGTTTCGATTCTTACCGAAACTGTCTTGAACTTTAACAACAGTCGTTGCCAGCATTACTTGAAGGAGAGTGTTGTGAGGACGAGAACAAACTCTACACTTCGACGCAGTACAGTTGGACACTCTGTGTTCCGAATGTAGACAATTTATACAAAGTTGACTGTTTTTTACGAAATTGAATCGTTCGTCAACTGGCAAATCTGCGAACCCTTGGCAGTTTCCAATCACATGGTTGGCACTACAAAAGTTGCATTTGGGTTCCACTTCTTACTCGACAGTCATGCATGCAAATGACGACTTTCTTGTATGTTCTTTGTCGGATTTCTGCTTCATCCGGACTTTGAACTTTCTTCAGCAGATAAGTGCTGATATCGCCTGTTCAAAGCCACAACGCAATCGGCCCATTTCGGCAATTTATTATAGTCAAGTTGCTCCTTATACTTCGACTTCGTATGAGGATCCACCTTTGACATAACTATATGGATTAAAATTGCGTTAGCGAAATCCTCCTCATTCCCAACTGACATTAGCGAATCAAAAATTGCCGATACCGAGTCAACCATTGTGCGAATTGGCTTGGACATCGGCTCAATGTCGAACAGCTGGGCGAGAGTGTCAAAAAAGACGAGGCATTTGTTGTCGTAAACTCGACTCAGACTTTCTAATGCCTTCGGGTAATCGCATCATATACCTGATAAGCCTTTATTGTTCCCAAAGCCTCGTCTGATAGACATGATATCAAGTGTTTGAATTTTTCAATATTTGATAACGAACGATCAGAGTCTACCAAACTTTCAAACAGACCAATAAACTGTTTATACTCCGAATGTTTACCGCTGAACCTAGGCAACTTAAGTTTGGGCAAGTGCGAATGATGAGACACTGGGGCACGGTCAACAACTTCAAATTTGCTAAGAGCAGCCATATATGATGACCGTGTAAGAATGCAAGTTTCCTCAAGCATTGAGCGGCTATCATTTTCTGGGTCTATCACATCGATTTGCGACTGTAACTCCATAGCCTTAGCAATGTATGTATTAAGTAAATCGAGTCGACACTGTATCTCGAATTTACTAGGATTCACCATTTTATTGGCTATTGACATTCTTTGACGCTCAATGTCAGCCTCAATTCTCTCTAATTGTGCGAACAATTGGCTTAAACGCACACTAAGGCAGCACTCGTCGACATCCACAACAGTCTCATTCTGATCTACCTTGTGCGCCATATTAAACTCAAATTCGACTCTATTCAAATGCACGTAAGTGTACTGTCACAAAGACAGTAGCTGTTCAATATAATTAGACCCCGTACTCTAAAAAAGAGTATAGGGGTCTATTAGGTTTGTCAGAAGCGAAATGTGCGTAACAGGCAGAAGGAGGCGTGGCCGACCCCATAAAGTATATTTATTCTAGATCAGCATCAACAGCCGAGTCGATATAGCAAAGTCCGTCTGTCCGTCTGTCTGTCCGTCCGTCCGTCCGTATGAACACCTAAATCTTTTAAACTACAAGAGCTAGAGCCACCAAATTTGGAATGAAAGTCCGTCTGTATTGCAGGCAGGTTAAGTTTATTTCAAATTTTTGCCACGTCCCCTACCGCCCCCGCAAATTGTAAAAAACAGTTTTCATTGCACTACAACTTTGAAACTATGAAAGCTATCGTAGCCAAATTTACACAGTAGGTGTATGGTACAACTATAACTATCCTTTCAAGTTTCATCAAGATCGGACAACTATAGCTTATAGCTCCCATAGGACAAATCGGTCAAAAACAAAAAATTTGTATGAAGACATGTAGTATTTGCTAAGTGATCGCAACCAAACTCACACAGAATGTGTGCATAATTATTAAAATTAACTTCACCAAATTTGGTTCAAATCGGACAACTACAACATGTGAAACAAATTGGTCAAAAATGTCAAAAATTGTAATTTATATACGTGTTTGAAGAAAAGTGGTAAATCAATGTTTATCTACTTTAGCCGTCCTCATTGTCAACAGTGCTGTGGTCCAAGTGATGTGACATGCATTAGAGAAACATGAGGTCTGCGGCTCGAACCCCAGCGCAGACAGGAATTTTTTTTTTTTTTTTTCTATAACAAAACATTATTATATGTAAATGCAGATAATCAGCAGTACATGCAAATTGAGGTATGGTGCATATGGTAGAGTGGCGACATGTGAGAATTCTGTGTCTGATACCGCGGGTTCGATTGCAGCTAGCGCATAATTTTTTTTACTTTTTTAAATTTTAATTTAAACTATTATCTTTTTATACCCTTGCAGAGGGTATATTGTTTTTGTCACGAAGTTTGTAACGCATTGAAGGAAGCGTTTCCGACCACATAAAGTATATATATTCTTGATCAGCATCAACAGCCGAGTCGATATAGCCATGTCCGTCTGTCCGTCTGTCTGTCCGTCTGTCCGTCTGTTTCTATGCGAACTAGTCTCTCAGTTTTAAAGCTATCTTAATGAAATTTGGTACAGGCCTGTATTCTCTCTGCACGCAGTTCATATGTAAAAATCGGCTAGATCGGACCACTATATCATATAGCTCCCATAGGAACAATCGGTTGAAAATGCTTAGTATGAACATTTTCGGTGTCTATAGACCGATTTCAACGAAATTCACGCAGAATGTAATTCTCATTGTGTCCCATCTGTTGATGATCCAAATCGGACTTCTATATCATATAGCTCCCATAGGAACAATCGGTTATTAAAGCCAAATTAATGCAATATTCATGACTGCAAGGGTATTTAATCTTCGGCGAGCCGAAGATAACCGTTTTTTCTTGTTTAAATTTGTATTTTAAAATATGAATCAGTCTACTGCTTCTTCTTTTAAGTTTGTAAGTATTTTTGTATGCGCACTACAAGGAGTACGGGGTCTTATACAGTCGGCACGTCGACTGTAGCCTTTCTTACTTGTTTAAAATGTATGATCGAATCGAAGAGTAATGACAATCCGCTGGCTAACTACACTTCTCGAATAGCAGAGTTAACAACAACTAATCAAACGCAAGCGTATGCAGATAAGCGCTGACAACAAAAACAAAATAACAATCTACGCAAACGCACCAGCGCAAACCATAACCAGCGGATTAGCGATATTCCGACTATTCGACTGCACAATTTTAAAAAAACAAAAACAGCGCATGCGCAGGTATGTTTACCAGCTTGTACGTTTGTATGTACGCAGCGTTGACACAAACAAAGTAAAACGAAATCAAAGCAAAGCTGAATCGAAGTAAAACACTAACAAAGTACAAGTTAACTACCGCAATCCAAAATTCAACAGCTGTATGTATGTAACCGCGGATTGCGCTTTACTTGTGTGAAAATTATGTGCAAAGATCAAAGGTCAAAAAACCCACCACGGAACATATGTAGATATTGGCGAATAGCGAAATTAAAGAGGAACGGCGAATGTTGATATGCACATATGTATATATGTTTATTTGCACCAGTTATTAACTGTTTGTTTTAAATATGTATGTAGGATTTGAATCTGAACCAGAAGAGCAAGTGTTAGAGAACTCACGAGAGACACGTAGTGGTCTCCGTTATTGAACACTAAAAAGAACTAGTTATTAAGTTGAGGCAGATGAACAAAATGAATGAACGAAGTAGTCGATGCCAAGATCTCGTTGAAGACACACGCAGAAGCAAGTCGTGAAAACTTACACACATAAGCTAAAACTCTGTTAATTATTTAAAGTTAAAATATAATACCAATAAACTACATATAATAATATAAACTATAGTGGTTACTGATAATTATCACATCACTGCGGATTATCGGGACCCACAATTTTGGGGGCTCAACCGAGATTGAATTTCACAATTTTGGAAATTCGGCCTTAAATAAAAGAACATTGAATGAAAAGAACAATTGGTGTGTGTGTAAATGTACGAATTGCTTGTTGTCGTGTTGTGTGTGTTGTCGGCAATTAAAGAGCCTAAGAACAGAAACTTGCAAGGCGCCAGACGAATGCCGAGAAGTAACGGTGGTTGCAGATTGTACGCAGCAGAAAGGCACGACGAAAACGAGAAAGGCAGAAACTCATAGCGGCTAGAGTTTAGCGTCGAAAAAGAGGAAGACGAGAGAAGCAGAAGCAGAGAATAGTGACGTGCGTGCAACAAGAGAGGCACGGGGAAAAAAAAAAAAAAAACCCAACGAGTGAACGAGATCTGAAAGCCGAGTAAAGCAACGGGATCATATGCGAAATCAGAAAAGAAGACGTGCGTGCACAGACGAGAGAGGCAAATAGCTGGTGGCGAGTTTGTGAGACAAGTTCGGTGCGACGACGAAAATTATTTCTGGATGGGGATGTGTGAGTTGCAGAGAATCGAAAGAAGCTGAGTAATCGTTGTAAAAGAAAAATTTTGTATGAATAACATAGAAGTGACTGTTTACAGTTTGAAAATCGTAACGTAAAGTTTGAGAGTCACTGTTTAAGATTGAATTTGTTGCAAAAGCGAAATTACACTAACGATTTGTAAAATCTTTGTATATATTTAAATTTACATATTTAATTTTAAAAGTTTTGATACATTTAAACAGGAAAATTGTAAAGATGAATAGAAACGAGATTTTGGCATTGATAGTGACCGATTTGCGGGAAAAATTAATGGAACTTGGAATTCAATCAAGCGGAAGAAAAGTGGAGTTACAAAATCGATTGCTTGCTCACTATGGTTTGGAAAACGAAGGGGAAAGTGATCAGGACAGTGTTCATGAGGAAAATGAAGTAACTGTTGTATCAGTTTCAGAAAATACATCAGGTGAGAATGATACAAGAGAACATGGGGAGAATGAAGCTCAAAGCAGACAACAACAATTTGGTAGTAGACAGATGGAAAATCCGACGTTCGTTAAATCATGGTTTACATTAAAAGATGTAGAAGGTAGTGTTTCGCAGTTTGATGGTTTAAATGCGTTGGATGTTAATTATTGGATAGAAGAACTTGAGGAATGCGCGTTGACAGTAGAATGGACTCAGTTACAGATATTCGTGTATGCAAAGCAGTTGCTGAAGGGTGCAGCAAAATTATTTGTACGCAGCCAGCGTAATATTCGTGATTGGAGTGCATTGAAAGTTGCACTAGTCAATGAGTTTGGTGTCAAAGTATCGTCAGCGGAAATACATCGTAGACTTGGTAGGCGTCACCAGAACAAAAACAAGTAAGAAAGGCTACAGTCGATCGAGCCGTAATAAAAAAACCCCCTACCCCCATAGAAGTGCGCAATTGTATTCAATTTAAATTTAAATTTTTGAATGAAATTTAAAAATTTTAATTTTATATGTACATTTTGAATTGAAATTAAAAAAATTAAATTAACAATTCGCATTGCCGCAACTCTATCAGTTGCACCACGCGCCACTTTCAAGAATTCTCCGATAGCATTTACATATTATTCATACAAACACACATTCGTTTGAAATTATATGTATGCATGTATGTATGTATGTGGTGTGCGGCGCGGCCAGCGTCTGCCGGCAGCGCTGTCGCCACACAAGCATCGAAAACGTTCGAACATGTGTTTGTATGTTTCTGTCTCGCTCTCGCGCGTAAGTGATATTGCAGTTAAATAACAAACTTTGTAACGCAGTAGCTCTTTTGTTAAAAGTAGTATGATGATGCCCCTTTCAGAATAGTTTGATTTTATATGTCTCTATACGAATGTTGAATTACAACACTCTACTATATGAATAAATGCCTTAAACATGGCATTAAAGTGAAAACGTTTGGTTAACTCTCAGGAGAAAAGGGGGCGTGGCAGCTCAAAATTTTTAATGGCATTGCATTAAGGGTGTCACTAGCAACCTGTTTACCAGAAATGGTGTTCCTAAGTGCCATAGTTACTGAGTTATTGGCCTAAAAGTAAATTTTTTTCGAGGTGTGTCTGGTTTTTTGCTCATTGCGGGGGCGGTAAGGGGCGTGGCAACAATTTGAAATAAACTTGATCTGCTCGCGAAGATAACGGACTTTCATTCCAAATTTGGCGTCTCTAGCTTTTGTAGTTTAAAAGATCCAGGTGTTCATACGGACGGACGGACAGACAGACAGACGGACAGACGGACAGACGGACAGACGGACATTGCTATATCGACTCGGCTGTTGATGCTGATCTAGAATATATATACTTTTTGGGGTCGGCCACGCCTCCTTCTTGCCTGTTACGCACATTTCGCTTCTGATACAAAGCCCTAATCTTTAGACCCCTCTACTTTTTTAAAGGGGTCTAAAAATGAAACATTGCAGGAATATTTGTACGCTCTAATGGAGATTGCAAAACCAATAGATTTGGAAGATGAGAGTCTACTAGAATATTTTGTGAATGGTGTACCAGATTCTAGATCGAATAAAGATAAAGATGGAGGCATACCAGAAGATGAGAGGACCGATAAAGCCGTTCAATAAGATAGGTTCACAGTCAAACGTAGATGAGAATGACACCAATAAGACATCGGGAAGAAATAAAAAAATGCTATAAGTGTGGAAATGAGAATCACATTCAAAAGGATTGTCCGAAAAAGGAGTTTGTATGTTTTAAGTGTAATCAACCAGGACATAGAGCTAATCAGTGCAGAGTTGAAGTTCAAGTCAAGCAAGAAAAGCTGACAAATGTAGTTCAGGATGTGGTAACAAAACTATCAAGTAAAGTCATCAATTCTGAATTAGAGTTGAAGGTTGTTAAGCACGCCAAAGTTTATTTCAAAGGACTTGTTGACACGGGATCAGATCTTTCTTTGATGCGCAGAAGTATTTTCAAAAGGTTAGGCATTAACAAACTAACAGGTGTCGAAAAATGTTTGACAGGTATTGGTTAAATTCAGATTGTAACTTTTGGCAGTGTAACAGTTCCTGTGCAGATCGACGAAATCAACCTGTTGATTGAGTTTCATATCGTCTCTGATGAAGACATCGCATTTGAAGCAATTTTGGGCAGGACTATTTTAAAAGACGTTAATTTGAGAGTTACTGAAGTTGGCACAGAGTTTACTCGCAAGCTTCCAGATGTACAAGAGAGTAGTAGCTCTGATCCATTGAAAAGTCAAGAGCAGTTGACAGAAGTGTTTGAAGAATTTGGAAACTTGTGCATGATGAGTACTGAAGGGAAAGAAGTTATTGTAGATTTGTCACACTTGAGTAAAGAAGAGTCAATCAAAACAAAAACTTTGATAGATTCGTACAAGCCACAACGAAATGTGAACAGCAAAGTTGAAATGACGATTGTGGTGAAAGATGACTTGCCAGTTTTTCAAACATCCGCGACGATTGTCTTATAGTGAGCAGAGTGTGGTAGATTCTCAGATCCAAGAGTGGATAGCTGAAGGAATCATAAAACCAAGTACCTCTGAATATGCTTCGCCAATAGTGTTGGTGGCGAAGAAAAATGGTACCAAACGGCTATGCTGTGACTATCGAAAGTTAAACGAAAAGATAGTAAGGGATAATTTTCCAATGGTACAGATGGACAGCGTGATCGAAAAGTTGCAAGGAGCAATGGTGTTCACTACTTTGCATTTGACGAATGGTTACTTTCATGTACCTGTTGCAGAAAAGTCACAAAAGTATACAGCATTTGTAACGCAGAATGGACAGTATGAGTTTAGATTTGTACCATTTGGTATATCTAACTCGCCGGCTGTATTTATGCGTTTTATAATGTCTGTCATGCGTGAGTTGATACAGAAAGGTGATGCTGTAGTGTACATGGATGACATAATAATCCCAAGCATTGATGTTGAAGAGGGATTCGGCAAATTAGAGAGAGTATTGGAGGTTGCAGAGAGAAATGGCCTAAGAATTAATTGGAGTAAATGCCAGGTTTTACAGAAAAAGTTGAATTTTTGGGGTACATTGTGGAAAATGGTACGATTAGACCTAGCGAAAATAAAAGTGAAGCCGTAGCCAATTTTCCGACACCTAAGGATAAGAAAGCAGTTCAACGTTTTCTCGGGTTGAAATCGTATTTCAGAAGATTCATTGACGGATATGCAGTAGTCGCCAAACCATTGTCTGATTTGTTACGAAAAGATTCTGAGTTCGAATTCAAAGAGTTGCAAGAGGTGGCGTGCAACCAGTTGAAAGCAGAGTTGATGAAGAAACCAGTGTTGCATCTTTATAATCCACAGGCTGAGACAGAAATTCATACGGATGCGTCAAAGTATGGATTTGGAGCTGTTTTGCTGCAAAAAAGATTCAGTTGATGGGATGTTACACCCTGTAATGTACATGAGTAAGAAAACAAAGCCATGTGAGGAGAAGTACCACTCATACGAACTGGAAGTATTAGCAGTGATAGGAGCATTAACAAAGTGGCGAATATATGTCTTGGGAATAAAGTTCAAGATCATCACAGATTGTAACGCCTTTGCTATGTATGTATCTTCAGGATTTTGATTATGAAATAGAGCACAGGTCTGGCACAAAAATGAGACACGTAGATGCGTTAAGCAGAGTTGCATGTTACTTGATAACGGACAGAATGGTACAGAGATTGAGAGAAGCCCAGATGTCCGATGATTGGACAAAAGCAGTTAAGAAAATAGTCGAGAGTGGGATATATGAAGATTTTTATATATCAAATGAGATTCTATTCAAAGACCCTGCTCGAGAACTGATAGTGGTGCCGTCTCTAATGGAAACAGAAATCATCAAGATTGCGCACAGGCAGGGACATTTTTCAGCAAAGAAGACTCAAGATTTGGTGGAGAAGTCTTATTTCATACCAAAGCTGGCAGAAAAGGTGGTGAAAGTTGTGAGTAACTGTGTCGAGTGCATTTTAGTAAATGCAAAAATGGGAAGGCAGGAAGGTTATTTATCGCCAATAGATAAAGGTGATAAGCCGCTCACCACGTATCACATCGATCATGTTGGACCAATGGAGATCACGAAGAAACGATATAATCACCTCTTAGTAATCGTTGATGCTTTTTCAAAATATGTTTGGCTTTATCCAACTCGTAGTACAGGAGTGGAAGAAGTGATTAGTTGTTTGGAGAGACAGGCTGTTAATTTTGGAAACCCTTGCAGGATTGTGTCAGATAGAGGTACTGCGTTTACAGCAAACTTGTTTAAAGAATACTGTGAACAACGGAAGATACAGCATTGTTTGATAACGACAGGTGTGCCACGCGGCAACGGACGTTATAATGTAGAGAAAGTGGGAGAAGGAGAAGGTCCATATAAGACGTCCACGGTGGCAGAGTTTATGAAAGAATTCGGGTCGAATCCTACGTCAGGAGGGCCGAATGTAGGATTTGAATCTGAACCAGAAGAGCAAGTGTTAGAGAACTCACGAGAGACACGTAGTGGTCTCCGTTATTGAACACTAAAAAGAACTAGTTATTAAGTTGAGGCAGATGAACAAAATGAATGAACGAAGTAGTCGATGCCAAGATCTCGTTGAAGACACACGCAGAATCAAGTCGTGAAAACTTACACACATAAGCTAAAACTCTGTTAATTATTTAAAGTTAAAATATAATACCAATAAACTACATATAATAATATAAACTATAGTGGTTACTGATAGTTATCACATCACTGCGGATTATCGGGACCCACATTAATATTCCAGTAATACATTTGTTCATAACTAGATTTTTATTGGTTGCTGTGAATGCTTTGTTGTTCTGTAAGTAGTAAGTGTCATGTATAGTTTCGGTCAAAATGTTTTTGTTTTCGTCAGGGTATGGAATAATGTCGTATAGTGCAGTATTTATAATTTCGCGTGGAATATGGGAAATAATTAAAATTTCGTTAGTAGTTGTTTTTAGCTAAGTTGATGTTTTAATATTTATTATTTTTTCAACGGTTAAATTTTTTAGTGAGTCATATTTTAGTAATTTAGGGTTGAATATACCAAGCCTGGTTAATTGCATACCTAACTCAATGTCTTCGACATATTCTGTGAATTCTTGTAGGTTGAAAATTAGTAATTCGAGTCGTTGCTCTGCCTCATGTGTGATACTTAGTCTGTTCATTACTTCTATTCCATTGTTAACAGCTTTTATTACTTCATTTAGTTCATTGGCTTGAACACTATTTTCTGAAAGGTTATCTATTTTTGATTGTAATTCTTCTTTGTCTTCTTGATCTAAAGTTCCGAAAAGGTATTTATAAAATGTGCCCATGAAATTTACAAGTCCTCTTTTATTTCGTTTTACTAGTCTTAAGCCGTTCATTTCTCTGTCCAGTTTTTCTGTTAAGTACTGTATTTTTACTAATGGTTCAAATACTTTTGTTTGTTTCATTAAATTATTATAAGTTTCTTCAGTTTTTGTTATATTAATAGTTAAATAGTGGTATTCGTATTTTATAGGTAAATTAATTGTTCCTGTTTGAAATATGAGATATCCGTTTTTGGAGTTAATTGGGTTGATTTCCAAATTTTGACCTTTTATTGGCCATACAAAGTTGAGTAGCATGAGTGTTATAATTATAGTTGTTAAATTATGAGGGGTTATCATCTTGATTCGGGTTATTAGTTGATCTGGAATTATCATATTTACTTTTATTAGTTACTTTCTTTCTTTTATATTTTGATTTATAGTGTGTTATTTTTCTACCTCTATTTACTTCTTCATAATGTTTTTCATCTATTTGTGTTATATTTCCTGTTTGTTTAAATGGGTTTGTGGGTTTAGATCTTACTAAAGGTGATTCCCTATATGTAGTATCTATTTCAAATTCGGTTCTTTTTTCATTAAGTCTTTCTATTTGTCTTTTCTTATTTAGCTGTGTATCATACTCAGGTGTTCCTGCGTAAATAAAAATGTCTGCTGGTGTTCTACCAGTTGAATTATGTTTGGTTTTATGGTTATAAGTGTAAAGTATTACTTCAAATCTGGTTAATTTGTTTTCCTGGTTAGTGTCAGAATTAACAATTCTTAATTTTTCATTTACTGTTTTATGGAATCTTTCTATGTCGGATATACCGTTTTTGCTAGTTGTGATGGATATATTTACGTCTTCTAACTTTAACCACATTTGTAGTGCGGAGCACAAGAAAGCTGAGTCTTTATCTGCTTTTATTTCTATTGGTTTACCCATGTCATTAAATACTTTTAAAAAGAGCTCTTTTGGCTTTTAACCAATCTCGACCATTTACTTCTATTAAAGTTGCGTATTTGGAATATAAGTCTATACAAGATAGAAATTGTTTATTGTCTACCATATAAAAATCAATGACATATTTTTCTCTTGGATTATGGATTTCTGGAGTTAATTCAAAAGCTAACTTAGTGTTTCTGTGTTCTGTTTTTGCTATATTACAAACTTTGCATTCGATAATTATGTTTTGTATTAAGTTTTGATAATCTGGGTAATAATATTTTTCTTTAAATAATAGTGTCATTTGCTCTATTCCTGGATGTAATAACTTTTCGTGTGTATTAATAATAAATTCTTTGAATTCGGCATATGTCTGAAGGTCTATTAGTTTTTTAGTTGATCTCATTACTTTTGTAATGTTATTGGGACTAATTATTTTAACGAAAGCATTCTGAAATGTAAGAAAATCGTCTTCGTTGCTGAAGTATATAACACTTTTCTTTGAACATAAGTATTCTTTAATTAATTCTTTTGCATGGTTGTGTGTCATTTCGACATAATTTATTAAGATTTTTGTTTTATGAAAATAATTAATGACGTTTGTGTTATTTGAGTTTCTTTTTATAAATTCTATTTGTCTTTTAAAATAATTGATTGGTCTTTCTGTGAGTGAATTGTAATATTGGTTATCTTCTTGAGCGCTGTGGATTGTTGCTACTGTCACATCGGAAGTTTCTCCTAACAAGTTTTCTTCAATTTTAATTCTAGACAAAGCATCTGCAACATAGTTTTCTTTACCTGTTACATATTTAATGTGATAATCAAATTCATTTAATTTTATTTTCCAGCGTTGTAATTTCATATTTGGTTCTTTAATATTATTAAGCCAAACAAGTGGTTTGTGGTCACTGAGAATCTCGAATTTTCTACCGTAGAGATAAGATCGGAAATATTTGGTTGCCCAAACGATGGCTAAAAGTTCCTTTTCAATTGCTGCATAGTTAATTTCATGTTCGTTTAGAGTTCTACTTGCGAAACAAATTGGTTTTTGATTTTGAGACAGAACAGCTCCAATAGCTATGTTACTGGCATCAGTTGTAAGACAAAATGGTTTTTCGAAATTTGGATAAACTAATATTGGATCGGATGTTATAAGTACTTTTAATTTTTCAAAAGCAGAAATGTAATTGGGTTCTTTTATATTTATAGTTGCACCTTTCTTTAATTTTAAAGTCATTGGCTTTACAACGTGTGCAAAATTAGGAATGAATTTTCTGTAGTAACCACAAACACCTAAAAACGATTTTATTTCTTTGGGTGTTTTTGGTATTGGAAAATGTTGTATGGCAGAGATTTTAGTTGGGTTTGGTTGTATTCCTTCTGTTGTTATTATGTGCCCTAGGAATTCAGTTTCCTTTTTCATGAATTCGCATTTATCTAATTGCAATTTTAGATTGGCTTCGCGCAGTTCTGTAAATACCCTTTTTATACTCTCTGCAAGAGTATATTGGGTTTGTGCAAAAGTATGTAACAGGCAGAAGGAGGCGTGGCAGACCCCATAAAGTATATATATTCTTGATCAGCATCACAAGCCGAGTCGATATAGCCATGTCCGTCTGTCCGTCTGTCCGTCTGTCCGTCTGTCTGTCTGTCCGTCTGTCCGTCTGTCCGTATGAACAAACAGATTTCAGAGATGGTAAGAGCTACAAGTTCGAGCTTGGTGTCAAACGATCAGATATTTAGTCAGTCAATACAAGAATCTTTTTTTTTGATGCCACGCCCCATTCGCCCACAATAAGCAAAAAACTGGACACACCTCGGAAAAAATTGGTGTTTTCGGCAAATATCTCAGTAACTATGGCACCTAGGATCACCAATTCTGGAACGGGAGGTTCGTAGCGACGGCATAGTTGCATTGCCATTTAAAATTTTGGACTGCCACGCCCACTTTTCCCACATTTTATAAAAAAGGCTGGAACCTTCAATGCCGGGTTTGGCGAACTTGTTCGTATCGTACAGTATTGTAATTATATGATACGTGTGGAGACTAACTATATTAAACTATCCTGAAAGGCGCATTAAAATCGGACTATAAACAAGAAAACTAGAAGCGTTACAATATTGATAATTGAACGCAATATCAACCCATAGGTGCAAGCGAGATAGAAACACACAAGCACATGTTCGAACGTTTTCGCTGCCTGTGTGTCGGCAGCGCTGCCCGCGGTCGCTTTAGCTGCGCCGAATACACACATACATGCATGCATATTTGCATCATATACATATTGCCAAACGTATGTGTATTCGAATACAAACAAACAGATGTGTGTTTGATTATGCTTAGATTGTTTTTGTTTCAATGTGTTTTAATGCAAGTAATTCACATTGTAATATGTCGATACCGATTTTAATAATTTAATCGGGACAAATGCAGAGAGTATTATACGGTCGGACGCGCTCGACTGTACTTTTCTTTCTTGTTAATGATAATAAATGTTCTTCCAATGAAGTGGAATACACTATTATATCATCCATGTATACTAAACACTCTTTGTAAATTAGATCTTCTAATAGATTGTCCATACAACGTTGAAATGTTGCTGGGGCGTTTTTCAATCCAAAAGGCATTCGAGTGTATTCGTAATGTCCATTTTTAGTTGAAAAAGCTGTTTTTGGTATACTTTGTGGGTCAATTTGTATCTGATGAAATCCTTTCGCTAAGTCAATTGTAGTGAAATACTGACATTTTCCAAGTTTGTCTAGTATATCATCCATGACTGGGATAGGATATTTATCATCGATTGTTATTTCATTTAAGTTTCGATAGTCAATAACTGCACGGAATTGTTCTTTACCTGATGCGTCACGTTTCTTTGGCACAATCCAAATTGGTGAGCAATAAGGTGATTTTGATTTACGTATTATACCTTGTTCAATCATTTCTTTGATTTGTTTTTCAACTTCTTCGTCGAATGTTTGCGCATACTTGTATGGACGCTTTTGGATTGGGTCTTCGTGTTTAGTTTGGATGACATGCTAAATTGTACTGGTAAAAGTCAAATTTTCACTTTCTTTGTACTGAATGTCACTAAACTCGAAAAGAATTTTGGTCAGTTTGCATTTTTCTTCATCGTTTAGATGCTCTAATCGGAATTGATTTGTTTCATTTAATTCATTATTGATAGCGTAATTTACTGCTTTGTCTTTTGTTTGGGGCGGATCAAGGCATTGAAATGCGGTCTTGTCCTTGACAGAATTCTCACTGTCATATCTCATTGAAAATAGATGATCGTTTAGAATAACTGTTTTTTGTTTATAGTCAATTTTTGCTTCACAAGATTCCAGATATTCTCTACCTAGTAAGATATCGTATTTATCAGAAAAGTATTTTGATGGGTAGGGCATAGTTTACTAGGGGCAAAAGATACACAATTCTTTAATTGAACAATACCATTTATTGTTTGTACGTTCAATTGACAAGTTTTTATAGGGAATTTTAAAAAGTTTTCTTTAATTAGATTTATGGATGAACCTGTGTCAATTACACAGTTAAAATTTTGTCCATTCATAACTAATCTGATGAAGGGATTGGTTCTTCGTTGTCCGAGGCTTCTTGATGAAAATTTTCTGATGTGTCCATCTTAGAGTGGCCACTAGTTTCTCTCTGTCTTTTATGAGAGGGATTGGGAGGTCTTTGACTCTGAGTTTGGTAATTCATTGGTTAAAATGGTTTAAAAAAATAACCAAAACAATGACAATTCCAAAACAAATAAAACACAAAGCAATTCAACACTGAAAACCGTGGAAAGGGAAGTAATCCAGAATTATTACCCTACTCCAAATTACTCAAATAACGCTAACTCAAATCATAAACCAAAAGAAAATGCTGAGGCATTACATAAAGAATTCAAACAAAACCTCGATCAAGCTAGATCACAAAACCCAATGAATTACCAAACTCAGAGTCAAAGACCTCCCAATCCCTCTCATAAAAGACAGAGAGAAACTAGTGGCCACTCTAAGATGGACACATCAGAAAATTTTCATCAAGAAGCCTCGGACAACGAAGAACCAATCCCTTCATCAGATTAGTTATGAATGGACAAAATTTTAACTGTGTAATTGACACAGGTTCATCCATAAATCTAATTAAAGAAAACTTTTTAAAATTCCCTACAAAAACTTGTCAATTGAACGTACAAACAATAAATGGTATTGTTCAATTAAAGAATTGTGTATCTTTTGCCCCTAGTAAACTATGCCCTACCCATCAAATATTTTACTTACACAACTTTTCTGATAAATACGATATCTTATTAGGTAGAGAATATCTGGAATCTTGTGAAGCAAAAATTGACTATAAACAAAAAACAGTTATTCTAAACGATCATCTATTCTCAATGAGATATGACCGTGAGAATTCTGTCAAGGACAAGACCGCATTTCAATGCCTTGATCCGCCCCAAACAAAAGACATAGCAGTAAATTACGCTATCAATAATGAATTAAATGAAACAAATCAATTTCGATTAGAACATCTAAACGATGAAGAAAAATGCAAACTAACCAAAATTCTTTTCGAGTTTAGTGACATTCAGTACAAAGAAAGTGAAAATTTGACTTTCACCAGTACAATTAAGCATGTCATCCAAACTAAACACGAAGACCCAATCCAAAAGCGTCCATACAAGTATGCGCAAACATTCGACGAAGAAGTCGAAAAACAAATCAAAGAAATGATTGAACAAGGTATAATACGTAAATCAAAATCACCTTATTGCTCACCAATTTGGATTGTGCCAAAGAAACGTGACGCATCAGGTAAAGAAAAGTTCCGTATAGTTATTGACTATCGAAACTTAAATGAAATAACAATCGATGATAAATATCCTATCCCAGTCATGGATGATATACTAGACAAACTTGGAAAATGTCAGTATTTCACTACAATTGACTTAGCGAAAGGATTTCATCAGATACAAATGGACCCACAAAGTATACCAAAAACAGCTTTTTCAACTAAAAATGGACATTACGAATACACTCGAATGCCTTTTGGATTGAAAAACGCCCCAGCAACATTTCAACGTTGTATGAACAATCTATTAGAAGATCTAATTTACAAAGATTGTTTAGTATACATGGATGATATAATAGTGTATTCCACTTCATTGGAAGAACATTTATTATCATTAAAAAGGGTATTTACAAAACTGCGCGAAGCCAATCTAAAATTGCAATTAGATAAATGCGAATTCATGAAAAAGGAAACTGAATTCCTAGGGCACATAATAACAACAGAAGGAATACAACCAAACCCAACTAAAATCTCTGCCATACAACATTTTCCAATACCAAAAACACCCAAAGAAATAAAATCGTTTTTAGGTCTTTGTGGTTATTACAGAAAATTCATTCCTAATTTTGCACACGTTGTAAAGCCAATGACTTTAAAATTAAAGAAAGGTGCAACTATAAATATAAAAGAACCAAATTACATTTCTGCTTTTGAAAAATTAAAAGTACTTATAACATCCGATCCAATATTAGTTTATCCAAATTTCGAAAAACCATTTTGTCTTACAACTGATGCCAGTAACATAGCTATTGGAGCTGTTTTGTCTCAAAATCAAAAACCAATTTGTTTCGCAAGTAGAACCCTAAACGAACATGAAATTAACTATGCAGCAATTGAAAAGGAACTTTTAGCCATCGTTTGGGCAACCAAATATTTCCGATCTTATCTCTACGGTAGAAAATTCGAGATTCTCAGTGACCACAAACCACTTGTTTGGCTTAATAATATTAAAGAACCAAATATGAAATTACAACGCTGGAAAATAAAATTAAATGAATTTGATTATCACATTAAATATGTACCAGGTAAAGAAAACTATGTTGCAGATGCTTTGTCTAGAATTAAAATTGAAGAAAACCTGTTAGGAGAAACTTCCGATGTAACAGTAGCAACAATCCACAGCGCTCAAGAAGATAACCAATATTACATTTCAATCACAGAAAGACCAATCAATTATTTTAAAAGACAAATAGAATTTGTAAAAAGTAACTCAAATAACACAAACGTTATTAATTATTTTCATAAAACAAAAATCTTAATAAATTATGTCGAAATGACACACAACCATGCAAAAGGAATTAATTAAAGAATACTTATGTTCAAAGAAAAGTGTTATATACTTCAGCAACGAAGCCGATTTTCTTACATTTCAGAATGCTTTCGTTGAAATAATTAGTCCCAATAACATTACAAAAGTAATGAGATCAACTAAAAAACTAATAGACCTTCAGACATATGCCGAATTCAAAGAATTTATTATTAATACACACGAAAAGTTATTACATCCAGGAATAGAGAAAATGACACTATTATTTAAAGAAAAATATTATTACCCAGATTATCAAAACTTAATACAAAACATAATTAACGAATGCAAAGTTTGTAATATAGCAAAAACAGAACACAGAAACACTAAGTTAGCTTTTGAATTAACTCCAGAAATCCATAATCCAAGAGAAAAATATGTCATTGATTTTTATATGGTAGACAATAAACAATTTCTATCTTGTATAGACTTATATTCCAAATACGCAACTTTAATAGAAGTAAATGGTCGAGATTGGTTAGAAGCCAAAAGAGCTCTTTTAAAAGTATTTAATGACATGGGTAAACCAATAGAAATAAAAGCAGACAAAGACTCAGCTTTCTTGTGCTCCGCACTACAAATGTGGTTAAAGTCAGAAGACGTAAATATATCCATCACAACTAGCAAAAACGGTATATCCGACATAGAAAGATTCCATAAAACAGTAAATGAAAAATTAAGAATTGTTAATTCTGACACTAACCAGGAAAACAAATTAACCAGATTTGAAGTAATACTTTACACTTATAACCATAAAACCAAACATAATTCAACTGGTAGAACACCAGCAGACATTTTCATTTACGCAGGAACACCTGAGTATGATACACAGCTAAATAAGAAAAGACAAATAGAAAGACTTAATGAAAAAAGAACCGAATTTGAAATAGATACTAGATATAGGGAATCACCTTTAGTAAAATCTAAATCCACAAACCCATTTAAACAAACAGGAAATATAACACAAATAGATGAAAAACATTATGAAGAAGTAAACAGAGGTAGAAAAATAACACACTATAAATCAAAATATAAAAGAAAGAAAGTAACTAATGAAAGTAAATATGATAATTCCAGATCAACTAATAACCCGAATCAAGATGATAACCCCTCATAATTTAACAACTATAATTATAACACTCATGCTACTCAACTTTGTATGGCCAATAAAAGGTCAAAATTTGGAAATCAACCCAATTAACTCCAAAAACGGATATCTTATATTTCAAACAGGAACAATCAATTTACCTATAAAATACGAATACCACTATTTAACTATTAATATAACAAAAACTGAAGAAACTTATAATAATTTAATGAAACAAACAAAAGAATTTGAACCATTAGTAAAAATACAGTACTTAACAGAAAAACTGGACAGAGAAATGAACGGCTTAAGACTAGTAAAACGAAATAAAAGAGGACTTGTAAATTTCATGGGCACATTTTATAAATACCTTTTCGGAACTTTAGATCAAGAAGACAAAGAAGAATTACAATCAAAAATAGATAACCTTTCAGAAAATAGTGTTCAAGCCAATGAACTAAATGAAGTAATAAAAGCTGTTAACAAAGGAATAGAAGTAATGAACAAACTAAGTATGACACATGAGGCAGAGCAACGACTCGAATTACTAATTTTCAACTTACAAGAATTCACAGAATATGTCGAAGACATTGAGTTAGGTATGCAATTAACCAGGCTTGGTATATTCAACCCTAAATTACTAAAATATGAATCACTAAAACATTTAAACGTTGAAAAAATAATAAATATTAAAACATCAACTTGGCTAAAAACAACTACTAACGAAATTTTAATTATTTCCCATATTCCACGCGAAATTATAAATACTGCACTATACGACATTATTCCATACCCTGACGAAAACAAAGACATTTTGACCGAAACTATACATGACACTTACTACTTACAGAACAACAAAGCATTCACAGCAACCAATAAAAATATAGTTATGAACAAATGTATTACTGGAATATTAAAGCAAGATAAAACAGAATGTAGATATTCAAAATCCCATAAAAATTATGAAATCAAGTATGTAGAACCAAACATTATGTTAACATGGAACTTACCAAAAATTGTACTAAACCAAAATTGTATCAACCGAGAAATTATTATCGAAGGAAACAATATGATAAAAGCTATAAACTGTTCAATCCAATTAGATGAAATTCAAATAACTAATACTATGCTAGATTACACACAAACAGTCTACATAAATAATAATATAACCAAACTAGAACCATTGTCATATGTCCAAACCAAAGAAATTATCCAACAACAAACAAAATTGTACAACACATTCCAAATTATAACTATAACAACTTTAACAATTATTTTAATCATACTTATATTATACATTATCTTTAAATATAAAAATATTCCACGAAAAATTATTGTTAATTATAAGAACAAAAAAGAATTAACCCCAAACATACAATCAAATATTCAAAATGATACAGAAATATATCCAAATGTAATTGAAAACGATATCGAAGAAATTGTAATAGATCCAACACTATATCCAAAATTAACCGCCTGAGGACAGGCTCATTTCTTAAGGATGGGGAAGTGACATATGTAGATACATACGTACCTAAACCCATACACCACAAAACACCACATACACAACACTTATTATTTATGTCAAAGATTTCTTTCGCACAAAAGACTAATGTAAACACTATCAAAAAATCAAATGGTGACAATAACACCACAAGAACCTAATGTAAACACTATCGAAAAAATCAAATGGTGACAATAACAATTCTGGCTTCCCACGAATGCATTAAATATCATAAACAATTCGCCAGAATCGTTATTCCCATCATTGGGGTTAAAACTGCTGACGTTAAACAAATCCTAGCCGAACACTCTCAATCTCTTCAAGATCGAGATCTTTCTCTATTTACATAAGAGCTAAAAGCTCAAAGAGTCCAAAGTCCAATTAATGAAAGCTCAAAACCGAGGTTTGCTTAACGTCATCAGAACATAGGATAAGCAGTCTAGTTTTGTACTCCGTAGTTTCGAGTTTATTCAATAAAGTTTATATTTTTTTTGATAAGCTAAGTGTCGAAACATCTTATTATATATATATACTGACCAAGTTTAATAAAAATCAGACAACTATATCGTACAGCTCCCATTTGGCTGCTCGGTCAAAAATACGCTCCAAATATAAATTAATTTTAACCAATTTTTGGATTTACTAAGCTAAGTTAATCAAACTCACACATCAATATATACATACTAACCAAGTTTGATCCAAATCGATCGGTCGAAAATATGCTCTAAATATGAGTAAGTATGGACAACTTTTTGCGTTAACTAAGCTATATTAATCAAACTCACACAGAACACATCTGCCAATAATATATATATACTGACCAAGTTTGATCCAAGTCGGACAACTATATCGTATAGCTCCCCATAGGGCCGATCGGTCAAAAATACTCTCCAAATATGAATAAGTATGAAAAACTTTTGCGTTAACTAAGCTAGATTAACCAAACTCACACAGAACACATCTGCCAATAATATATATAGTGACATATGTAGATACATACGTACCTAAACCCATACACCACATACACCACATACACAACACTTATTATTTATGTCAAAGATTTCTTTCGCACCAAAGATTAATGTAAACACTCTCAGAAAATCAAATGGTGACAATAACACCACAAGAACTTAATGTAAACACTTTCGAAAAAATCAAATGGTGACAATAACAATTCTGGCTTCCCACGAATGCATTAAATATCATAAACAATTGCCAGAATCGTTATTCCCATCATTGGGGTTAAAACTGCTGACGTTAAACAAATCCTAGCCGAACACTCTCAATCTCTTCAAGATCGAGATCTTTCTCTGTTTATATAAGAGCTAAAAGCTCAAAGAGTCCAAAGTCCAATAAATGAAAGCTGCAAACCGAGGTTTGCTTAACGTCATCAGAACATAGGATAAGCAGTCTAGTTTTGTACTCCGAAGTTTCGAGTTTGTTAAATAAAGTTTATATTTTTTTTAATAAGCTAATCGTCGAAACATCTTATTGGCGCAGCCGGTAGGATATTGATAATAAATATCCTCGTAATAAAGTAATCGTCCTTTATTTTCAATCCATTGAAAAGGAATCCTTGTACGACCAAGGAATTTCTAGGATTTGAGCTCGCGAATTTTCCGCGGCAAGGAAACGGTTAAAACATTACAATTTTGGAAAAACTATTATCTTAATATCCGCCAAAGAACCTAAGCGTGTGTGACTCATAACCCAATTATCAGTCGTGGCCCATATTTAAATGTGCGACCGCCACCAAAGATAATTGCTATTAAAAGAAAAAACCGCGCAAAACACCAAACAGTGTTCAACCAAAAAATAGATCCTCTGGACTATTTGAACAACTGTAATTAAAGAGCTTATATCTGGGCTTTACACATCAATTTATTGATCCCTGTAAACGTAAGTCTCTTATAATTCAACAAAACAATTCAACAAAAGTGACAATTAAAACAAAAAGTGACAGTTAAACAAAAACCTGAAGTGACAATTGCCAACAAATAAAACAAATCTACAACAACACCATGGCAACCAACCCACAAATGGAACTATCAGAAATACATATGAAACAAGCGCTTGGACAAATTCGACAAGTGCCAGTGTTCGACGGAAAAACCGTGGAACTAACTGCATTCATAAGGAGGATTGATTTTATCATGCAGTTATATCCAACACAGGATGTGAGACAACATAGTGTCCTATTCGGAGCAATCGAGATGCAGACCACCGGATCCGCACAACGAGTGTCGCAGCTGACAGCAGCCACAACCTGGGGAGAGTTGAGGAGCGCCCTCATCGACGAATTCAAAACACAGACCCCGTATGAAGAGCTTCTACGACGTCTCTATAACACCAACTTTAATAATAGTATCCGTAAGTTTGTTGAAGATCTAGAGTATAAATCCTTTGTAATATCTAATAAGTTAATGTTAGAGAATCAGGTCCAGAACACTCTATTGTACACTAATGCAATGAATAATACTATTAAAGACGTTATTACCAAAAAATTACCGGACCGAATTTTTATGACATTAGCACGATATGACATTACAACAGTCTCAAAATTAAAACAAGTAGCTCAACGCGAAGGATTGTACGAAAATGGTTATAACGAACGTAATAACCAAAGCAATGACAATTCTAAGACAAATAAAACACAAAGCACTGAAAACCGTGGAAAGGGAAGTAATCAGAATTATTACCCTACTCCAAATTATTCAAATAACGCTAACTCAAATCATAAACCAAAAGAAAATGCTGAGGCATTACATAAAGAATTCAAACAAAACCTCGATCAAGCTAGATCACAAAACCCAATGAATTACCAAAATCAGAGTCAAAGACCTCCCAATCATTCTCATAAAAGACAGAGAGAAACTAGTGGCCATTCTAAAATGGACACATCAGAAAATTTTCATCAAGAAGCCTCGGACAACGAAGAACCAATCCCTTCATCAGATTAATTATGAATGGACAAAATTTTAACTGTGTAATTGACACAGGTTCATCCATAAATCTAATTAAAGAAAACTTTTTAAAATTTCCTACAAAAACTTGTCAATTGAACGTACAAACAATAAATGGTATTGTTCAATTAAAGAATTGTGTATCTTTTGCCCCTAGTAAACTATGCCCTACCCATCAAACATTTTACTTACACAACTTTTCTGATAAATACGATATCTTATTAGGTAGAGAATATCTGGAATCTTGTGAAGCAAAAATTGATTATAAACAAAAAACAGTTATTCTAAACGATCATCTATTCTCAATGAGATATGACCGTGAGAATTCTGTCAAGGACAAGACCGCATTTCAATGCCTTGATCCGCCCCAAACAAAAGACATAGCAATAAATTATGCTATCAACAATGAATTAAATGAAACAAATCAATTTCGATTAGAACATCTAAACGATGAAGAAAAATGTAAACTAACCAAAATTCTTTTCGAGTTTAGTGACATTCAGTACAAAGAAAGTGAAAATTTGACTTTCACCAGTACAATTAAGCATGTCATCCAAACTAAACACGAAGACCCAATCCAAAAGCGTCCATACAAGTATGCGCAAACATTCGACGAAGAAGTCGAAAAACAAATCAAAGAAATGATTGAACAAGGTATAATACGTAAATCAAAATCACCTTATTGCTCACCAATTTGGATTGTGCCAAAGAAACGTGACGCATCGGGTAAAGAAAAGTTCCGTATAGTTATTGACTATCGAAACTTAAATGAAATAACAATCGATGATAAATATCCTATCCCAGTCATGGATGATATACTAGACAAACTTGGAAAATGTCAGTATTTCACTACAATTGACTTAGCGAAAGGATTTCATCAGATACAAATGGACCCACAAAGTATACCAAAAACAGCTTTTTCAACTAAAAATGGACATTACGAATACACTCGAATGCCTTTTGGATTGAAAAACGCCCCAGCAACATTTCAACGTTGCATGAACAATCTATTAGAAGATCTAATTTACAAAGATTGTTTAGTATACATGGATGATATAATAGTGTATTCCACTTCATTGGAAGAACATTTATTATCATTAAAAAGGGTATTTACAAAACTGCGCGAAGCCAATCTAAAATTGCAATTAGATAAATGCGAATTCATGAAAAAGGAAACTGAATTCCTAGGTCACATAATAACAACAGAAGGAATACAACCAAACCCAACTAAAATCTCTGCCATACAACATTTTCCCATTCCAAAAACACCCAAAGAAATAAAATCGTTTTTAGGTCTTTGTGGTTATTACAGAAAATTCATTCCTAATTTTGCACACGTTGTAAAACCAATGACTTTAAAATTAAAGAAAGGTGCAACTATAAATATAAAAGAACCCAATTACATTTCTGCTTTTGAAAAATTAAAAGTACTTATAACATCCGATCCAATATTAGTTTATCCAAATTTCGAAAAACCATTTTGTCTTACAACTGATGCCAGTAACATAGCTATTGGAGCTGTTTTGTCTCAAAATCAAAAACCAATTTGTTTCGCAAGTAGAACCTTAAACGAACATGAAATTAACTATGCAGCAATTGAAAAGGAACTTTTAGCCATCGTTTGGGCAACCAAATATTTCCGATCTTATCTCTACGGTAGAAAATTCGAGATTCTCAGTGACCACAAACCACTTGTTTGGCTTAATAATATTAAAGAACCAAATATGAAATTACAACGCTGGAAAATAAAATTAAATGAATTTGATTATCACATTAAATATGTACCAGGTAAAGAAAACTATGTTGCAGATGCTTTGTCTAGAATTAAAATTGAAGAAAACCTGTTAGGAGAAACTTCCGATGTAACAGTAGCAACAATCCACAGCGCTCAAGAAGATAACCAATATTACATTTCAATCACAGAAAGACCAATCAATTATTTTAAAAGACAAATAGAATTTGTAAAAAGTAACTCAAATAACGCAAACGTTATTAATTATTTTCATAAAACAAAAATCTTAATAAATTATGTCGAAATGACACACAACCATGCAAAAGAATTAATTAAAGAATACTTATGTTCAAAAAATAGTGTTATATACTTCAGCAACGAAGCCGACTTTCTTACATTTCAGAATGCTTTCGTTGAAATAATTAGTCCCAATAACATTACAAAAGTAATGAGATCAACTAACAAACTAATAGACCTCCAGACATATGCCGAATTCAAAGAATTTATTATTAACACACACGAAAAGTTATTACATCCAGGAATAGAGAAAATGACATTATTATTTAAAGAAAAATATTATTATCCAGATTATCAAAACTTAATACAAAACATAATTAACGAATGCAAAGTTTGTAATATAGCAAAAACAGAACACAGAAACACTAAGTTAGCTTTTGAATTAACTCCAGAAATCCATAATCCAAGAGAAAAATATGTCATTGATTTTTATATGGTAGACAAAAAACAATTTCTATCTTGTATAGATTTATATTCCAAATACGCAACTTTAATAGAAGTAAATGGTCGAGATTGGCTAGAAGCCAAAAGAGCTCTTTTAAAAGTATTTAATGACATGGGCAAACCAATAGAAATAAAAGCAGACAAAGACTCAGCTTTCTTGTGCTCCGCACTACAAATGTGGTTAAAGTCAGAAGACGTAAATATATCCATCACAACTAGCAAAAACGGTATATCCGACATAGAAAGATTCCATAAAACAATAAATGAAAAATTAAGAATTGTTAATTCTGACACTAACCAGGAAAATAAATTAACCAAATTTGAAGTAATACTTTACACTTATAACCATAAAACCAAACATAATTCAACTGGTAGAACACCAGCAGACATTTTCATTTACGCAGGAACACCTGAGTATGATACACAGCTAAATAAGAAAAGGCAAATAGAAAGACTTAATGAAAAAAGAACCGAATTTGAAATAGATACTAGATATAGGGAATCACCTTTAGTAAAATCTAAATCCACAAACCCATTTAAACAAACAGGAAACATAACACAAATAGATGAAAAACATTATGAAGAAGTAAACAGAGGTAGAAAAATAACACACTATAAATCAAAATATAAAAGAAAGAAAGTAACTAATGAAAGTAAATATGATAATTCCAGATCAACTAATAACCCGAATCAAGATGATAACCCATCATAATTTAACAGCTATAATTATAACACTCATGCTACTCAACTTTGTATGCCCAATAAAAGGTCAAAATTTGGAAATCAACCCAATTAACTCCAAAAACGGATATCTTATATTTCAAACAGGAACAATCAATTTACCTATAAAATACGAATACCACTATTTAACTATTAATATAACAAAAACTGAAGAAACTTATAATAATTTAATGAAACAAACAAAAGAATTTGAACCGTTAGTAAAAATACAGTACTTAACAGAAAAACTGGACAGAGAAATGAACGGCTTAAGACTAGTAAAACGAAATAAAAGAGGACTTGTAAATTTCATGGGCACATTTTATAAATACCTTTTCGGAACTTTAGATCAAGAAGACAAAGAAGAATTACAATCAAAAATAGATAACCTTTCAGAAAATAGTGTTCAAGTCAATGAACTAAATGAAGTAATAAAAGCTGTTAACAAAGGAATAGAAGTAATGAACAAACTAAGTATGACACATGAGGCAGAGCAACGACTCGAATTACTAATTTTTAACTTACAAGAATTCACAGAATATGTCGAAGACATTGAGTTAGGTATGCAATTAACCAGGCTTGGTATATTCAACCCTAAATTACTAAAATATGAATCACTAAAACATTTAAACGTTGAAAAAATAATAAATATTAAAACATCAACTTGGCTAAAAACAACTACTAACGAAATTTTAATTATTTCCCATATTCCACGCGAAATTATAAATACTGCACTATACGACATTATTCCATACCCTGACGAAAACAAAGACATTTTGACCGAAACTATACATGACACTTACTACTTACAAAACAACAAAGCATTCACAGCAACCAATAAAAATATAGTTATGAACAAATGTATTACTGGAATATTAAAGCAAGATAAAACAGAATGTAGATATTCAAAATCCCATAAAAATTATGAAATCAAGTATGTAGAACCAAACATTATGTTAACATGGAACTTACCAAAAATTGTATTAAACCAAAATTGTATCAACCGAGAAATTATTATTGAAGGAAACAATATGATAAAAGCTATAAACTGTTCAATCCAATTAGATGAAATTCAAATAACTAATACTATGTTAGATTACACACAAACAGTCTACATAAATAATAATATAACCAAACTAGAACCATTGTCATATGTCCAAACCAAAGAAATTATCCAACAACAAACAAAATTGTACAACACGTTCCAAATTATAACTATAACAACTTTAACAATTATTTTAATCATACTTATATTATACATTATCTTTAAATATAAAAATATCCCAAGAAAAATTATTGTTAATTATAAGAATAAAAAAGAATTAACCCCAAACATACAATCAAATATTCAAAATGATACAGAAATATATCCAAATGTAATTGAAAACGATATCGAAGAAATTGTAATAGATCCAACACTATATCCAAAATTAACCGCCTGAGGACAGGCTCATTTCTTAAGGATGGGGAAGTGACATATGTAGATACATACGTACCTAAACCCATACACCACATACACCACATACACCACAACACAACACTTATTATTTATGTCAAAGATTTCTTTCGCACCAAAGATTAATGTAAACACTCTCAGAAAATCAAATGGTGACAATAACACCACAAGAACTTAATGTAAACACTTTCGAAAAAATCAAATGGTGACAATAACAATTCTGGCTTCCCACGAATGCATTAAATATCATAAACAATTGCCAGAATCGTTATTCCCATCATTGGGGTTAAAACTGCTGACGTTAAACAAATCCTAGC
Organism: Drosophila arawakana; assembly: GCA_018151165.1. Lineage (NCBI taxonomy): Eukaryota > Metazoa > Arthropoda > Insecta > Diptera > Drosophilidae > Drosophila > Drosophila arawakana. The sequence goes on along the minus strand of JAECWX010000008.1, from coordinate 252,473 downwards.
CGAACACTCTCAATCTCTTCAAGATCGAGATCTTTCTCTGTTTATATAAGAGCTAAAAGCTCAAAGAGTCCAAAGTCCAATAAATGAAAGCTGCAAACCGAGGTTTGCTTAACGTCATCAGAACATAGGATAAGCAGTCTAGTTTTGTACTCCGAAGTTTCGAGTTTGTTAAATAAAGTTTATATTTTTTTTAATAAGCTAATCGTCGAAACATCTTATTATATATACTGACCAAGTTTGATCCAAATCGGACAACTATATCGTATAGCTTCCATAGGAACGATCGGTCGAAACTATGCTCTAAAGTTTTATCCAAATCGGACAACTATATCTTATAGCTTCCATAGGAACGATCGGTCGACAATATGCTCTAAACATGAATTTCTATGAAAATGTTCTGTGTTTGCCAAGCTATTATATCCATCACCATTGTTAATAACAAATTGAAACTGAGTAACGGGTATCCTAAAGTCGCGAGGCGACTATAGCATTCTTTCTTGTTTTCGTTTCGCAATTGCCACACACACGCTGAAAAGCCTTTCCGCGATTGCTAAGTCTACCAATAAATTGTAATGTTTAAGAACTTCCAATTTGTTTAATTAAAGTAGTTTTAGAATTTTACATTGGCGCCCGAGCAGAGACTTTCAATCGCGTTCGTTGGTCTATAAGACATTTCATGGCCTGGTTTGCGGTGTGTGTAGGTTTCGATAAACTTGGATTTTGGATTCTCACTGAATCTGTTGGCGTTGTTGGAAGTTTCTCTTTTATCCGACTACTTGCAGGTCCATAGAAACTCTGCGTGTGGAAACACCCGAAGAATTCAATGCCAATCGAGAGGATAAAACGCGACGTAGAGGAGATGGAAATGATGCAGCTGAAGAAGCTTCAGTTCAAACGTGAGCCAATAAGAGATGGCGATGTGACACGCGGCTACTGTTCCTGTGATGAATAGTTTACAGCGGAATCAACGTCACCCACATCCGCGACGATGACCACATCCACAGTAACAATGTCCAATACATTGACAGCCGGAAATGCGAACGCCAAGAACAGTGGCAGCGCCAGCGGCGTCGGAGCGGAATCGGAAACGGTATTGTGAAAATGGCGACATCGAAGCAGAGAAGACTCAAGCAACAGCATCATGTGCGCTTCTCGGATGAGAAAAACTTCTCGGATTAAGTCGCGAGCCGCGACTGCAACTAAGTTTTGTTTAAATATAAGCCACATAATTTGTTTGCAGAGACAAAGTAGAAAGTAATGAGAACTTCAAAAGTATTCAAGTGTTGTTAAACGTATCAGAAAACTACTATAAATTCAATTAATATAGGTACGACATAAATTTCTGACTAGATATGTCCAAAAATATACATGAGATATGTTAATTAAATATAAATAAGCTAATCATTAATCAATCAATCATATTAAAAAATTTAAACAAAGTTAACAAGTCAACAAAAATATAGAAAAAACTAATACGGAAAACTTTAGGGTATTATTCAATAGAAATATAAAGACAACAATTGCTCAAAATATAATAAAATAATATTTAAATATACATTTTATTTTAAGTTGTTTTTAAATTAAAAACTTTGAAAGTTTGATGAACTAATTTCAATTTGCAGATTAAAATTAAAGCTGAAACCAGCGCCACCAATGAAATAAAATAATTAATGAAAGAAACTCTAAGAAACAATTGTTTTTAAGAAATATAAAGTAAATAATTGTTCAATATAAAATAATATATTTATATTTTTTATTAAGTTGTTTTTTAAATTAAAAACTTGGAAATGATGCTGACTAATTTAAATTTGCTGTTAAAAATACCAATTTAGTATTTAAGCAACGCTGAATGTCTATTCTCTTTTATACATTGTTCATTCATTTTCGTTCTTTGAATTATAACGGAATGTTCTTTTTATTTTACTTTAAGTTTATGTCCGCTGCCTGCGCTTGCAGCATATTTCGTATGTACACACTTTAGTCTCAAATAAACTCTGCATCTAATAGGTTATGGGCCCAGGCATGCAGCCAAGCAGCTTGGTAGGCAGAGAGACAGTAATAAACTGTGCGTGTTAATCGAAATAAAGAAAAACTTTAGTGAGACTCGTGATTAACAAAATTCGGCAAAATGAGTTCGCAATTTGCTATTGAAAAATTAGACAATGAAAACTACACTACGTGGTCAGTGCAGATGAAAGTCTGTTGATTCACTCTGACTTATGGGCGGTGACTTGTGGTCGCATAATAAAAAACGAAAGTGACACAGTGGAGCAAAAAGTGTTATTTGACACCAAAGACGAGAAGGCTCTCGCGAGTGTTTTGTTGTGCGTAAAACCATCGCAAATTAATTATATAAAGCACTGTAAAACAGCAAATGAAGCATGGGTTAAATTGTCCGAGATCCACATGCCTTCAGGCCCGGCGCGAAAAATACAGTTGTTTAAACAGTTACTGTATGTAAAAATGCCAAATACGGAAAGTATTCGTGAGCATTTGAACAATTTTTCTGATCTCGTTGAAAAATTATGTGAAATACAAGAAGTTGTGCCAGAGGAAATGCTTGTAATAATTTTGTTAACTAGTTTAAAAGACGAGTTTGAAAATTTTGTTGTCGCCATCGAGACGCGGGACAAATTATCGTCGCTCAGCGCTCTCAAAATTAAGTTGCTAGAGGAAGGGGAGAGGCGCAAAATAGGCGAAGTAATCGAAAAGAACGAGCAGAAAATATTCTCATCGCGTCCAGAAAACGGTAAACTCAACAAAGCGAAGAGAGACCCGAAAAATGTCGAATGTTGGTCGTGCGGTCGTCGTGGGCATTTCGCGGCGAATTGCAGATCGAAAGACAAAAAGGAAAACGAAAAAACGGGCGAAAAAACCGGCGATAAGAACAATAAAAAGTCGTTTTCGGTGTTTGCAGCTTCTGCTAATAGAAGCGAATTGGCAAAAAATGCGTGGTGTGTAGACAGCGGAGCTACGGTGCACTTGTGTGCAGACAAATCAATGTTTACAAGTATGCGTGAGCACAAAGAGAATATAAAATTAGCAGGCGATAACTATATAGAAGCCGAAGGTTGCGGTACAGTGTTGTTGAACGGTAAAAAGAATACGAATAGTGCATTCTGGAGTTTCCAACTGTTTTTGGGGTGAAGCCATAATGACAGCGGCGTATCTACGCAATCGGGCTGAAACTGCAAGTTTGTCCGACAAAACTCCATATGAGGAATGGCATGGCAAAAAGCCGAGCGTAGCACATCTAAAAGTATTTGGAATGCCAGCTATTGCTTTAGATAAAACGCAAAAGGAAAAGTTTTCACCAAAAGGAGTGCAGCATATTTTGGTACGTTATTCTGAAACTGCCAAAGCTTATCGTCTTTACAACCCACAGAAAAGAACCGTAATAGTTTCCAGAGATGTTGTGTTTTTGGAGCACAAATTTAAAAAGGATGCGGAACGCGATTACAGTTCATCATATGAGTCAAATGTGCTAATCCTTGAGTCAGATGACGAATCTGAAGCCGAGCAGAATGATAAACAAGAGGATTCTGAAGAAGAGCAACATAATCCAATTGCTGGCGATCAACGTCAAAGCGATGACGAAGAAGATGCTGTGGAGGTGCAAATCTCCAATCGAAGGGGGCCAGGCAGGCCAAAGATTGTTCGCACTGGGCGTGCAGGTCGTCCACGTAAAGAGTACAATATGCTGAATGTACTAGATGCCAAAAATGTTATTGTGCCCACCAGCGTCAGTGAGACATTTAACTCGGAACAATCTGAAGACTGGAAACAGGCGATGCAGAAGGAGTACGACAATCTGCAAAACATTAAGACGTGGAGTCTGGTCAACCTTCCTGCAGGCGAAAAAGACATTGGTTGTAAATGGGTTTTTGCCATCAAGCATGATCAGTATGGCAGCGTACAGCGTTTTAAGGCACGTTTAGTTGCAAAAGGATGCGGTCAGCAATACGGAGTTAACTACATGGAAACGTTTTCCCCAGTTGCACGTTACTCCTCAATAAGACTGGTGATTGCATTGGCTGTCGAGCACAAGATGTACTTACACCAGATGGACGTCTCAGCAGCGTATTTCAACAGTGAGCTACAAGATGACGTTTACATGCGACAACCGGAGGGTTTTACTGATGCTAATCATCCCAAGCGTGTGCTGAAACTAAATAAATCGTTATACGGGCTGAAGCAGAGCGGACGTGAATGGAACCAAAAACTGTAGAGAACCCTGTTAGAGATTGGTTTCGTCCCTTGTGCTAGCGAGCCGTGTATCTACACAAACAAAATCGAAGGGTATTTAAATGTCATTGTTGTATATGTTGACGATTTTATACTTGCATGTAGCCGAGAAGAAGATATTGGCCACATAAAGCAGCTTATATCCATTGGCCATAAGCAGTACATCGAAGGTCTGTTACGTGATTACGGTATGCAGGACTGTAAGCCAAACACGACTCCGTTAGAAGTCAGCTTCCAAACGAAGTGCGACGATGCTGGCTGCGAACAGGTGGACAAAACGAGCTACCAATCTCTTATTGGCTCGTTATTATATTTGGCGTTGACTACACGGCCGGACATAATACATTCTGTGTCAAAATTGGCGCAGAGAAATGCAGATCCGCACAAGGAGCATGAGGTTGCTGCCAAGCGGGTGTTGAGATACTTGAAAGGTACCTCAGAGACGACATTGAACTACAGCAAAACAGGTGTACCTATACATTGTTTTGTTGACGCGGACTGGGCTGGCGATAGCAGCGATCGGAAGTCCTTTACAGGTTGGTCATTCTTCATGGCTGGAGCAGCTGTCTCATGGGAGTCGAAGAAGCAGAACATTGTCGCCCTCAGTAGTACGGAGGCGGAGTACGTAGCGCTTTCTACAGCAACAAAAGAGGCCGTATACATTCGAAAGCTGATCAACGAAATGGGATTCGGGCCGATGACAAAACTGATGATATATAGCGATAACCAGAGCGCTCAGTGCCTTGCTAAAGATTCAAAATTCCATTCGCGTAGCAAGCACATTGAAATAAAATATCATTTTGTAAGGGAAATGTATAAAGATAATGTAATTGATATAAAGTACATTCCCACAGATAATATGACGTCCGATATATTGACGAAAAACTTATGTAAAGTTAAACATGTTAAGTTCACGAAAATGTTAGGACTAAAATAATTTAAGTTTTTTATTGAAATAGATATCGCGTTGAGAAGGAGTGTTAAAAATACCAATTTAGTATTTAAGCAACGCTGAATGTCTATTCTCTTTTATACATTGTTCATTCATTTTCGTTCTTTGAATTATAACGGAATGTTCTTTTTATTTTACTTTAAGTTTATGTCCGCTGCCTGCGCTTGCAGCATATTTCGTATGTACACACTTTAGTCTCAAATAAACTCTGCATCTAATATTTGCAAATTAAAATTATAAATTAACAGAAACTCTCAGAAGCTTAAAAAAATTAAAAAAATAAATAACCATTTTTTTTTATTGCTAATAAAGTACATTGTGCAATTTGAGTAATTTATAAAAAAGGCAGCGAAAGAATAAAATAAAATATAATGTATTTATGGTAAATTTTGTAATCGTCCTAGTTACAAATATAAATATATAAATGAAATGATAGATATTTAAACTAAGACAGCATAAGTATATATTAAAAATGGGAAATAAAGAATGGCATTAATTGGAATCGGGAATAAATTATTAAAATCGGTATCCAGATATTACAATTCGTAGTACTTGCATTAAAACACGTTGAAAAAAAAACAGTCTAAGCATAATCAAACACACATATATGATGCATATATGTATGCATGTTTGTATTCGGCGCAGCCAGCGTCCGCGAGCAGGGCTGCCGCCACGCAGGCAGCGAAAACGTTTGAACAAGTGCATGTGTGTTTCTATCTCGCTTGCACCAATGGGTTCATATTGCGTTCAATTATCAATATCAATATCAATAACGCTTCTAGTTTTCTTGTTTATTGTCCGATTTGTATGCGCCTTTCAGGATAGTTTGATATAGTTAGTCTCCACACAAATTATAAAAAATTATTACAGACTTAAGTTGCGGCGGGAGAATTTAAATTATTTCAAATGTCACAGCCAATTTAAAACGATTTGAGACATTTTTGGCACAGAGAAGTAAGTGAACTTGGCATTCAATTAATCTAACTGCTAAGTAAATTCATTTCATAGCTACAGTTATTATTATTTATTTATTATTTATAATTAGAGATCTATTTTTCCTTAGGAATTGATTTAGTTCAATGACTATGAGCAGGATTTGCTGTTGATAATGGCACATTAATAGATTTTTAGACCCCGTTCTCTAAAAAAGAGTATAGGGGTCTATTAGGTTTGTCAGAAGCGAAATGTGCGTAACAGGCAGAAGGAGGCGTGGACGACCCCATAAAGTATATATATTCTAGATCAGCATCAACAGCCGAGTCGATATAGCAATGTCCGTCTGTCCGTCTGTCTGTCTGTCCGTCTGTCTGTCAAGACAAGAGCTAGAGCCACCAAATTTGGAATGATAGTCCGCCTGTATTCCAGGCAGGTTAAGTTTATTTCAAATTTTTGCCACGCCCCCTACCGCCCCCGCAAATTGTAAAAAACAGTTTTCATTGCACTACAACTTTATAACTATGAAAGCTATCGTAACCAAATTTACACATTAGGTGTATGGTACAACTATAATTGTCCTCACCAAGTTTCATGAAGATCGGACAACTATAGCTTATAGCTCCCATAGGACAAATGGGTCAAAAACAAAAAATTTGTATGAAGACATGTAGTATTTGCTAAGTGATCGCAACCAAACTCACACATAATGTGTACATAATTATTAAAAGTAACTTCACAAAATTTGGTCCTATTTAATCGGACTACTACAACATGTGAAACAAATTGGTCAAAAATGTTAAAAATTGTAATTTATGTACGTGTTTGAAGAAAAGTGGTAAATCAATGTTTATCTACTTTAGCCGTCCTGATTGTCAACAGTGCTGTGGTCCAAGTGATGTGACATGCATTAGAGAAACATGAGGTCTGCGGTTCGAACCCCAGCGCAGACAGGCATTTCTTTTCTTTTTCTATAACAAAACATTATTATATGTAAATGCAGATAATCAGCAGTACCTACATATTGATGTGTGGTTCATATGGTAGAGTGGCGTCATGTGAGAACCCTGTGTCTGATACCGCAGGTTCGATTGCAGCTGCGCGCAACTTTTTTTTCCTTTTTTAAATTTTAATTTAAACTATTATCTTTTTTTAAGTTTGTATTTTAAAAATATGAATCAGTCTACTGCTTCTTCTTTTAAGTTTGTAAGTATTTTTGTATGCGCACTACAAGGAGTACGGGGTCTTATACAGTCGGCACGTCGACTGTAGCCTTTCTTACATGTTTATGTACGTGTTTGAAGAAAAGTGGTAAATCAATGTTTATCTACTTTAGCCGTTCTCATTGTCAACAGTGCTGTGGTCCAAGTGATGTGACATGCATTAGAGAAACATGAGGTCTGCGGTTCGAACCCCGGCACAGACAGGCATTTTTTTTCTTTTTTTTTCTATAACAAAACATTATTATATGTAAATGCAGATAATCAGCAGTACATGCAAATTGAGGTATGGTGCATATGGTAGAGTGGCGACATGTGAGAATCCTGTGTCTGATACCGCGGGTTCGATTGCAGCTAGCGCATAATGTTTTTTTACTTTTTAAATTTTAATTTAAACTATTAAATTTTTTTAAATTTGTATTTTAAAATATGAATCAGTCTACTGCTTCTTCTTTTAAGTTTGTAAGTATTTTTGTATGCGCACTACAAGGAGTACGGGGTCTTATACAGTCGGCATGTCGACTGTAGCTTTTGCTTTTTTAGACCCCGTACTCTAAAAAAGAATAGAGGGGTCTATTAAGTTTATCTGAAGCGAAATGTGCGTAACAGGCAGAATGAGGCTTCGCAGACCCCATAAAGTATATATATTATTGATCAGCATCGAAAGACGAATCGATATATAAATGTCCGTCTGTCCGTCCGTCCGTATGAACACCTGGATCTTTTAAACTACAAAAGCTAGAGACACCAAATTTGGAATGAAAGTCCGTTATCTTCGCGAGCAGATCAAGTTTATTTCAAATTGTTGCCACGCCCCTTACCGCCCCCTCAATGAGCAAAAAACCAAACACACCTCAAAACAAGTAAGAAAGGCTACAGTCGACCGAGCCGACTATAAAAGACCCCGTACTCTCATAGTAGTTTGTATTCAATTTCAATTGAAATTAAAAAAAATAATTTAACAATTCGCATTGCCAGCATTCGAACCTACAACCTCAGACAAACTCTATCAGTTGCACCACGCGCCACTTTCAAGAATTCTCCGAATATCAGCATTTACATATTATTCATACAAACACACATTCGTTTGAAATTATATGTATGCATGTATGTATGTATGTGTGTATTCGGTGAGGCCAGCGTCTGCCGGCAGACGCTGAGGCGACAGCGCTGTCGCCACACAAGCATCGAAAACGTTCGAGCATGTGTTTTGTATGTTTCTGTCTCGCTCTCGCGCGTAAGTGATATTGCAGTTAAATAACAAACTTTGTAACGCAGTAGCTCTTTTGTTAAAAGTAGTATGATGATGGCACTTTCAGAATAGTTTGATTTTATATGTCTCTATACTTATGTTGAATTACAACACCCTACTATATGAATAAATGCCTTAAACATGGCATTAAAGTGAAAACGTTTGGTTAACTCTCAGGAGAAAAGGGGGCGTGGCAGCTCAAAATTTTTAATGGCATTGCATTAAGGATGTCTCTAGCAACCTGTTTACCAGAAATGGTGTTCCTAAGTGCCATAGTTACTGAGTTATTGGCCTAAAACTAAATTTTTTTCGAGGTGTGTCTGGTTTTTTGCTCATTGCGGGGGCGGTAAGGGGCGTGGCAACAATTTGAAATAAACTTGATCTGCTCGCGAAGATAACGGACTTTCATTCCAAATTTGGTGTCTCTAGCTTTTGCAGTTTAAAAGATCCAGGTGTTCATACGGACGGACGGACAGACAGACAGACAGACAGACGGACAGACGGACATTGCTATATCGACTCGGCTGTTGATGCTGATCTAGAATATATATACTTTATGGGGTCGGCCACGCCTCCTTCTGCCTGTTACGCACATTTCGCTTCTGACAAACCTAATAGACCCCTATACTCTTTTTTAGAGTACGGGGTCTAACAAGTAAAAAAGGCTAGAGTCGATCGAGCCGACTATAAAAGACGCCGTACTCTCATAGTAGTGCACATTTGTATTCAATTTGAATTCAAATATTCAAATGAAATTTAAAATTTTAATATATGTACATTTTGAATTGAAATTTAAAAAAAATAATTTAACAATTCCCATTGAAAGCATTCGAACCTACAACCTCAGACCAACTCTATCAGTTGCACCACGCGCCACTTCCAAGAATTTTCCGAATATCAGCATTTACATATTATTCATTCAAACAGTGATATTGCAGTTAAATAACAAAATTTAAACGGCAATTGCTCTTTTGTTAAAGCTAGTATTTTGATGCCACTTTCAGAATAGTTTAATTTGATATGTCTCTATACGAATGTTGAATTACAACACTCTACTATATGAATAAATGCCTTAAAAACGGCAATAAAGTGTAACAGTTTGGTTAACTGTCATGAGAAAAGAACGCGTGGCAGCTCAAAATGTTTAATGGCATTGCATTAAGGCTGTCTCTAGCAACCTGCTTACCAGAAATGTTGTTCCTAAGTGCCATAGTTACTGAGTTATTGGTCAAAACTACATATTTTTAGATCGCGTACTCTAAAAAAGAGTAAAGGCTTCTATTAAATTTATCAGAAGCGAAATGTGCGTAACAGGCAGAAAGAGGCTTCGCAGACCCCATACGGTATATAGTGACATATTCATCCCGATTATGTCTACAGAGTTCCATATCCTCAATTATAAACATTCCCAAGCTTCACTTGAGAATGAATCCAACCTTCAATTATAAACATTCCCAAGCCTCACTTAAGAATAAATTCAACAATTGTAAACAAAGAGCCGTCTAGCCGGCGCATCTCCCCCAATCGATCAACATCGATTGCAAATCACATAGTCAGCATTTTTGTTCCCAGCTTAAGCCGAGAAAACGAGCAACGCTTGGTTCCCAGCAACCTGCGGTGCCCTCCATAATGTAAACATTCAGCAGAGCTTTCTTTATCATTTATTAAACCAATATCTGTTAGTCTTAAGTTGATATTGAATAAAACAAGTCGTGAATCTAAAATCTCGCTTCGTCTTTTATTTTTACATCAACGTTGTCGTTAGAGTGTGTCGCGACATTTATTCGATTCGATTAACACATTAAATATTCAATTGGCGCAGCCGGTAGGATAACAATAAATAGATCCTGAAGCAATTCTAATCCTTTTTTGTTGTTATCCGAAAAAAACAACCAATTCGAAGGCAACCCAAGCGACGGTAAATATCGCGTCAATTTTTATAAGAAAAACCTCGACAGTGACGTGTAAACCAACAATTCGCATTTTTGCCAAAAAACTACGGATGTTCACAACTTAAAATTAATTCAAGAAGACGCGATAGAATTCGGAGAGAACATAATTCCAGACATACCTGGTTATCTCAATAAAATTCGAAATAGCTATCTGTGCAAACAAACAAAAACAAACTCAATCGTAATTAATCCAATAAAGTGAATTATAAGTAAAAATAAGAAACTAAACTAAGTGAAACTTTTAAATAAAATATTGGTTAAGTGTAAAAAAGAAAAATATAAAAAAAAAAAAAATAAAATAATCAAAACAACAACCAACCGTAACAAAAATATTACAAAATGGAAGGAGGAGCAGCAGCAGCCACAACCCTTTCTGACGCCAGCATGTCACAAGTAATCAATCAATTGAAAGACGTCGAGAAATTCAATGGAGACAAAAATACCCTGTACACTTTTGTTAACCGTATCGACTACATATTGGCCCTGTACACGACTAATGATATACGGCAACAATCGATTATTTTTGGACTTGTGGAACGTTGCATCAGTGCTGATGTTATGATTTACCCCTTGGCATAAATAATCTCAACACCTTGACAGATCTTCGGAAGCAATTGGTACTCAACTATAAAACCCAGGCGAACAATCACATCCTTCTAGAGGACTTCAGGAACACACCTTTTAAGGGGAACGTTCGCGAATTTCTGGAGGAAGCTGAACAATGCAGGGGTACTTTAATGAGTAAGCTAGAACTAGAGAATAATATCGATGAAAAAACACTGTACTCGCGGTTAATTAAAACTAGTATTGACGATTTGATCCAAAAGTTACCTACTAACATCTGCATTAGAATTATAAATTGCGAAATTCCCGATTTAAGATCGCTTATAAATTTATTGCAAGAAAAAGATCTTTATGATCAACCTTGCCAAAATTTTAATTCCAATAAAACAAAACAAGAAAAAGAATTAAAGCCACTCCCAACCAATTCCAATTTTCATAAATTTCCAACATTTCTTCAACTAAACAATACACCATATGTTTCATATCCAAATCATCCACCATATTATCAACAACCATTTCATCCATTACAACAACATTACAATATGCCTCATACTAACAACTACTTACCTTGAACATTACCACCCGTACCAAATCCGACAAGACCAGTACAATTTTCACCTCGACAAAATTTTCGTCAAAATTTATTTAACCAAAACCGTTCTGGACAAATTCAGAGTGCCACTTTACAAAAAGCTCCGGTTAATAATACACCTGGTGTTCCACATCCACCAATGAAACTCTCTAGACCAGCAGAAAGTGGACAGAGTAAAATTAGCATAGATTAAGAAGCTAGGTATCAAGAAGAATTGAATTATCAAGAGTATTTACAACAAGAATATTACAATTAATTAGCTTTCGTATCCACAATCCTATCAAGATTACGGATGTCCTCAAAGCTTTGACTATGCCGAAACTTCGACACCAGTAGCCGAAAAAGAAACTGAACAGTGTAATGAGATCAAGCCGAAAATTTTCCGTTACCAGCTTCGGATACCAACAATTCATAAAACTTACCCATAAAGGAAAAGTTTTAAAATGCCTTATAGTTACCGGTTCAACAGTAAATATGATGACATCCAATGTTTTCAATCTAAATGTTTATGATACTGAATGTCTCATTCACACAAGTAACGGGCCATTAACAATCACAAAAAAGATTATTGTTCCCTCCAACAACATATTCATGAGTAGTAGTGAATTCCTTTTACACAAATTTTCTTCAGACTATGATTTATTAATTGGCAGAAAATTGCTTTCACAAGCCCAAGCAATAATAGACTACAAATTTCAAACAGTAAATTTATTCAACAAAAAATATAAACTAATTAATGATTCTCCAATTAAAAATCAAACTCATTTTTTAGCTAATCCAACTTTTGAAGCTAAAAAATATAATAATAGCCCACAGTCTTCAGACAATGTAAAAAAAAGAATTACTTGAGAATTCAAATCTTTATCAATTGGATCATTTAAATAATGAAGAGAAATCATAATTAAAACATATTTATTAAAAACTTATCAACATATTCAATTTCAAGAAGGAGATCAACTCAGTTTCAGTAACCAAGAAAAACATAATATTAACACTACTCATAACTCCCCCATTTACTCTCAACCGTACAGTTATCCTCATGCTTATGAACAAGAAGTTGAAAACCAAATCCAAGAAATGTTAGAACAAGGTATCATAAAACCCAGTAATTCCGCCTACTGCAGTCCAATATGGATTGTTCCAAAAAAACAAGACTCATCGGGTAAACTAAAGTTTAGAATAGTAATCGACTATAGAAAATTAAACGAGGTAACTATTAATGACAGATACCCAATACCAACCATGGACGAAATTCTAGGAAAACTAGGTAGATGCAATTATTTTACCACAATTGATCTTGCAAAAGGTTTCCATCAGCTGGAAATGCATCCAGATGCAATACATAAAACAGCTTTTTCAGCCAAAAATGGTCATTATGAATATCTTCGTATGACATTTGGTTTAAAAAATGCTCCTGAAACTTTTCAACGTTGCATAAATAATGTGTTGCGACCATTATTAAATAAGTAAGAAAGGCTACAGTCGATCGAGCCGACTGTAAAAGACCCCGTACTCCCATAGAAGTGCGCAATTGTATTCAATTTAAATTTATATTTTTGAATGAAATTTAAAAATTTTAATTTTATATGTACATTTTGAATTGAAATTAAAAAAAATTAAATTAACAATTCGCATTGCCGCAACTCTATCAGTTGCACCACGCGCCACTTTCAAGAATTCTCCGATAATCAGCATTTACATATTATTCATACAAACACACATTCGTTTGAAATTATATGTATGCATGTATGTATGTATGTGTGTATTCGGCGCGGCCAGCGTCTGCCGGCAGCGCTGTCGCCACAGCGTCTGCCGGCAGCGCTGTCGCCACACAAGCATCGAAAACGTTCGAACATGTGTTTGTATGTTTCTGTCTCGCTCTCGCGCGTAAGTGATATTGCAGTTAAATAACAAACTTTGTAACGCAGTAGCTCTTTTGTTAAAGGTAGTATGTTGATGCCCCTTTCAGAATAGTTTGATTTTATATGTCTCTATACGAATGTTGAATTACAACACTCTACTATATGAATAAATGCCTTAAACATGGCATTAAAGTGAAAACGTTTGGTTACCTCTCAGGAGAAAAGGGGGCGTGGCAGCTCAAAATTTTTAATGGCATTGCATTAAGGGTGTCACTAGCAACCTGTTTACCAGAAATGGTGTTCCTAAGTGCCATAGTTACTGAGTTATTGGCCTAAAAGTAAATTTTTTTCGAGGTGTGTCTGGTTTTTTGCTCATTGCTTGGGCGGTAAGGGGCGTGGCAACAATTTGAAATAAACTTGATCTGCTCGCGAAGATAACGGACTTTCATTCCAAATTTGGTGTCTCTAGCTTTTGTACTTTAAAAGATCCAGGTGTTCATACGGACGGACAGACAGACAGACAGACAGACGGACAGACGGACAGACGGACATTGCTATATCGACTCGGCTGTTGATGCTGATCTAGAATATATATACTTTATGGGGTCGGCCACGCCTCCTTCTGCCTATTACGCACATTTCGCTTCTGACAAACCTAATAGACCCCTATACTCTTTTTTAGAGTACGGGGTCTAACAAGCATTGTTTTGTGTATTTAGACGATATTATCGTTTTTTCCACATCCCTAGAAGAACACATACATTCACTACAACTAGTTTTCGAAAAGCTTTCTGAAGCTAATCTTAAACTTCAACTTGATAAATGCGAGTTTCTTAAACAAGAAACTACTTTTCTTGAACATATCATAACTAAGGACGGAATAAAACCCAATCCTGAAAAAATCAAGGCTATTCAAAAATACCCAGCTGGCGACTTATCTTCCTCCTTGAGGTGTCCCTTGGTATTGTCTCTTGGGGACTAGGCGACAAGACGGCTTCCAAGTCTAAGTAGCCCTGTTCATTCTTTGGTTAGTATGAACCACCAACTATGAGAGGGAATTTACTCTGTAGTCTCCGTTGAAGATGAATACTTTCTCTTGGAAAAGGTCCGAGTGCCTTTTCCACAGATGTATTTCACAAATACGGCTCCGAAGTGACAGCTGGTTTAGAATGTCGACTTGAAAAATATCCAACGAAACTGCCTAGATATGCCGCAAAATATATATATATTTTATATATATATAATTGAATATTTTATGTGTTTAATCGAATCGAATAAATGTCGCGACACACTCTAACGACAACGTTGATGTAAAAATAAAAGACGAAGCGAGATTTTAGATTCACGACTTGTTTTATTCAATATCAACTTAAGACTAACAGATATTGGTTTAATAAATGATAAAGAAAGCTCTGTTTGAATGTTTACATTATCGAGGGCACCGCTGGTTGCTGGGCACCAAGCGTTGCTCGTTATCTCGGCTTAAGCTGGGAACAAAAATTATGCTGACTATGTGATTTGCAATCGATGCTGATCGATTGGGGAGATGCGCCGGCTAGACGGCTCTTTGTTTACAATTGTTGAGTTTATTCTCAAGTGAGGCTTGGGAATGTTTATAATTGGGGGTTGGATTCATTCTCAAGTGAAGCTTGGGAATGTTTATAATTGGGGATATGGAACTCTGTAGACATAATCGGGATGAATATGTCACTTCCCTCTCCTTAAGAGGCGAGCCTGTGAATCAAGGCGAGGCTGAAGGGTAAAGTTTTGGTAAATTTGATTGTGTCACTTCGATAACTGTTTCATCTTGTTGTTGTTCTTTTGGTTGAACTGATTGCGGTGTATCTTTTTTGTGTTCGTGAATTTGTTTCTTACATTTTTTATGGATTAATATTATGGGATTAAATGATACATATTTTAAATATAACAATATGATTATGAATATAATAATAATGGTTATAATTATTGTATATGAAAAGACATTATTTTGGGATACAAGTTGTACAATGTCGTCATGTTTGATAGGCTTAATTTTGATAATTTCTATTGGTGGATACAAAGGTGTTAGATCTATTTCGGGTTGTAAGTAATTGTCGCTTAAAATGATATCATTTATTTGTAGTTTACATTGATTGACGTTAATAATTTTATTACCATGAATATTAAGATCTGTATTACTTTTTTGACAGTTTTGTTTTACATTTATGTTGGATATGTTCCATGTTACAATTGTATTTGGCTCTATGTACTTAATGATTTCTTTTTCGTTTATCTGCTTAAAGTTACAAATTGGTTTTGTATGAAGTAAAATTTTTGTAATACATTCATCAAATATTGGTTCATTTTTTCTATTAAAAATTTTATTATCTTTTTCAAAATAAGAGGTGGTACTGGTGTAATCGAGTTGATAGCCATCATTGTCAGGATAGGGAATGATTTTAATGGTTTTAATAGTTTGAAAGTTGATTGGGATGTGGGATACAATTAGTATGATATTATCTTGGTGATTAATCCAAGTGGAGGTTTTAATTAGTAGAATGTTTCGGTTGTCAACACTGTCAAGTCGGTCATAGGTAAGTAACTTTGGGTTGAAGAGTCCCAATCTAGACAATTGCATGCCCATTTCAATGTCTTCTACATATTCTATAAATTGTAATAATTGGTAAATAAATGTTTCTTGAAGTGTTCGTTTGTTTTGATGATCTTTAAATTGTTGCATTTCGGTATTAATTATGTTTATTATACCATTAATGTCTTGAGCTTGCACAGTATTTAAAGATAGATTTTCAATATTTTTTTCAAATTCTCGTCTGTCATTATCGTCAAGTGTGCCAAAAAGGAATTTAAATAGTGAGCCTCCAATGTTGAACAGTCCTCGTTTATTTCGATTCTCATGGTGAAAGATTATACCATTTAATTCTTGTTGTAATTTTGAATACAAATAATTGATTTGTGATGAATTTTTAAAGCTTGGAATAGTTCTACGAAAATATTCATTTGTTGTTATTATTTCAGAAACATTAATTCGTAAAGAGTGGTGTTCAAATCTAGTTGGTAATTCTATGGGTTTGTCTGAAAACAATAAGTATCCGTGGTCTGTATCCAAGTTATTTATTTGAATTTGTTGAGCATGGCATATGGTAGAGAGTATGGATGACAATATAATCATGAGGAAGGGACCTGTGGAGTTTGAATTTGGTTAATCTTTTTTTTCTTTTTAAATTGTGTTTTGTAATAATGTGTGGTTCTATTTTTGTTAGTAATTTGGTAATGATCGGGGTCTGTTTGAGTAACATTTTGATTGGCTTTAAATGGATTTTCTAATTTTCCTTTTTGTAACGGTCCTTTTCTGTATCTAGTATCTATTTCAAATTCTTGTCGGTCACTGTTAATTTTGTTTATAATTTTTTCTTTTTTGTCCTGTGTATCTAAACTTGGTTGTCCTGCATGTAAGAATATGTGTGCGGGAGTTTGTCCAGTAGTGTCATGTTTAGTTTTATGATTGTAAATATAAAGGATAGTTTCCATTTTGCAAAGTTTTTTCTCTTCATCATTTAAAGTATTTATGATTCTAATTTTTTCATTGATAGTTTTGTGTAATCTTTCTATGTCCGCTATACCTGTTTTTGAAGTATTTAACTGAATTTCTACTCCCTCACTGTCAAGCCATCTTTTGAGTGCTAGACTGGTAAATGCTCCGTCTCGGTCTGCCTTTAATAATATTGGTTTACCTAACTGATTAAATATGCGCATTAATGCGTTTTTGCATTCTATCCAATCTTTAGTTTTGATTTGTTCGAGAGTAGCGAATTTTGAATAAATGTCTATGCAGCTTAGATAGTGTTTACCTTCTGATGAATAAATATCTATTACGAATTTATCTCGACAATGTTCTGGTTTGGGCGTAATTTTCATTGGCATTTCTGTATTTCTATGTTCGGTTTTCGTTAAATTGCAGATATGACATTCATTAATAATGTTTTGGGTTAATAATTGACTATTGGGGAAATAATAAGTTTCACCGAAAAGTTTGTTTGTTTTTTGAATGCCTGGATGTAGGAGTTTTTCATGCGTCTTGAGAATGAGTTCTTTGAACTCTGCGTATGAACTTATATTTTTCAGAAGAATAAGGCTTCTGAGAATTTTAGTATGGTTTGGATTGATAATGTCTTTGTGTGCGTTTTGGATAATTTCAAAATCGGCATCACTATCTATAAACAGCGCACTAGACTTGGTGCAAAAATGATCAATCAAATATTGTTTAGCTTTTTCTGTTGTCATATTATCATATGTGATGTGGATTATTAGTTTTTTGAAATAATTTTCTTTTCTTATATTTGGAATGCCTTTAGAAAATATTATTTGTCTTTTAAATGTGTTAATTGGTTTTTCGGTGATAAAAATTAAGTTACTATTGTCTTCATCAGAACTATGTTGTGTTTCTTCTCCAAAATAAGCTTGTTCTATTTTTACTCGAGATAAAGCGTCTGCTATGTGATTTTCCTTTCCTTTTATATATTTAATGTCAAAGTCATATTCTGATAATTTAACTCTCCATCGAGTTAATTTTGAATTTGGTTCTTTCATTTTGTATAACCAACATAACGGTTGATGGTCACTATTAATTTCAAAATGTCGTCCTAGAAGGTAATGTCGAAAGGTTTTTGTTGCCCATACAATAGCTAAAAGTTCTTTTTCTATGGCACTGTAATTGGTTTCGTGATCATTTAGGGTTCTACTAATGTAACTAAGTGGGTGTCCGTTTTGTGAAAGTACAGCTCCAAGTGCTATGTTACTTGCGTCTGTAGTTAATACGAATTTACTGTTAAAATCTGGTATTTTTAAAATGGGGTCATTGGAAATTAGTTGTTTTAATTTTTCAAAGGCTTCTATGTATTCTGGATTTTGTATATCGATTTTGGAATCTTTTTTTAGAACTGTTGTCATCGGTTTGGCTATGTCTGCAAAATTGGGAATGAATTTTCTATAATATCCGGTTAACCCAAGAAAACCTTTAATTTCTTTGGTCTTTTTTGGAATTGGGTATTTTTGAATAGCCTTGATTTTTTTCAGGATTGGGTTTTATTCCGTCCTTAGTTATGATATGTCCAAGAAAAGTAGTTTCTTGTTTAAGAAACTCGCATTTGTCAAGTTGAAGTTTAAGATTAGCTTCAGAAAGCTTTTCGAAAACTAGTTGTAGTGAATGTAGGTGTTCTTCTAGGGATGTGGAAAAAACGATAATATCGTCTAAATACACCAAACAATGCTTGTTTAATAATGGTCGCAACACATTATTCATGCAACGTTGAAAAGTTGCAGGAGCATTTTTTAAACCAAATGGCATACGAAGATATTCATAATGACCATTTTTGGTTGAAAAAGCTGTTTTATGTATTGCATCTGGATGCATTTCCAGCTGATGGAAACCTTTTGCAAGGTCAATTGTGGTAAAATAATTGCACCTACCTAGTTTTCCTAGAATTTCGTCCATATTCGGTATTGGGTATCTGTCATTAATAGTTACCTCGTTTAATTTTCTATAGTCGATTACTATTCTAAACTTTTGTTTACCCGATGCGTCTTGTTTTTTTGGAACAATCCATATTGGACTGCAGTAGGGGGAATTACTGGGTTTTATGATACCTTGTTCTAACATTTCTTGGATTTGGTTTTCAACTTCTTGTTCATAGGCCTGAGGATAACTGTACGGTTTAGAGTAAATGGGGGAGTTATGAGTAGTGTTAATATTATGTTTTTCTTGATTACTGAAACTGAGTTGATCTCCTTCTTGAAATTGAATATGTTGATAAATCTTTAATAAATGTTTTAATTTTGATTTCTCTTCATTATTTAAATGATCTAATCGATACAGATTTGAATTCTCAAGTGATTCTGTTTTTACATTGTCTGAAGACTGTGGGCTATTATTATATTTTTTAGCTTCCAAAGTTGGATTAGCTAAAAAATGAGTTTGATTTTTAATTGGAGAATCATTAATTAGTTTATATTTTTTGTTGAATAAAGTTACTGTTTGAAATTTGTAGTCTATTATTGCTTGCGCTTGTGAAAGCAAATTTCTGCCAATTAATAAGTCATAGTCTGAAGAAAATTTGTGTAAAAGGAATTCACTACTACTCATGAATATGTTGTTGGAGGGAACAATAATCTTTTTTGTGATTGTTAATGGCCCGTTACTTGTGTGAATGAGACATTCAGTATCATAAACATTTAGATTGAAAACATTGGATGTCATCATATTTACTGTTGAACCGGTATCTATAAGGCATTTTAAAACTTTTCCTTTATGGGTAAGTTTTATGAATTGTTGGTTTCCGAAGCTGGTAACGGAAAATTTTCGGCTTGATCGAGCTCTATCTCTTTACACTGTTCAGTTAAATTTTCGGCTACTGGTGTCGAAGTTTCGGCATAATCAAAGCTTTGAGGATATCCGTAATCTTGATAGGATTGTGGATTTGAAGCTAATTGATTGTAATATTCTTGCTGTAAATATTCTTGATAATTCAATTCTTCTTGATACCTAGCTTCTTGATCTGTGCTCATTTTACTCTGTCCACTTTCTGCTGGTCTAGAGCGTTTCATTGGTGGATGTGGAACACCAGGTGTATTATTAACTGGAGCCTTTTGTAAAGTGGCACTCTGAATTTGTCCAAAACGGTTTTGGTCAAATAAATTTTGACGAAAATTTTGTCGAGGTGGAAATTGTACTGGTCTTGTCGGATTTGGTACGGGTGGTAATGGTCGAGGTAAGTAGTTGTTAGTATGAGGCATATTGTAATGTTGTTGTAATGGATGAAATGGTTGTTGATAATATGGTGGATGATTTGGATACGAAACATATTGTGTATTGTTTGGTTGGAGAAATGTTGGAAATTTATGAAAATTGGAATTGGTTGGGAGTGGCTTTAATTCTTTTTCTTGTTTTGTTTTAGTGGAATTAAAATTTTGGCAAGGTTGATCATAAAGATTTTTTTTTGCAATAAAATTTATTAAGCGATCTTAAATCGGGAATTTCGCAATTTATAATTCTAATGCAGATGTTAGTAGGTAACTTTTGAATCAAATCGTCAATACTAGATTTAATTAGCCGCGAGTACAGTGTTTTTTCATCGATATTATTCTCTAGTTCTAGCTTACTCATTAAAGTACGCCTGCGCTGTTCAGCTTCCTCCAGAAATTCGCGAACGTTCCCCTTAAAAGGTGTGTTCCTGAAGTCCTCTAGAAGGATGTGATTGTGCGTCTGGGTTTTATAGTTGAGTATCAATTGCTTCCGAAGATCTGTCCAGGTGTTGAGATTATTTATGCCAAGGGATAGCATAACATCAGCACTGATGCAACGTTCCACAAGTCCAAAAATAATCGCTTGTTGCCGTATATCATTAGTCGTGTACAGGGCCAATATGTAGTCGATACGGTTAACAAAGGTGTACAGGGTATTTTTGTTTCCATTGAATTTTTCGACGTCTTTCAATTGATTTATTACTTGTGACATGCTGGCGTCAGAAAGGGTTGTTGCTGCTGCTGCTCCTCCTTCCATTTTGTAAAATTTTTGTTATTGGTTGTTGTTTTGATTATTTTTATATTGTTCTGTTCTTTTTTTTTTTTTTTTCACTTAACCAATATTTTATTTAAAAGTCTCACTTAATTTAGTTTTTTAGTTTTACTTATAATTCACTTTAGGCTTAATTACAATTGAGTTTGTTTTTGTTTGTTTGCACAGATAGCTATTTCGAATTTTATTGAGATAACCAGGTATCTGGAATTATGTTCTCTCCGAATTCTATCGCGTCTTCTTGAATTAATTTCAAGTTGTGAACATCCGTGGTTTTTGGCAAAAATGCGAATTGTTGGTTTACACGTCACTGTCGAGGTTTTTCTTATAAAACTTGACGCGATATTTACCGTCGCTTGGGTTGCCTTCGCGTTGGTTGTTTTTTTTCGGATAACAACAAAAAAGTATTAGAATTGCTTCAGGATCTATTTATTGTTATCCTACCGGCTGCGCCAATTGAATATTTTATGTGTTTAATCGAATCGAATAAATGTCGCGACACACTCTAACGACAAAGTTGATGTAAAAATAAAAGACGAAGCGAGATTTTAGATTCACGACTTGTTTTATTCAATATCAACTTAAGACTAACAGATATTGGTTTAATAAATGATAAAGAAAGCTCTGTTTGAATGTTTACATTATCGAGGGCACCGCTGGTTGCTGGGCACCAAGCGTTGCTCGTTATCTCGGCTTAAGCTGGGAACAAAAATTATGCTGACTATGTGATTTGCAATCGATGCTGATCGATTGGGGAGATGCGCCGGCTAGATGGCTCTTTGTTTACAATTGTTGAGTTTATTCTCAAGTGAGGCTTGGGAATGTTTATAATTGGGGGTTGGATTCATTCTCAAGTGAAGCTTGGGAATGTTTATAATTGGGGATATGGAACTCTGTAGACATAATCGGGATGAATATGTCACTATATATATATATATATATATAATAAGATGTTTTGACACTTAGCTTATCAAAAAAATATAAAACTTTATTCAATAAACTCGAAACTACGGAGTACAAAACTAGACTACTCATCCTATGTTCTGATGACGTTAAGCAAACCTCGGTTTTGAGCTTTCATTAATTGGACTTTGGACTCATTGAGCTTTTGGCTCTTATGTAAAAAGAGAGAGATCTCGATCTTGAAGAGATTGAGAGAGTTCGGCCAGGATTTGTGTAACGTCAGCAGTTTTTAACCCCAATGATGAGAATAACGATTCTGGCAAATTGTTTATGATGGGAAGCCAGAATTGTTATTGTCACCATTTGATTTTTCGATAGTTGTTTACATTAGTTTTTTGTGGGAAAGAAATCTTTAACATAAATAATAAGTGTGGTGTATGGTGCATGTGGTGTATGGGTTTAGGTACGTATGTATCTACATATGTCACTTCCCCATCCTTAAGAAATGAGCCTGTCCTCAGCCGGTTAATTTTGGATATAATGTTGGATCTATTACAATTTCTTCGATATCGTTTTCAATTACATTTGGATATAATTCTTGTTTTAGTTTTGTAACGAACACATGAAGTGTGCAGCAGACTGGAGACGTACTCTGCCTACGGGGTCGACTAGAGCTCAGGGAAAGTGGGGTGGGTACTTTGCCTCCTAGTTAGCTGCTGTGCCACATAACTAAAATTGTAGACAGAGTTGGATTAGGACAAGGATGATAACCATAAGCGTACAGCACATCGACCAGAATGACAACCTTTAAGGAAGGACCTGTAAAGACTTTTGAAGCCTCATGTCTTTACCCTATTATCAATGCAACAACGTTTACTTTAGCTGCCCATTATAGCGGAGATTTTTATTTCATTATGATTCTTCAGATACAAACTAGAAAGACAACCAATCGCTGGTTTCAAAATTCATTTTCCTGGATAAGCTGTCTTTACAAAAAGGCTACTGAGATCAGCTTACCAGTGACAAAAGGATTTCAAAAGCGAACATACATGTTTCAGGAATTTATAAATTTAAGCGAAGAAAGGCGCAGCAGTGTATGTTTGCTTTTAGATTTGTTTGGTTTGGTATGTATGATATATTACTTTTCAATATTATTAATGTTGGATAGCTGCCATAAATAATTTAGTGTTTTGTTTTAACTCACTCTGTTTTATGTTATTCTTACATACGTTGATACAGCTGACAATACTTTATGGTAGTCGACAGGCCTGAAGACTACTAAAATAAAGAGTATAGGGGTCTATTAGGTTTTTCAGAAGCGAAATGTGCGTAACAGGCAGAAGGAGGCGTGGCCGACCCCATAAAGTATATATATAAAATAATATATATAATAATAATATATAAAATAATATAATAAAATAATATAAAACTTTATTCAATAAAACACGGAGTACAAATCTAGACTACTTATCCTATGTTCTGATGAGCTTTTATTAATTTGACTTTGGACTCATTGAGCTTTTGGCTCTTATGTAAATAGAGAGAGATCTCAATCTTGAAGAGATTGAGAGAGTTCGGCCAGGATTTGTCCAACGTCAGCAGTTTTAACCCCAATGATGGGAATAACGATTCTGGCGAATTGTTTATGATATTTAATACATTCGTGGGAAGCCAGAATTGTTATTGTAACCATTTGATTTTTCGATAGTGTTTACATTAGTTTTTTGTGGGAAAGAAATCTTAAACATAAATAATAAGTGTGGTGAATGGTGTATGTGTACGTATGTATCTACATATGTCACTATATATATACAATTCCTGCACAGAAATTAGTTTTCCTTACAGGTATTCATTTAACCGTCATCATTGAGCTCAAGGATATCGGAGTGAGTACGTATTGGAATGTTTAATCATGAAAAAGAATTTAACTTGTCGAATTATTTAATCGAGAATTATATGTATGTTTTCTATACTTATTGTCAACGTCAAGAAAAATAACCGATAAATCATTTATTTTACAATTGAATTACATTTCTTCTGTAATTTATATATTTTTTTAAATTAATAAGTCGTATACTCAATTGTAAATCTCAACGAAATTTAATATGAATATGAATTATTTAAATTTTATAAGAATCATCCCCGTTCATAATGAAAAATTGTTTAAATATATTTAGAACGTAAAATGAATTTCTAATCTTTTTTCTTATTCGTCCCGAGTAAATGGTGAATTGTTCCAATAAGATGACAGCTCGTAGTTTCTAAAAGGGTCCACCGAGACATATAGGCAGGGAGGGTAGAGAAGGAGTCAATATCAACTGATCTCCATATTTCTGCAAAGATGTAACTGATCTTCTGTCGATATTAATATTATTTTATTTATTTCCATTTCTTTTAAATATCGCAAAGTGTACCTAAAAAAAATTATGTTAATGTGTGTTTTCATGGAATCAACGAGAGATTAGAGAAGAACTCCGACAATCCGGCGAGCTAGATAGAGCATAGCTAGAGGTACACATTTATTCGAAATCTCGCCATGCTTATGAGGTTGGAAAATTCGAATCCCTTTGTGGATAAGGACATTTGTACCACCCTCCACCAATACCACACTTGCACCATTACATAAATGGCGCCCAACGTGGGGCCCAAGAAGAGAATAATATACTTCTTTCCCCACAAATAAGCTCTTTTGCATCAATAGACCAATCAGTTCACTGTTATGCATTTAGTACACATTTAGTCACAATAACTAAGTAGGTTTAATATGGAATATCACAGATATCAAGAAAAGCTCGGTTCTGCGATCTATTTAATAATACTTTAGGCTTTGAGTGAACACTAGTGAAATGTACAGCATAACAGAAAACTTTATTTCGACAAAGTAAGTTTTACAGGATGAGAAAATTAGTTTGAGAAAGTAAGAAAACTTGTGTACCAAGTATAGTTTGCAGGAGAGGTAGATTCGAATATTCGGAAATATATATTTTTCTAAATTAAATAATTTAGAAAGTATGCATTATTTGATTTATCAATACTGTAGTAACCTTCAATAGATTCAAAATAAAAATAAATGATTTAGTTACATTTTAGGAAATATAAATACTACGAGCATCTTATAGGAACACATCACTTTTGAAAGGGACGAACACTAATTTTGTCTAAAGAAATCTAAACCCAAAATCAGTTTAGATTCATTTTTAAATATTTTTTAAAATTATCAAGTTATTTTATTTCGTACGTATGTATAGATAATCAGTTCAGTGCATCATGCCCGTAACACATAGTCCAGAAACGGAAGCCGCTTCTGGCAGTACACTACAGCGTTGTGGTATTTGTCAAGAGTCACTGCGAAGGGAACAGTTGATAGCTTCGATTCCTTGTGGTCACCGTTTTCATAGTGATTGTTTAAATGAACACATTAAAAGTGTTCATATATGCCCAGATTATAAAAGAGAGTTTGTTCCCGAATTAATTTCTTATGAGGAGAATACTCTAGCGGCAGAGCTACAAACGGCTACCGAACAGTTCTCGAGTGTTGTGACAGGCATACCACCCGAGAACTCTCAGCAGAGGTTCCATAAAGGAGGACGTTCTCGCAAAGGAAGATGAATTAATTCCCGTATCCAAACCCGTTCTCAAACACGTAATTTCAGAGACGATTCTAATAGTCGCTTTTCATTAGGAAGTACTGGTCATCAATCAGCAGTAGATGAATCAGAAAGAGGGGTGTCCAATTACATACAATCGGAAGTAAAACGTCAACAAGATGATATGATGATGGAACTTGCTAAATTTATTAAAGAGAGCATTGAGTCCACTCTACAATCTCAGTTAGGATCACTACATTTGAGTAATGGAAATTCCAATGACATTCCAATGCCTAGTGTGACTCTCAGTTCTGAAGAAAGCGTGGCAAGAACTGTACCTTCTGTTCGAGATAACCCTGAAATGAGCAGTCAAATGCGAAGCCCAATGAATCGGAATACACCGGCGGCTAAAGCAGCTGGTATTCTCTCCAGTTGGCATTTAAAGTTTGACGGATCCAAAGATTCTATGAATTGTAACGAGTTTCTTTACCGGTTACGTTCATTAACATTGCAAACCTTAAATAATGATTACGGCCTGCTTTGTGACAACTTACATTTGCTTTTTGTATCGAAAGCTAGTGATTGGTTCTGGAATTTTCATAGGAAAAATCACCAGTTCTCATGGCAAACGTTTTGTTCAGCTTTTCAGAAAAGATTTGAGGATTCGAAAGACGATTTTGATTTATGGGAAATGATCCGTAATCGTCGTCAGAAGGAAAATGAGTCATTTGATGACTACCAGTTAGCTATGGAAAATATCATTTCTCGTCTCTCGCACGAAATAAGCGAAGAAAAATTAATTGACATTTTAAAACGGAATGCTAAGAACACCCTTCGACTCGAATTGCTACATCTAAAGATAGCTAATAGGGATGAGCTTAGAGAGGAAGTACGCAAGCATGAAAACTTCCATGCTACCAGCTCCTTTTCACGACCAAGGTTCAGTAAAGCCAATGTGTCTGAGCTGGAAAATGATCATGATGAAGGTAAATCTGAATGTGTAGCAGCCATTCAACGCAAAATACTTATGTGTTGGAACTGAGATAAAGCAGGACATCGGTTCGATGATTGCATGGGAGAAAGGCGCGTATTGTGTTACGGTTGTGGTGCTAAAAACACCTATAAGCCTCCATGTAATAAATGCAACCCTTCGGAAAACCGGAAGAGGGATGCGCAGACCAATACTCTGGAGGCGCATCCAAATACAAAGTCAACCTAAGTGTACAGGATAAAATAAGTATAGATAGTAATTTAGGACAAGAAGATCATAATGATTTAATCTTAAATAAATCCAATAGCATTAGTGTAGGAACACAGACCAGGATTAATTCAGATGACCAAGACACCATTTTCTTGAGAGGACCTTCAGATAGAAAACCAAAACGATCTACATTAAGACTTCGTGCATTTTGGAAGAAAGTTCAAGGTGTTAGAAGAAAACTAGTAGCGGCAGTTTTTTCAGGGCCAGATAATAGATTATATACCGACATAAGTATCGCAGGCCATAGTTTCAAAGCCCTGTTAGACTCTGGAGCTACCAGAAGTTGTTTGGGCAATGAGGCGGCCGAGATTTTGAGGGAGCACAAGAGTACACAGAAGTGCTCGGGACACATCCGAACAGCTAATAGTGAGTTGTGTCCTGTAGTTGCTCGACTTGTAGCAGTTATTAATTTTCGAGGCAAAGTTGAAGAAGTTGAATTTTTTATTATTCCTGGAAGAAGTTCGGTCTGCTGTCTAGTTTAATTGCTCCAGATTTAAGTATTAGTGAATTAGATAGGGGAAAGGATCCCACAAATGAAGAAGATTTAAAAATGCATAAGCTTAGCATGGAAGAGAAGCTTAGATTAGATTCAGTGATTCAATCGTTTCCCTCATTTGAGCGAGATGGATTAGGTTTAACCAATATTATTAAGCATTCTATTATAATGGATACAGACAACGTCATTGGCCAATATCCCCAGCCAAAGAGAAACTTATGTTTGAGGAAGTTCAGAAAATGCTCGAGTTAGGAGTAATAGAACCTTCTATGAGTCCTTGGAGTAGCAATTGTGAAGAAAGGAGCAAAAAACAGACTCTGTTTGGATTCGAGGGAAATAAACAAGTACACAAGGAAAGATGCATATCCTCTTCCACATATAGAGGGTATATTTAGTCGATTACCACCAGCGAAGTATATTACAGGACTTAATATGAAGCATGCTTATTGGCAGATACCGCTTGAGGAAGCTTCACGTCCTTACACCGCTTTTACTGTCCCAACGGTTGACGGTTGATGGATAGTGTCATACCTGCTAACCTACGCACACAAGTATTTGTTTATTTGGACGATCTTTTAGTTCTGTCTACGGATTTCGAATAGCACTTGCTTTTGCTACAAGAAATTGCTGTACACTTACGCAGAGCAAATCTTACTATTAACATTGCCAAGTCCAAGTTCTGTATGCGTGAGATAAAGTATCTCGGTTTTATTATAGGCAATGGACAACTTAGGACAGATCCTAGTAAAGTTCAAGCCATTACAGAATTTCCCATTCCAAAATCTTTGAAACAACTAAGGAGATTTCTCGGAATGGCCGGCTGGTATCGTCGATTTGCCGATAATTATGCTACTATTTCTGTACCCCTTACAGAGTTGTTGAAGAAAGCAAAGACATTTAGTTGGAAGAATTAAAAAATCGTCTCACATCTGCACCCGTTTTGGCAACTCCAAATTTTGAAAAGCCTTTTTTGCTTCTTTGTGATGTGACGCCCCATAAATGAGCGCACAATCTAGCGCACTGGCCGAAAACTGCCAGTACGCACGGTTAAGAATGTAAACAAGCACAGTCCCATAACTGCCAGCCGGCAGTGTGCAAAACTAAACGGCGAGTAATGTTCTCACTGGAAGCAGCCAGCAAAACGGCAGCGAGACAGAGAACGAGGCACACTTGTCGCACTCGTACTCACAGCGAGATCAGACACGAAGAGACAAAAACAAAGAGCGACGACACATGCGCAGTGCAATGCATGGATCGACAGAGGCTAGGCAGAGAGAGCGAGAGACAACAGCCGCTACACAGCGCACCCATACAAGTACATGGCTGACGTCGAAGCAACAAGACGGAAAATACGCACACAGCATAAGCCGCGACGCCAGAGCAGTGCAGCAGAGACGATAGCGGCAGAGAGCAAGGGACGGCAAGCCACCTGCGTCGACTTGAGGGGAGTTGGCACGCGACAAAAGTACGCCACAGACAAGAAGCCGAGGCGTAAGCAGCGCTGCGTATAATTTCGTACCAGGCACCATCGATCGACGCCGGGAAAAGACCCGTTGCATCGGCGGCCAAAATATGTGTGCCAAGGGCAAAGCAACAAAAACGACGCCGGCAGAGGGAAAATTTTGGCGAACAACGCGACAATTAATTGTCGCGGAGTTCAGTGAGAGTTCGGAATTGAAATCGAGTGGACGCACAACGCTAATGAAAAGTATTTTCGCGACGGAATCAGAGACCCAGGAAAACGACACAGGACCACGGATACCCCCATACGACCAGGCATAGGAACACAACGGAACAACGCAACGGAACAACGCAACGACACAACGCAACGGAACCACGCAACGGAACAACATAAGCAACGCTAGGACCCACGCGGTGAGCCTTAAGGTTAATCGAAAATAGTGACAGCTCACGTGCGGATAGGCGGCCTAGTATACATTTGTTTTCTTCTTTATATATATACATGTATATATACACATATACATGCACCCCTAGAGAGTAGCAATAAAACGCAAACAAAATACAATGAAAACATAAGTGGTAGTGTGCATTCCTCCCCAGTGTGCCGAGTGACCCGCGCAGTGCATACACCAGCAACTCCGCGTCGACGACTACCAACGCCTCGTCTGGTAGCTCTCGTGGTGGTGTTGGTTGGTGTTGATGGTCCAGATCTCTGTGCAATAGTGGCAGCCTGTACTCCTCTATTGAACAGAAATCGCGTACAGAACCCACTGAATCGCTCGTCGCCCGGACGCGCTAGTCACTAGCCCTGTTCCCCAAAACTCTGGCTCCCTTTCACCGTTAGGTAGCGACCAGCCCACCATAAATGAGCGCACAATCTAGCGCACTGGCCGAAAACTGCCAGTACGCACGGTTAAGAATGTAAACAAGCACAGTCCCATAACTGCCAGCCGTCAGTGTGCAAAACTAAACGGCGAGTAATGTTCTCACTGGAAGCAGCCAGCAAAACGGCAGCGAGACAGAGAACGAGGCACACTTGTCGCACTCGTACTCACAGCGAGATCAGACACGAAGAGACGAAAACAAAGAGCGACGACACATGCGCAGTGCAATGCATGGATCGACAGAGGCTAGGCAGAGAGAGCGAGAGACAACAGCCGCTACACAGCGCACCCATACAAGTACATGGCTGACGTCGAAGCAACAAGACGGAAAATACGCACACAGCATAAGCCGCGACGCCAGAGCAGTGCAGCAGAGACGATAGCGGCAGAGAGCAAGGGACGGCAAGCCACCTGCGTCGACTTGAGGGAGTTGGCACGCGACAAAAGTACGCCACAGACAAGAAGCCGAGGCGTAAGCAGCGCTGCGTATAATTTCGTACCAGGCACCATCGATCGACGCCGGGAAAAGACCCGTTGCATCGGCGGCCAATATTTAAGATGATGGATTCTTTCAGGATACGAACTCCACCACAAATTCCTTTTATTTGCATTAGACATTTGCTTCGTTCAACGCTGATCATTTTAGCAACAGACTGGCGCACCATACTGCACTGACTCCCAGTATCAATGAAAGCAATGTATCGAATCGAATTGATCTCAACCACTTTTCTAAAACAATCATCTCGATTTGCTGCTCCGAGGCGACGAGTATTGACATCGTTTGGTTTACAATTCATTCCGGTCGGGTGAATTTTGTTGCAGGCTGCGCAACGTTGGCGTTTCTGTGGATGTGGGCAATTGATCGAAATGTGCCCGACCGCATCGCAGTTATAACATTTGACTTGCTTTTTAGACCCCGTACTCTAAAAAAGAGTATAGGGGTCTATTAGGTTTGTCAGAAGCGAAATGTGCGTAACAGGCAGAAGGAGGCGTGGCCGACCCCATAAAGTATATATATTCTTGATCAGCGTCACAAGCCGAGTCGATATAGCAATGTCCGTCTGTCCGTCTGTCTGTCTGTCCGTCAGTCCGTCTGTCTGTCCGTCCGTCCGTCCGTATGAACACCTGGATCTTTTAAACTACAAGAGCTAGAGCCACCAAATTTGGAATGAAAGTCCGTCTATATTGCAGGCAGGTTAAGTTTATTTCAAATTTTTGCCACGCCCCCTACCGCCCCCGCAAAATTTCATTGCACTACAAGTTTGAAACTATGAAAGCTATCGTAACCAAATTTACACATTAGGTGTATGGTACAACTATAATTGTCCTCACCAAGTTTCATGAAGATCGGACAACTATAGCTTATAGCTCCCATAGGACAAATGGGTCAAAAACAAAAAATTTGTATGAAGACATGTAGTATTTACTAAGTGATCGCAACCAAACTCACACAGAATGTGTACATAATTATTAAAAGTAACTTCACAAAATTTGGTCCTATTTAATCGGACTACTACAACATGTGAAACAAATTGGTGAAAAATGTTAAAAATTGTAATTTATGTACGTGTTTGAAGAAAAGTGGTAAATCAATGTTTATCTACTTTAGCCGTCCTGATTGTCAACAGTGCTGTGGTCCAAGTGATGTGACATGCATTAGAGAAACATGAGGTCTGCGGTTCGAACCCCAGCGCAGACAGGCATTTCTTTTCTTTTTCTATAACAAAACATTATTATATGTAAATGCAGATAATCAGCAGTACCTACATATTGATGTGTGGTTCATATGGTAGAGTGGCGTCATGTGAGAACCCTGTGTCTGATACCGCAGGTTCGATTGCAGCTGCGCGCAACTTTTTTTTTACTTTTTTAAATTTTAATTTAAACTATTATCTTTTTTTAAATTTGTATTTTAAAATATGAATCAGTCTACTGCTTCTTCTTTTAAGTTTGTAAGTATTTTTGTATGCGCACTACAAGGAGTACGGGGTCTTATACAGTCGGCACGTCGACTGTAGCCTTTCTTACTTGTTTATGTACGTGTTTGAAGAAAAGTGGTAAATCAATGTTTATCTACTTTAGCCGTCCTCATTGTCAACAGTGCTGTGGTCCAAGTGATGTGACATGCATTAGAGAAACATGAGGTCTGCGGTTCGAACCCCGGCACAGACAGGCATTTTTTTTCTTTTTTTTTTTTCTATAACAAAACATTATTATATGTAAATGCAGATAATCAGCAGTACATGCAAATTGAGGTATGGTGCATATGGTAGAGTGGCGACATGTGAGAATCCTGTGTCTGATACCGCGGGTTCGATTGCAGCTAGCGCATAATTTTTTTTTACTTTTTTAAATTTTAATTTAAACTATTAAATTTTTTAAATTTGTATTTTAAAATATGAATCAGTCTACTGCTTCTTCTTTTAAGTTTGTAAGTATTTTTGTATGCGCACTACAAGGAGTACGGGGTCTTATACAGTCGGCATGTCGACTGTAGCCTTTCTTACTTGTTAGACCCCGTACTCTAAAAAAGAGTATAGGGGTCTATTAGGTTTGTCAGAAGCGAAATGTGCGTAACAGGCAGAAGGAGGCGTGGCCGACCCCATAAAGTATATATATTCTAGATCAGCATCAACAGCCGAGTCGATATAGCAATGTCCGTCTGTCCGTCTGTCTGTCTGTCCGTCCGTATGAACACCTGGATCTTTTAAACTACAAAAGCTAGAGACACCAAATTTGGAATGAAAGTCCGTTATTTTCGCGAGCAGATCAAGTTTATTTCAAATTGTTGCCACGCCCCTTACCGCCCCCGCAATGAGCAAAAAACCAGACACACCTCGAAAAAAATTTACTTTTAGGCCAATAACTCAGTAACTATGGCACTTAGGAACACCATTTCTGGTAAACAGGTTGCTAGAGACATCCTTAATGCAATGCCATTAAAAATTTTGAGCTGCCACGCCCCCTTTTCTCCTGAGAGTTAACCAAACGTTTTCACTTTAATGCCATGTTTAAGGCATTTATTCATATAGTAGGGTGTTGTAATTCAACATAAGTATAGAGACATATAAAATCAAACTATTCTGAAAGTGCCATCATCATACTACTTTTAACAAAAGAGCTACTGCGTTACAAAGTTTGTTATTTAACTGCAATATCACTTACGCGCGAGAGCGAGACAGAAACATACAAACACATGTTCGAACGTTTTCGATGCTTGTGTGGCGACAGCGCTGCCGGCAGACGCGGTGGCGACAGCGCTGCCGGCAGACGCTGGCCGCGCCGAATACACACATACATACATACATGCATACATATAATTTCAAACGAATGTGTGTTTGTAAGAATAAAATGTAAATGCTGATTATCGGAGAATTCTTGAAAGTGGCGCGTGGTGCAACTGATAGTTAATTTAATTGTTAATTCATTTTTTTAAATTTCAATTCTAAATGAACATATAAAATTAAAAATTTTAAATTTCATTCGAAAATTTGAATTCAAATTGAATACAATTGCGCACTACCATGGGAGTACGGGGTCTTTTACAGTCGGCTCGATCGACTGTAGCCTTTCTTACTTGTTTTTTATACTCTCTGCAAGAGTATATTGGGTTTGTGCAAAAGTATGTAACAGGCAGAAGGAGGCGTGGCAGACCCCATAAAGTATATATATTCTTGATCAGCATCACAAGCCGAGTCGATATAGCCATGTCCGTCTGTCCGTCTGTCCGTCTGTCTGTCTGTCCGTATGAACAAACAGATTTCAGAGATGGTAAGAGCTACAAGTTCGAGCTTGGTGTCAAACGATCACATATTTAGTCAGTCAATACAAGAATCTTTTTTTTTTTCGATGCCACGCCCCATTCGCCCACAATAAGCAAAAAACTGGACACACCTCGGAAAAAATGTGTGTTTTCGGCAAATATCTCAGTAACTATGGCACCTAGGATCACCAATTCTGGAACGGGAGGTTCCTAGCGACGGCATAGTTGCATTGCCATTTAAAATTTTGGACTGCCACGCCCACTTTTCCCACATTTGATAAAAAAGTCTGGAACCTTCAATGCCGGGTTTGGCGAACTTGTTCGTATCGTACAGTATTGTAATTATATAGTTCGTGTGGAGACTAACTATATTAAACTATACTGAAAGGCGCATTATAATCGGACTATAAACAAGAAAACTAGAAGCGTTACAATATTGATAATTGAACGCAATATCAACCCATAGGTGCAAGCGAGATAGAAACACACAAGCACATGTTGGAACGTTTTCGCTGCCTGTGTGTCGGCAGCGCTGCCCGCGGTCGCTGGCTGCGCCGAATACACACATACATACATACATATTTGCATCATATACATATTGTCAAATGTATGTGTATTCGAATACAAACAAACAGATGTGTGTTTGATTATGCTTAGATTGTTTTTGTTTCAACGTGTTTTAATGCAAGTAATTCACATTGTAATATCTCGATACCGATTTTAATGATTGAATCGGGACAAATGCAGAGAGTATTATACGGTCGGGCGCGCTCGACTGTACTTTTCTTTATTGTTAATATTAATTTTAATTATATTTATAAACTTATTTTATTTTATTATTGGGGCTTTTTTTGCTTTTTTAGACCCCGTACTCTAAAAAAAGAATAGAGGGGTCTATTAAGTTTATCTGAAGCGAAATGTGCGTAACAGGCAGAATGAGGCTTCGCAGACCCCATAAAGTATATATATTATTGATCAGCATCGAAAGACGAATCGATATATAAATGTCCGTCTGTCCGTCCGTCCGTATGAACACCTGGATCTTTTAAACTACAAAAGCTAGAGACACCAAATTTGGAATGAAAGTCCGTTATCTTCGCGAGCAGATCAAGTTTATTTCAAATTGTTGCCACGCCCCTTACCGCCCCCGCAATGAGCAAAAAACCAAACACACCTCAAAACAAGTAAAAAAGGCTAGAGTCGATCGAGCCGACTATAAAAGACGCCGTACTCTCATAGTAGTGCACATTTGTATTCAATTTGAATTCAAATATTCAAATGAAATTTAAAATTTTAATATATGTACATTTTGAATTGAAATTTAAAAAAAATAATTTAACAATTCGCATTGAAAGCATTCGAACCTACAACCTCAGACCAACTCTATCAGTTGCATCACGCGCCACTTCCAAGAATTTTCCGAATATCAGCATTTACATATTATTCATACAAACAGTAAGTGATATTGCAGTTAAATAACAAAATTTAAACGGCAATTGCTCTTTTGTTAAAGCTAGTATTTTGATGCCACTTTCAGAATAGTTTAATTTGATATGTCTCTATACGAATGTTGAATTACAACACTCTACTATATGAATAAATGCCTTAAAAACGGCAATAAAGTGTAACAGTTTGGTTAACTGTCATGAGAAAAGAACGCGTGGCAGCTCAAAATGTTTAATGGCATTGCATTAAGGCTGTCTCTAGCAACCTGCTTACCAGAAATGTTGTTCCTAAGTGCCATAGTTACTGAGTTATTGGTCAAAACTACATATTTTTAGATCGCGTACTCTAAAAAAGAGTAAAGGCTTCTATTAAATTTATCTGAAGCGAAATGTGCGTAACAGGCAGAAAGAGGCTTCGCAGACCCCATACGGTATATAGTGACATATTCATCCCGATTATGTCTACAGAGTTCCATATCCTCAATTATAAACATTCCCAAGCTTCACTTGAGAATGAATCCAACCTTCAATTATAAACATTCCCAAGCCTCACTTGAGAATAAATTCAACAATTGTAAACAAAGAGCCGTCTAGCCGGCGCATCTCCCCCAATCGATCAACATCGATTGCAAATCACATAGTCAGCATAATTTTTGTTCCCAGCTTAAGCCGAGAAAACGAGCAACGCTTGGTTCCCAGCAACCTGCGGTGCCCTCCATAATGTAAACATTCAGCAGAGCTTTCTTTATCATTTATTAAACCAATATCTGTTAGTCTTAAGTTGATAATGAATAAAACAAGTCGTGAATCTAAAATCTGGCTTCGTCTTTTTTTTTACATCAACGTTGTCGTTAGAGTGTGTCGCGACATTTATTCGATTCGATTAACATATTAAATATTCAATTGGCGCAGCCGGTAGGATAACAATAAATAGATCCTGAAGCAATTCTAATCCTTTTTTGTTGTTATCCGAAAAAACAACCAATTCGAAGGCAACCCAAGCGACGGTAAATATCGCGTCAATTTTTATAAGAAAAACCTCGACAGTGACGTGTAAACCAACAATTCGCATTTTTGCCAAAAAACTACGGATGTTCACAACTTAAAGTTAATTCAAGAAGACGCGATAGAATTCGGAGAGAACATAATTCCAGACATACCTGGTTATCTCAATAAAATTCGAAATAGCTATCTGTGCAAACAAACAAAAACAAACTCAATCGTAATTAATCCAATAAAGTGAATTATAAGTAAAAATAAGAAACTAAACTAAGTGAAACTTTTAAATAAAATATCGGTTAAGTAAAAAAAAGAAAAATATAAAAAAAAAAAAAAATAATCAAAACAACAACCAACCGTAACAAAAATATTACAAAATGGAAGGAGGAGCAGCAGCAGCCACAACCCTTTCTGACGCCAGCATGCCACAAGTAATCAATCAATTGAAAGACGTCGAGAAATTCAATGGAGACAAAAATACCCTGTACACTTTTGTTAACCGTATCGACTACATATTGGCCCTGTACACGACTAATGATATACGGCAACAATCGATTATTTTTGGACTTGTGGAACGTTGCATCAGTGCTGATGTTATGCTATCCCTTGGCATAAATAATCTCAACACCTTGACAGATCTTCGGAAGCAATTGGTACTCAACTATAAAACCCAGGCGAACAATCACATCCTTCTAGAGGACTTCAGGAACACACCTTTTAAGGGGAACGTTCGCGAATTTCTGGAGGAAGCTGAACAGCGCAGGCGTACTTTAATGAGTAAGCTAGAACTAGAGAATAATATCGATGAAAAAACACTGTACTCGCGGTTAATTAAATCTAGTATTGACGATTTGATCCAAAAGTTACCTACTAACATCTGCATTAGAATTATAAATTGCGAAATTCCCGATTTAAGATCGCTTATAAATTTATTGCAAGAAAAAAATCTTTATGATCAACCTTGCCAAAATTTTAATTCCACTAAAACAAAACAAGAACAAGTAAGAAAGGCTACAGTCGACCGAGCCGACTATAAAAGACCCCGTACTCTCATAGTAGTGCACATTTGTATTCAATTTGAATTGAAATTTAAAAAAAATAATTTAATAATTCGCATTGCCAGCATTCGAACCTACAACCTCAGACAAACTCTATCAGTTGCACCACGCGCCACTTTCAAGAATTTTCCGAATATCAGCATTTACATATTATTCACACAAACACACATTCGTTTGAAATTATATGTATGCATGTATGTATGTATGTGTGTATGTATTTATGTGTGTATTCGGCGCGGCCAGCGTCTGCCGGCAGCGCTGTCGCCACACAAGCATCGAAAACGTTCGAACATGTGTTTGTATGTTTCTGTCTCGCTCTCGCGCGTAAGTGATATTGCAGTTAAATAACAAACTTTGTAACGCAGTAACTCTTTTGTTAAAAGTAGTATGATTATGGCACTTTCAGAATAAGTTGATTTTATATGTCTCTATACTTATGTTGAATTACAACACCCTACTATATGAATAAATGCCTTAAACATGGCATTAAAGTGAAAACGTTTGGTTAACTCTCAGGAGAAAAGTGGGCGTGGCAGCTCAAAATTTTTAATGGCATTGCATTAAGGATGTCTCTAGCAACCTGTTTACCAGAAATTGTGTTCCTAAGTGCCATAGTTACTGAGTTATTGGCCTAAAACTACATTTTTTTCGAGGTGTGTCTGGTTTTTTGCTCATTGCGGGGGCGGTAAGGGGCGTGGCAAAAATTTGAAATAAACTTAACCTGCCTGGGTTAATAACGGACTTTCATTATAAATTTGGTGGCTCTAGCTTTTGTAGTTTAAAAGATCCAGGTGTTCATACGGACGGACAGACAGACGGACAGACGGACAGACGGACAGACAGACAGACGGACAGACGGACAGACGGACATTGCTATATCGACTCGGCTGTTGATGCTGATCAAGAATATATATACTTTATGGGGTCGGCCACGCCTCCTTCTGCCTGTTACGCACATTTCGCTTCTGACAAACCTAATAGACCCCTCTACTCTTTTTTAGAGTACGGGGTCTAAAAAGAATTAAAGCCACTCCCAACCAATTCCAATTTTCATAAATTTCCAACATTTCTCCAACCAAACAATACACCATATTTTTCATATCCAAATCATCCACCATATTATCAACCACCATTTCATCCATTACAACAACATTACAATGTGCCTCATACTAACAACTACTTACCTCGACCATTACCACCCGTACCAAATCCGACAAGACCAGTACAATTTCCACCTTGACAAAATTTTCGTCAAAATTTATTTGACCAAAACCGTTTTGGACAAACTCAGAGTGCCACTTTACAAAAGGCTCCAGTTAATAATACACCTGGTGTTCCACATCCACCAATGAAACTCTCTAGACCAGCAGAAAGTGGATAGAGTAAAATGAGCATAGATCAAGAAGCTAGGTATCAAGAAGAATTGAATTATCAAGAGTATTTACAGCAAAGAATATTACAATCAATTAGATTCAAATCCACAATCCTATCAAGATTACGGATATCCTCAAAGCTTTGATTATGCCGAAACTTCGACACCAGTAGCCGAAAAAGAAATTGAACAGTGTAACGAGATAGAGCTCGATCAAGCCGAAAATTTTCCGTTACCAGTTCGGAAACCAACAATTCATAAAACTTACCCATAAAGGAAAAGTTGTAAAATGCCTTACAGATACCGGTTCAACAGTAAATATGATGACATCAAATGTTTTCAATCTAAATGTTTATGATACTGAATTCCTTTTACACAAATTTTCTTCAGATTATGATTTATTAATTGGCAGAAATTTGCTTTCACAAGCCCAAGCAATAATAGACTACAAATTTCAAACAGTAAATTTATTCAACAAAAAATATAAACTAATTAATGATTCTCCAATTAAAAATCAAACTCATTTTTTAGCTAATCCAACTTTTGAAGCTAAAAAATATAATAATAGCCCACAGTCTTCAGACAATGTAAAAACAGAATTACTTGAGAATTCAAATCTTTATCAATTGGATCATTTAAATAATGAAGAGAAATCATAATTAAAACATATTTATTAAAAACTTATCAACATATTCAATTTCAAGAAGGAGATCAACTCAGTTTCAGTAACCAAGAAAAACATAATATTAACACTACTCATAACTCCCCCATTTACTCTCAACCGTACAGTTATCCTCATGCTTATGAACACGAAGTTGAAAACCAAATCCAAGAAATGTTAGAACAAGGTATCATAAAACCCAGTAATTCCGCCTGCAGTCCAATATGGATTGTTCCAAAAAAACAAGACTCATCGGGTAAACAAAAGTTTAGAATAGTAATCGACTATAGAAAATTAAATGAGGTAACTATTAATGACAGATACCCAATACCAAACATGGACGAAATTCTAGGAAAACTAGGTAGATGCAATTATTTTACCACAATTGATCTTGCAAAAGGTTTCCATCAGCTGGAAATGCATCCAGATGCAATACATAAAACAGCTTTTTCAGCCAAAAATGGTCATTATGAATATCTTCGTATGACATTTGGTTTAAAAAATGCTCCTGCAACTTTTCAACGTTGCATAAATAATGTGTTGCGACCATTATTAAACAAGCATTGTTTTGTGTATTTAGACGATATTATCGTTTTTTCCACATCCCTAGAAGAACACATACATTCACTACAACTAGTTTTCGAAAAGCTTTCTGAAGCTAATCTTAAACTTCAACTTGATAAATGCGAGTTTCTTAAACAAGAAACTACTTTTCTTGAACATATCATAACTAAGGACGGAATAAAACCCAATCCTGAAAAAATCAAGGCTATTCAAAAATACCCAGCTGGCGACTTATCTTCCTCCTTGAGGTGTCCCTTGGTATTGTCTCTTGGGGACTAGGCGACAAGACGGCTTCCAAGTCTAAGTAGCCCTGTTCATTCTTTGGTTAGTATGAACCACCAACTATGAGAGGGAATTTACTCTGTAGTCTCCGTTGAAGATGAATACTTTCTCTTGGAAAAGGTCCAAGTGCCTTTTCCACAGATGTATTTCACAAATACGGCTCCGAAGTGACAGCTGGTTTAGAATGTCGACTTGAAAAATATCCAACGAAACTGCCTAGTGATATGCCGCAATATATATATAATAAGATGTTTCGACGATTAGCTTATTAAAAAAAATATAAACTTTATTTAACAAACCCGAAACTTCGGAGTACAAAACTAGACTACTTATCCTATGTTCTGATGACGTTAAGCAAACCTCGGTTTGCAGCTTTCATTTATTGGACTTTGGACTCTTTGAGCTTTTAGCTCTTATATAAACAGAGAAAGATCTCGATCTTGAAGAGATTGAGAGTGTTCGGCTAGGATTTGTTTAACGTCAGCAGTTTTAACCCCAATGATGGGAATAACGATTCTGGCAATTGTTTATGATATTTAATGCATTCGTGGGAAGCCAGAATTGTTATTGTCACCATTTGATTTTTTCGAAAGTGTTTACATTAAGTTCTTGTGGTGTTATTGTCACCATTTGATTTTCTGAGAGTGTTTACATTAATCTTTGGTGCGAAAGAAATCTTTGACATAAATAATAAGTGTTGTGTATGTGGTGTATGTGGTGTATGTGGTGTATGTGGTGTATGTGGTGTATGTGGTGTATGGGTTTAGGTACGTATGTATCTACATATGTCACTTCCCCATCCTTAAGAAATGAGCCTGTCCTCAGGCGGTTAATTTTGGATATAGTGTTGGATCTATTACAATTTCTTCGGTATTGTTTTCAATTACATTTGGATATATTTCTGTATCATTTTGAATATTTGATTGTATGTTTGGGGTTAATTCTTTTTTTATTCTTATAATTAACAATAATTTTTCTTGGGATATTTTTATATTTAAAGATAATGTATAATATAAGTATGATTAAAATAATTGTTAAAGTTGTTATAGTTATAATTTGGAACGTGTTGTACAATTTCGTTTGTTGTTGGATAATTTCTTTGGTTTGGACATATGACAATGGTTCTAGTTTGGTTATATTATTATTTATGTAGACTGTTTGTGTGTAATCTAACATAGTATTAGTTATTTGAATTTCATCTAATTGGATTGAACAGTTTATAGCTTTTATCATATTGTTTCCTTCAATAATAATTTCTTGGTTGATACAATTTTGGTTTAATACAATTTTTGGTAAGTTCCATGTTAACATAATGTTTGGTTCTACATACTTGATTTCATAATTTTTATGGGATTTTGAATATCTACATTCTGTTTTATCTTGCTTTAATATTCCAGTAATACATTTGTTCATAACTATATTTTTATTGGTTGCTGTGAATGCTTTGTTGTTTTGTAAGTAGTAAGTGTCATGTATAGTTTCGGTCAAAATGTCTTTGTTTTCGTCAGGGTATGGAATAATGTCGTATAGTGCAGTATTTATAATTTCGCGTGGAATATGGGAAATAATTAAAATTTCGTTAGTAGTTGTTTTTAGCCAAGTTGATGTTTTAATATTTATTATTTTTTCAACGTTTAAATGTTTTAGTGATTCATATTTTAGTAATTTAGGGTTGAATATACCAAGCCTGGTTAATTGCATACCTAACTCAATGTCTTCGACATATTCTGTGAATTCTTGTAAGTTAAAAATTAGTAATTCGAGTCGTTGCTCTGCCTTATGTGTCATACTTAGTTTGTTCATTACTTCTATTCCTTTGTTAACAGCTTTTATTACTTCATTTAGTTCATTGACTTGAACACTATTTTCTGAAAGATTATCTATTTTTGATTGTAATTCTTCTTTGTCTTCTTGATCTAAAGTTCCGAAAAGGTATTTATAAAATGTGCCCATGAAATTTACAAGTCCTCTTTTATTTCGTTTTACTAGTCTTAAACCGTTCATTTCTCTGTCCAGTTTTTCTGTTAAGTACTGTATTTTTACTAATGGTTCAAATTCTTTTGTTTGTTCCATTAAATTATTATAAGTTTCTTCAGTTTTTGTTATATTAATAGTTAAATAGTGGTATTCGTATTTTATAGGTAAATTGATTGTTCCTGTTTGAAATATAAGATATCCGTTTTTGGAGTTAATTGGGTTGATTTCCAAATTTTGACCTTTTATTGGGCATACAAAGTTGAGTAGCATGAGTGTTATAATTATAGTTGTTAAATTATGATGGGTTATCATCTTGATTCGGGTTATTAGTTGATCTGGAATTATCATATTTACTTTCATTAGTTACTTTCTTTTTTTTATATTTTGATTTATAGTGTGTTATTTTTCTACCTCTGTTTACTTCTTCATAATGTTTTTCATCTATTTGTGTTATGTTTCCTGTTTGTTTAAATGGGTTTGTGCATTTAGATTTTACTAAAGGTGATTCCCTATATCTAGTATCTATTTCAAATTCGGTTCTTTTTTCATTAAGTCTTTCTATTTGTCTTTTCTTATTTAGTTGTGTATCAGGTGTTACTCAGGTGTTCCTGCGTAAATGAAAATGTCTGCTGTTGTTCTACCAGTTGAATTATGTTTGGTTTTATGGTTATAACTGTAAAGTATTACTTCAAATCTGGTTAATTTGTTTTCATGGTTAGTGTCAGAATTAACAATTCTTAATTTTTCATTTATTGTTTTATGGAATCTTTCTATGTCGGATATACCGTTTTTGCTAGTTGTGATGGATATATTTACGTCTTCTGATTTTAACCACATTTGTAGTGCGGAGCACAAGAAAGCTGAGTCTTTATCTGCTTTTATTTCTATTGGTTTACCCATGTCATTAAATACTTTTAAAAGAGCTCTTTTGGCTTCTAGCCAATCTCGACCATTTACTTCTATTAAAGTTGCGTATTTGGAATATAAGTCTATACAAGATAGAAATTGTTTATTGTCTACCATATAAAAATCAATGACATATTTTTCTCTTGGATTATGAATTTCTGGAGTTAATTCAAAAGCTAACTTAGTGTTTCTGTGTTCTGTTTTTGCTATATTACAGACTTTGCATTCGTTAATTATGTTTTGTATTAAGTTTTGATAATCTGGGTAATAATATTTTTCTTTAAATAATAATGTCATTTTCTCTATTCCTGGATGTAATAACTTTTCGTGTGTATTAATAATAAATTCTTTGAATTCGGCATATGTCTGGAGGTCTATTAGTTTGTTAGTTGATCTCATTACTTTTGTAATGTTATTGGGACTAATTATTTCAACGAAAGCGTTCTGAAATGTAAGAAAGTCGGCTTCGTTGCTGAAGTATATAACACTATTTTTTGAACATAAGTATTCTTTAATTAATTCTTTTGCATGGTTGTGTGTCATTTCGACATAATTTATTAAGATTTTTGTTTTATGAAAATAATTAATAACGTTTGCGTTATTTGAGTTACTTTTTACAAATTCTATTTGTCTTTTAAAATAATTGATTGGTCTTTCTGTGATTGAAATGTAATATTGGTTATCTTCTTGAGCGCTGTGGATTGTTGCTACTGTTACATCGGAAGTTTCTCCTAACAAGTTTTCTTCAATTTTAATTCTAGACAAAGCATCTGCAACATAGTTTTCTTTACCTGGTACATATTTAATGTGATAATCAAATTCATTTAATTTTATTTTCCAGCGTTGTAATTTCATATTTGGTTCTTTAATATTATTAAGCCAAACAAGTGGTTTGTGGTCACTGAGAATCTCGAATTTTCTACCGTAGAGATAAGATCGGAAATATTTGGTTGCCCAAACGATGGCTAAAAGTTCCTTTTCAATTGCTGCATAGTTAATTTCATGTTCGTTTAGAGTTCTACTTGCGAAACAAATTGGTTTTTGATTTTGAGACAAAACAGCTCCAATAGCTATGTTACTGGCATCAGTTGTAAGACAAAATGGTTTTTCGAAATTTGGATAAACTAATATTGGATCGGATGTTATAAGTACTTTTAATTTTTCAAAAGCAGAAATGTAATTGGGTTCTTTTATATTTATAGTTGCACCTTTTTTTAATTTTAAAGTCATTGGTTTTACAACGTGTGCAAAATTAGGAATGAATTTTCTGTAATAACCACAAAGACCTAAAAACGATTTTATTTCTTTGGGTGTTTTTGGTATGGGAAAATGTTGTATGGCAGAGATTTTAGTTGGGTTTGGTTGTATTCCTTCTGTTGTTATTATGTGACCTAGGAATTCAGTTTCCTTTTTCATGAATTCGCATTTATCTAATTGCAATTTTAGATTGGCTTCGCGCAGTTTTGTAAATACCCTTTTTAATGATAATAAATGTTCTTCCAATGAAGTGGAATACACTATTATATCATCCATGTATACTAAACAATCTTTGTAAATTAGATCTTCTAATAGATTGTTCATGCAACGTTGAAATGTTGCTGGGGCGTTTTTCAATCCAAAAGGCATTCGAGTGTATTCGTAATGTCCATTTTTAGTTGAAAAAGCTGTTTTTGGTATACTTTGTGGGTCCATTTGTATCTGATGAAATCCTTTCGCTAAGTCAATTGTAGTGAAATACTGACATTTTCCAAGTTTGTCTAGTATATCATCCATGACTGGGATAGGATATTTATCATCGATTGTTATTTCATTTAAGTTTCGATAGTCAATAACTATACGGAACTTTTCTTTACCCGATGCGTCACGTTTCTTTGGCACAATCCAAATTGGTGAGCAATAAGGTGATTTTGATTTACGTATTATACCTTGTCCAATCATT
Source organism: Drosophila arawakana (assembly GCA_018151165.1). NCBI lineage: Eukaryota > Metazoa > Arthropoda > Insecta > Diptera > Drosophilidae > Drosophila > Drosophila arawakana. Next base: position 207,773 of record JAECWX010000008.1, on the reverse strand, counting down.
TCTTTGATTTGTTTTTCGACTTCTTCGTCGAATGTTTGCGCATACTTGTATGGACGCTTTTGGATTGGGTCTTCGTGTTTAGTTTGGATGACATGCTTAATTGTACTGGTGAAAGTCAAATTTTCACTTTCTTTGTACTGAATGTCACTAAACTCGAAAAGAATTTTGGTTAGTTTACATTTTTCTTCATCGTTTAGATGTTCTAATCGAAATTGATTTGTTTCATTTAATTCATTGTTGATAGCATAATTTATTGCTATGTCTTTTGTTTGGGGCGGATCAAGGCATTGAAATGCGGTCTTGTCCTTGACAGAATTCTCACGGTCATATCTCATTGAAAATAGATGATCGTTTAGAATAACTGTTTTTTTGTTTATAATCAATTTTTGCTTCACAAGATTCCAGATATTCTCTACCTAATAAGATATCGTATTTATCAGAAAAGTTGTGTAAATAAAATGTTTGATGGGTAGGGCATAGTTTACTAGGTGCAAAAGATACACAATTCTTTAATTGAACAATACCATTTATTGTTTGTACGTTCAATTGACAAGTTTTTGTAGGAAATTTTAAAAAGTTTTCTTTAATTAGATTTATGGATGAACCTGTGTCAATTACACAGTTAAAATTTTGTCCATTCATAATTAATCTGATGAAGGGATTGGTTCTTCGTTGTCCGAGGCTTCTTGATGAAAATTTTCTGATGTGTCCATTTTAGAATGGCCACTAGTTTCTCTCTGTCTTTTATGAGAATGATTGGGAGGTCTTTGACTCTGATTTTGGTAATTCATTGGGTTTTGTGATCTAGCTTGATCGAGGTTTTGTTTGAATTCTTTATGTAATGCCTCAGCATTTTCTTTTGGTTTATGATTTGAGTTAGCGTTATTTGAATAATTTGGAGTAGGGTAATAATTCTGATTACTTCCCTTTCCACGGTTTTCAGTGCTTTGTGTTTTATTTGTCTTAGAATTGTCATTGCTTTGGTTATTGCGTTCGTTATAACCATTTTCGTACAATCCTTCGCGTTGAGCTACTTGTTTTAATTTTGAGACTGTTGTAATGTCATATCGTGCTAATGTCATAAAAATTCGGTCCGGTAATTTTTATACTCTCTGCAAGAGTATATTGGGTTTGTGCAAAAGTATGTAACAGGCAGAAGGAGGCGTGGCAGACCCCATAAAGTATATATATTCTTGATCAGCATCACAAGCCGAGTCGATATAGCCATGTCCGTCTGTCCGTCTGTCCGTCTGTCCGTCTGTCCGTCTGTCCGTCTGTCCGTCTGTCTGTCTGTCTGTCTGTCTGTCCGTATGAACAAACAGATTTCAGAGATGGTAAGAGCTACAAGTTCGAGCTTGGTGTCAAACGATCAGATATTTAGTCAGTCAATACAAGAATCTTTTTTTTTTTTGATGCCACGCCCCATTCGCCCACAATAAGCAAAAAACTGGACACACCTCGGAAAAAATTGGTGTTTTCGGCAAATATCTCAGTAACTATGACACCTAGAATCACCAATTCTGGAACGGGAGGTTCGTAGCGACGGCATAGTTGCATTGCCATTTAAAATTTTGGACTGCCACGCCCACTTTTCCCACATTTTATAAAAAAAGGCTGGAACCTTCAATGCCGGGTTTGGCGAACTTGTTCGTATCGTACAGTATTGTAATTATATGATACGTGTGGAGACTAACTATATTAAACTATCCTGAAAGGCGCATTAAAATCGGACTATAAACAAGAAAACTAGAAGCGTTACAATATTGATAATTGAACGCAATATCAACCCATAGGTGCAAGCGAGATAGAAACACACAAGCACATGTTCGAACGTTTTCGCTGTCTGTGTGGCGGCAGCGCTGCCCGCGGTCGCTGGCTGCGCCGAATACACACATACATGCATGCATATTTGCATCATATACATATTGCCAAACGTATGTATGTGTATTCGAATACAAACAAACAGATGTGTGTTTGATTATGCTTAGATTGTTTTTGTTTCAACGTGTTTTAATGCAAGTAATTCACATTGTAATATCTCGATACCGATTTTAATAATTTAATCGGGACAAATGCAGAGAGTATTACACGGTCGGGCGCGCTCGACTGTACTTTTCTTTCTTGTTTTTTGGTAATAACGTCTTTAATAGTATTATTCATTGCATTAGTGTACAATAGAGTGTTCTGGACCTGATTCTCTAACATTAACTTATTAGATATTACAAAGGATTTATACTCTAGATCTTCAACAAACTTACGGATACTATTATTAAAGTTGGTGTTATAGAGACGTCGTAGAAGCTCTTCATAAGGGGTCTGTGTTTTGAATTCGTCGATGAGGGCGCTCCTCAACTCTCCCCAGGTTGTGGCTGCTGTCAGCTGCGACACTCGTTGTGCGGATCCGGTGGTCTGCATCTCGATTGCTCCGAATAGGACACTATGTTGTCTCACATCCTGTGTTGGATATAACTGCATGATGAAATCAATCCTCCTTATGAATGCAGTTAGTTCCACGGTTTTTCCGTCGAACACTGGCACTTGTCGAATTTGTCCAAGCGCTTGTTTCAGATGTATTTCTGATAGTTCCATTGGTGGGTTGGTTGCCATGGTGTTGTTGTAGATTTGTTTTATTTGCTGGCAATTGTCACTTCAGGTTTTTGTAATTGTCACTTTTGTTGAATTGTTTTGTTGAATTATAAGAGACTTACGTTTACAGGGATCAATAAATTGATGTGTAAAGCCCAGATATAAGCTCTTTAATTACAGTTGTTCAAATAGTCCAGAGGATCTATTTTTTGGTTGAACACTGTTTGGTGTTTTGCGCGGTTTTTCTTTTAATAGCAATTATCTTTGGTGGCGGTCGCACATTTAAATATGGGCCACGACTGATAATTGGGTTATGAGTCACACACGCTTAGGTTCTTTGGCGGATATTAAGATAATAGTTTTTCCAAAATTGTAATGTTTTAACCGTTTCCTTGCCGCGGAAAATTCGCGAGCTCAAATCCTAGAAATTCCTTGGTCGTACAAGGATTTCTTTTCAATGGATTGAAAATAAAGGACGATTACTTTATTACGAGGATATTTATTATCAATATCCTACCGGCTGCGCCAATAAGATGTTTCGACGATTAGCTTATTAAAAAAAATATAAACTTTATTTAACAAACCCGAAACTTCGGAGTACAAAACTAGACTACTTATCCTATGTTCTGATGACGTTAAGCAAACCTCGGTTTGCAGCTTTCATTTATTGGACTTTGGACTCTTTGAGCTTTTAGCTCTTATATAAACAGAGAAAGATCTCGATCTTGAAGAGATTGAGAGTGTTCGGCTAGGATTTGTTTAACGTCAGCAGTTTTAACCCCAATGATGGGAATAACGATTCTGGCAATTGTTTATGATATTTAATGCATTCGTGGGAAGCCAGAATTGTTATTGTCACCATTTGATTTTTTCGAAAGTGTTTACATTAAGTTCTTGTGGTGTTATTGTCACCATTTGATTTTCTGAGAGTGTTTACATTAATCTTTGGTGCGAAAGAAATCTTTGACATAAATAATAAGTGTTGTGTATGTGGTGTATGTGGTGTATGTGGTGTATGTGGTGTATGGGTTTAGGTACGTATGTATCTACATATGTCACTATATATATTTTATATATATATATATATATATATTATATAATAAGATGTTTCGACACTTAGCTTATCAAAAAAATATAAAACTTTATTCAATAAACTCGAAACTACGGAGTACAAAACTAGACTACTCATCCTATGTTCTGATGACGTTAAGCAAACCTCGGTTTTGAGCTTTCATTAATTGGACTTTGGACTCATTGAGCTTTTGGCTCTTATGTAAATAGAGAGAGATCTCGATCTTGAAGAGATTGAGAGAGTTCGGCCAGGATTTGTGTAACGTCAGCAGTTTTTAACCCCAATGATGAGAATAACGATTGTGGCAAATTGTTTATGATATTTAATACATTCGTGGGAAGCCAGAATTGTTATTGTCACCATTTGATTTTTCGATAGTTGTTTACATTAGTTTTTTGTGGGAAAGAAATCTTTAACATAAATAATAAGTGTGGTGTATGGTGCATGTGGTGTATGGGTTTAGGTACGTATGTATCTACATATGTCACTTCCCCATCCTTAAGAAATGAGCCTGTCCTCAGCCGGTTAATTTTGGATATAATGTTGGATCTATTACAATTTCTTCGATATCGTTTTCAATCACATCTGGATATAATTCTTGTTTTAGTTTTGTAACGAACACATGAAGTGTGCAGCAGACTGGAGACGTACTCTGCCTACGGGGTCGACTAGAGCTCAGGGAAAGTGGGGTGGGTACTTTGCCTCCTAGTTAGCTGCTGTGCCACATAACTAAAATTGTAGACAGAGTTGGATTAGGACAAGGATGATAACCATAAGCGTACAGCACAACGACCAGAATGACAACCTTTAAGGAAGGACCTGTAAAGACTTTTGAAGCCTCATGTCTTTACCCTATTATCAATGCAACAACGTTTACTTTAGCTGCCCATTATAGCGGAGAAATACCCATTATTTCATTATGATTCTTCAGATACAAACTAGAAAGACAACCAATCGCTGGTTTCAAAATTCATTTTCCTGGATAAGCTGTCTTTACAAAAAGGCTACTGAGATCAGCTTACCAGTGACAAAAGGATTTCAAAAGCGAACATACATGTTTCAGGAATTTATAAATTTAAGCGAAGAAAGGCGCAGCAGTGTATGTTAGCTTTTAGATTTGTTTGGTTTGGTATGTATGATATATTACTTTTCAATATTATTAATGTTGGATAGCTGCCATAAATAATTTAGTGTTTTGTTTTAACTCACTCTGTTTTATGTTATTCTTACATACGTTGATACAGCTGACAATACTTTATGGTAGTCGACAGGCCTGAAGACTACTAAAAAAAGAGTATAGGGGTCTATTAGGTTTTTCAGAAGCGAAATGTGCGTAACAGGCAGAAGGAGGCATGGCCGACCCCATAAAATATATATATAAAATAATATATATAATAATAATATATAAAATAATATAATAAAATAATATAAAACTTTATTCAATAAAACACGGAGTACAAATCTAGACTACTTATCCTATGTTCTGATGAGCTTTTATTAATTTGACTTTGGACTCATTGAGCTTTTGGCTCTTATGTAAATAGAGAGATCTCAATCTTGAAGAGATTGAGAGAGTTCGGCCAGGATTTGTCCAACGTCAGCAGTTTTAACCCCAATGATGGGAATAACGATTCTGGCGAATTGTTTATGATATTTAATACATTCGTGGGAAGCCAGAATTGTTATTGTAACCATTTGATTTTTCGATAGTGTTTACATTAGTTTTTTGTGGGAAAGAAATCTTAAACATAAATAATAAGTGTGGTGAATGGTGTATGTGTACGTATGTATCTACATATGTCACTATATATATACAATTCCTGCACAGAAATTAGTTTTCCTTAAAGGTATTCATTTAACCGTCATCATTGAGCTCAAGGATATCGGAGTGAGTACGTATTGGAATGTTTAATCATGAAAAAGAATTTAACTTGTCGAATTATTTAATCGAGAATTATATGTATGTTTTCTATACTTATTGTCAACGTCAAGAAAAATAACCGATAAATCATTTATTTTACAATTGAATTACATTTCTTCTGTAATTTATATATTTTTTTAAATTAATAAGTCGTATACTCAATTGTAAATCTCAACGAAATTTAATATGAATATGAATTATTTAAATTTTATAAGAATCATCCCCGTTCATAATGAAAAATTGTTTAAATATATTTAGAACGTAAAATGAATTTCTAATCTTTTTTCTTATTCGTCCCGAGTAAATGGTGAATTGTTCCAATAAGATGACAGCTCGTAGTTTCTAAAAGGGTCCACCGAGACATATAGGCAGGGAGGGTAGAGAAGGAGTCAATATCAACTGATCTCCATATTTCTGCAAAGATGTAACTGATCTTCTGTCGATATTAATATTATTTTATTTATTTCCATTTCTTTTAAATATCGCAAAGTGTACCTAAAAAAAAATTATGTTAATGTGTGTTTTCATGGAATCAACGAGAGATTAGAGAAGAACCCCGACAATCCGGCGAGCTAGATAGAGCATAGCTAGAGGTACACATTTATTCGAAATCTCGCCATGCTTATGAGGTTGGAAAATTCGAATCCCTTTGTGGATAAGGACATTTGTACCACCCTCCACCAATACCACACTTGCACCATTACATAAATGGCGCCCAACGTGGGGCCCAAGAAGAGAATAATATACTTCTTTCCCCACAAATAAGCTCTTTTGCATCAATAGACCAATCAGTTCACTGTTATGCATTTAGTACACATTTAGTCACAATAACTAAGTAGGTTTAATATGGAATATCACAGATATCAAGAAAAGCTCGGTTCTGCGATCTATTTAATAATACTTTAGGCTTTGAGTGAACACTAGTGAAATGTACAGCATAACAGAAAACTTTATTTCGACAAAGTAAGTTTTACAGGATGAGAAAATTAGTTTGAGAAAGTAAGAAAACTTATTACGGACCAAGTATAGTTTGCAGGAGAGGTAGATTCGAATATTCGGAAATATATATTTTTCTAAATTAAATAATTTAGAAAGTATGCATTATTTGATTTATCAATACTGTAGTAACCTTCAATAGATTCAAAATAAAAATAAATGATTTAGTTACATTTTAGGAAATATAAATACTACGAGCATCTTATAGGAACACATCACTTTTGAAAGGGACGAACACTAATTTTGTCTAAAGAAATCTAAACCCAAAATCAGTTTAGATTCATTTTTAAATATTTTTAAATAAAATTATCAAGTTATTTTATTTCGTACGTATGTATAGATAATCAGTTCAGTGCATCATGCCCGTAACACATAGTCCAGAAACGGAAGCCGCTTCTGGCAGTACACTACAGCGTTGTGGTATTTGTCAAGAGTCACTGCGAAGGGAACAGTTGATAGCTTCGATTCCTTGTGGTCACCGTTTTCATAGTGATTGTTTAAATGAACACATTAAAAGTGTTCATATATGCCCAGATTATAAAAGAGAGTTTGTTCCCGAATTAATTTCTTATGAGGAGAATACTCTAGCGGCAGAGCTACAAACGGCTACCGAACAGTTCTCGAGTGTTGTGACAGGCATACCACCCGAGAACTCTCAGCAGAGGTTCCATAAAGGAGGACGTTCTCGCAAAGGAAGATGAATTAATTCCCGTATCCAAACCCGTTCTCAAACACGTAATTTCAGAGACGATTCTAATAGTCGCTTTTCATTAGGAAGTACTGGTCATCAATCAGCAGTAGATGAATCAGAAAGAGGGGTGTCCAATTACATACAATCGGAAGTAAAACGTCAACAAGATGATATGATGATGGAACTTGCTAAATTTATTAAAGAGAGCATTGAGTCCCCTCTACAATCTCAGTTAGGATCACTACATTTGAGTAATGGAAATTCCAATGACATTCCAATGCCTAGTGTGACTCTCAGTTCTGAAGAAAGCGTGGCAAGAACTGTACCTTCTGTTCGAGATAACCCTGAAATGAGCAGTCAAATGCGAAGCCCAATGAATCGGAATACACCGGCGGCTAAAGCAGCTGGTATTCTCTCCAGTTGGCATTTAAAGTTTGACGGATCCAAAGATTCTATGAATTGTAACGAGTTTCTTTACCGGTTACGTTCATTAACATTGCAAACCTTAAATAATGATTACGGCCTGCTTTGTGAAAACTTACATTTGCTTTTTGTATCGAAAGCTAGTGATTGGTTCTGGAATTTTCATAGGAAAAATCACCAGTTCTCATGGCAAACGTTTTGTTCAGCTTTTCAGAAAAGATTTGAGGATTCGAAAGACGATTTTGATTTATGGGAAATGATCCGTAATCGTCGTCAGAAGGAAAATGAGTCATTTGATGACTACCAGTTAGCTATGGAAAATATCATTTCTCGTCTCTCGCACGAAATAAGCGAAGAAAAATTAATTGACATTTTAAAACGGAATGCTAAGAACACCCTTCGACTCGAATTGCTACATCTAAAGATAGCTAATAGGGATGAGCTTAGAGAGGAAGTACGCAAGCATGAAAACTTCCATGCTACCAGCTCCTTTTCACGACCAAGGTTCAGTAAAGCCAATGTGTCTGAGCTGGAAAATGATCATGATGAAGGTAAATCTGAATGTGTAGCAGCCATTCAACGCAAAATACTTATGTGTTGGAACTGAGATAAAGCAGGACATCGGTTCGATGATTGCATGGGAGAAAGGCGCGTATTGTGTTACGGTTGTGGTGCTAAAAACACCTATAAGCCTCCATGTAATAAATGCAACCCTTCGGAAAACCGGAAGAGGGATGCGCAGACCAATACTCTGGAGGCGCATCCAAATACAAAGTCAACCTAAGTGTACAGGATAAAATAAGTATAGATAGTAATTTAGGACAAGAAGATCATAATGATTTAATCTTAAATAAATCCAATAGCATAGGTGTAGGAACACAGACCAGGATTAATTCAGATGACCAAGACACCATTTTCTTGAGAGGACCTTCAGATAGAAAACCAAAACGATCTACATTAAGACTTCGTGCATTTTGGAAGAAAGTTCAAGGTGTTAGAAGAAAACTAGTAGCGGCAGTTTTTTCAGGGCCAGATAATAGATTATATACCGACATAAGTATCGCAGGCCATAGTTTCAAAGCCCTGTTAGACTCTGGAGCTACCAGAAGTTGTTTGGGCAATGAGGCGGCCGAGATTTTGAGGGAGCACAAGAGTACACAGAAGTGCTCGGGACACATCCGAACAGCTAATAGTGAGTTGTGTCCTGTAGTTGCTCGACTTGTAGCAGTTATTAATTTTCGAGGCAAAGTTGAAGAAGTTGAATTTTTTATTATTCCTAATTTAAAGGAAAATGTTTATTTAGGAATGGATTTCTGGAAGAAGTTCGGTCTGCTGTCTAGTTTAATTGCTCCAGATTTAAGTATTAGTGAATGAGATAGGGGAAAGGATCCCACAAATGAAGAAGATTTAAAAATGCATAAGCTTAGCATGGAAGAGAAGCTTAGATTAGATTCAGTGATTCAATCGTTTCCCTCATTTGAGCGAGATGGATTAGGTTTAACCAATATTATTAAGCATTCTATTATAATGGATACAGACACTCCAGTTAAGTAACGTCATTGGCCAATATCCCCAGCCAAAGAGAAACTTATGTTTGAGGAAGTTCAGAAAATGCTCGAGTTAGGAGTAATAGAACCTTCTATGAGTCCTTGGAGTAGCAATTGTGAAGAAAGGAGCAAAAAACAGACTCTGTTTGGATTCGAGGGAAATAAACAAGTACACAAGGAAAGATGCATATCCTCTTCCACATATAGAGGGTATATTTAGTCGATTACCACCAGCGAAGTATATTACAGGACTTAATATGAAGCATGCTTATTGGCAGATACCGCTTGAGGAAGCTTCACGTCCTTACACCGCTTTTACTGTCCCAAACCGTCCTCTTTACCAATACAAAGTAATGCCTTTTGGATTAACTAATGCGGCACAAACACTTTGCCGGTTGATGGATAGTGTCATACCTGCTAACCTACGCACACAAGTATTTGTTTATTTGGACGATCTTTTAGTTCTGTCTACGGATTTCGAATCGCACTTGCTTTTGCTACAAGAAATTGCTGTACACTTACGCAGAGCAAATCTTACTATTAACATTGCCAAGTCCAAGTTCTGTATGCGTGAGATAAAGTATCTCGGTTTTATTATAGGCAATGGACAACTTAGGACAGATCCTAGTAAAGTTCAAGCCATTACAGAATTTCCCATTCCAAAATCTTTGAAACAACTAAGGAGATTTCTCGGAATGGCCGGCTGGTATCGTCGATTTGCCGATAATTATGCTACTATTTCTGTACCGCTTACAGAGTTGTTGAAGAAAGCAAAGACATTTAGTTGGAAGAATTAAAAAATCGTCTCACATCTGCACCCGTTTTGGCAACTCCAAATTTTGAAAAGCCTTTTTTGCTTCTTTGTGATGTGACGCCCCATAAATGAGCGCACAATCTAGCGCACTGGCCGAAAACTGCCAGTACGCACGGTTAAGAATGTAAACAAGCACAGTCCCATAACTGCCAGCCGGCAGTGTGCAAAACTAAACGGCGAGTAATGTTCTCACTGGAAGCAGCCAGCAAAACGGCAGCGAGACAGAGAACGAGGCACACTTGTCGCACTCGTACTCACAGCGAGATCAGACACGAAGAGACGAAAACAAAGAGCGACGACACATGCGCAGTGCAATGCATGGATCGACAGAGGCTAGGCAGAGAGAGCGAGAGACAACAGCCGCTACACAGAGCACCCATACAAGTACATGGCTGACGTCGAAGCAACAAGACGGAAAATACGCACACAGCATAAGCCGCGACGCCAGAGCAGTGCAGCAGAGACGATAGCGGCAGAGAGCAAGGGACGGTAAGCCACCTGCGTCGACTTGAGGGAGTTGGCACGCGACAAAAGTACGCCACAGACAAGAAGCCGAGGCGTAAGCAGCGCTGCGTATAATTTCGTACCAGGCACCATCGATCGACGCCGGGAAAAGACCCGTTGCATCGGCGGCCAAAATATGTGTGCCAAGGGCAAAGCAACAAAAACGACGCCGGCAGAGGGAAAATTTTGGCGAACAACGCGACAATTAATTGTCGCGGAGTTCAGTGAGAGTTCGGAATTGAAATCGAGTGGACGCACAACGCTAATGAAAAGTATTTTCGCGACGGAATCAGAGACCCAGGAAAACGACACAGGACCACGGATACCCCCATACGACCAGGCATAGGAACACAACGGAACAACGCAACGGAACAACGCAACGACACAACGCAACGGAACCACGCAACGGAACAACATAAGCAACGCTAGGACCCACGCGGTGAGCCTTAAGGTTAATCGAAAATAGTGACAGCTCACGTGCGGATAGGCGGCCTAGTATACATTTGTTTTCTTCTTTATATATATACATGTATATATACACATATACATGCACCCCTAGAGAGTAGCAATAAAACGCAAACAAAATACAATGAAAACATAAGTGGTAGTGTGCATTCCTCCCCAGTGTGCCGAGTGACCCGCGCAGTGCATACACCAGCAACTCCGCGTCGACGACTACCAACGCCTCGTCTGGTAGCTCTCGTGGTGGTGTTGACTGGTGTTGATGATCCGGATTTTCTCCAATAGTAGTAGCCTGTACTCTCCTATTGGATGAAAGCTGCGATCAATCGTGCGCATCGCATTCTCCCGCTGTTGCTCATCTCTGTTGATTTCTCTGTGCAGTGCATACACAAGCAACTCCGCGTCGACGACTACCAAGGCCTCGTCTGGTAGCTCTCGTGGTGGTGTTGACTGGTGTTGATGATCCGGATTTTCTCCAATAGTAGTAGCCTGTACTCTATTATTGGATGAAAGCTGCGATCAATCGTGTGCATCGCATTCTCCCGCTGTTGCTCATCTCTGTTGATTTCTCTGTGCAGTGTATACACAAGCAACTCCGCGTCGACGACTACCAAGGCCTCGTCTGGTAGCTCTCGTGGTGGTGTTGACTGGTGTTGATGGTCCGGATTTTCTCCAATAGTAGTAGCCTGTACTCTCCTACTGGATGAAAGCTGCGATCAATCGTGCGCATCGCATTCTCCTGCTGTTGCTCATCTCTGTAGATTTCTCTGCGCAGTGCACACACAAGCAACTCCGCGTCGACGACTACCAAGGCCTCGTCTGGTAACTCTCGTGGTGGTGTTGACTGGTGTTGATGATCCGGATTTTCTCCAATAGTAGTAGCCTGTACTCTCCTATTGAATGAAAGCCGTGATCAATCGTGCGCATCGCATTCACCCGCTGTTGCTCATCTCTGGTGATTTCTCTGTACAGTGCATACACAAGCAACTCCGCGCCGACGACTACCACGGCCTCGTCTGGTATTCCTCGTGGTGGTGTTGGTTGGTGTTGATGGTCCAGATCTCTGTGCAATAGTGGCAGCCTGTACTCCTCTATTGAACAGAAATCGCGTACAGAACCCACTGAATCGCTCGTCGCCCGGAAGCGCTAGTCACTAGCCCTGTTCCCCAAAACTCTGGCTCCCTTTCACCGTTAGGTAGCGACCAGCCCATCATCGTGTCGCTGCATCTCGATTTCACCAGGCGTTCCCAGTCCAAATCAATAAATTATCTGTGAGTAGCCCTGGCCAGACTGAGACATACCCCGGCCTTAGAAACTTCCTTACAGTGATGCTAGCACCTTTTGTTTAGGGTGTATTCTGGCAAATAACAAAAAGGAGAAGAATTACCGATAGCATTTATGTCAGAGAAACTTTCAAAAGCCCAAAGGAATTATTCAGTAACCGATTTAGAATGTTCAGCAGTCATAAAAGGAATAAAAAAGTTCCGTGCATACGTTGAAGGTCAAGACTTTGAAGTTATAACAGATCATGCCGCCTTACAATGGTTAATGAAACAGAAAGATCTTTCTGACGGTTTAGCTCGATGGGCAATTAAATTACAGGGATTTTCGTTTAAGATAACGCACCGCAAAGGTACACAAAATGTTGTAGCGGATGCTCTTTCTCGGCGAGAGGAACCTGTTGTTCTGGAGATTGAAACGCAAGGACCCATGGTTGACCTTAACTCACGAGAATTCGAGTCAGCGGAGTATATCGATCTGTTGGAGAGAGTTCGTAATAACCAGTCTAAGTTACCCGATCTTAGAGTGGAAAATCAGTACGTATATAAGAAGACCGAGTTTGATAGCGAATTTGGTGGAGAACAAGATTCTTACTCATGGAAACTATGGAGTCCATCAGCGATGGCTCAAGAAGTAATTGCAAGAGCTCATGATCCGCCGAACGCAGCCCATTGTGGAATAGCCAAAACGATAGAGAAAATTAAAAGGTATTTATTTTTGCTGAAAATGACAGCACAAATTCGTAAATACGTATCTGAATGTAAAATATGTCACCAAACTAAAAGTCCCAATACAGTATTAAAACCACCTCTAGGTAGACCTATGACGTCGGAGAGGCTTTTCAAAAACTCTATATTGATCTTTTAGGACCCTATCCCAGATCGAAACAGGGTAATATAGGACTACTTATCATAGTCGACCACTTTACTAAGTTTCATTTTTTGTGTCCACTCAAAAAGTTCACGTCGAACAAAATTTGTGATTATCTTGAGAAATATCTATTTTGTACTTTTGGAGTTCCTGAAACAATTTTATCTGACAATGGTACGCAGTTTGTTTCAGGTGCGTTTAAAGCTTTTCTTACTCGGTATGGTATCTCACAAATATGCACTGCCATATATTCACCACAGGCAAATGCAAGTGAAAGCCTAAATAGATCTGTACTAGCAGCGATCCGCGCCTACATCGGCCAGGAGCATTCTGATTGGGATAATAAATTACCAGAAATAAGCGCGTCGCTACGAGCCAGTCTTCATCAAAGTACAGGGTATTCACCGTATTTCTTGGCCTTTGGATAAAACATGATTCTCAATGGCCAAGATTATCAGCTCAATTAAGGCTTTTGTCGAAAGACACAAGAATTGAATTTCCTGATGCGCTGCAGACCATTAGACAAGCAGCGAAGGAAAACGTACAAAAATCGCATGCGAGAAATGCAAGCAGATATAATTTGCGTAGAGTCGGAATATACAACTTAAAGTTGGCGATAAAGTTCTTCAACGTAATTTTTGTCAGAGTAGCGCTCCCAAAAAGTTTAGTGCAAAATTAGCACCTGTTTTTATACCAGTTCAAGTAATTAAGAAAATCAGTACTACATACTACCAGTTGAGTAACGAAGATGGTAAACATTTGGGAGTTTTCCATCTCAAAGATATTCAAGTTAAAACATAAACATCTGCCCCTTTTTCAGTTTATGCCCCGCTAGATAAATCGTAGCGTCTCTTAAACTGTGCTGTTATGGTCAGTTTTAAAGAGCGACATAAATACATATTCTAACTCTCTTAAATTACATTGGGAGTTCTGAGCTTGTAATTCTCTTATCTTACATCGCCAGCTCTAAGCATAAAACGTTTGTAATTTACATGTTAGACTCAAAGTTTCGCATGCATGCATAAAGCTTTTACACTATGCTTGAGTTCGTTTCGGATAAAGCTCACTCAGCGCATAGGTATTGCGAGCTTTCACTCAATTACTTGTGGCAAAAGATCGTACGATAATGCAGTTATTTAAGAGGTCGCTATGTCTGCGAGGGAGAGTGAATGAGTGGAATATTTTGGATAGGTGTTATGTCTTGTTCTATTTTTCAAAATGCAAGCATGTGAGTGGTCAGCAGCTTTTGGACATTGATACCTTTTGATCATTTAAGAAAAGTGATCGGCTCAAACCAGAAGTGTGCAAAGTGGTGTATATAAAATTATTAAAAAGTGCAGAAACGTGGTATCTTCAATAAATTATTTTATACATGTATGTATATATATATTTAAATACATATGTATATATTAAAATAAAATAATTTAATTTCCAAGTATAGTTCCGCTCGTTTGGTTTGCATTCAACGTAATACCGCATCAAGTTGATTGCAGAAAAGTTGCAAATATATATATAGTGACATATGTAGATACATACGTACATAAACCCTTACACCACATACACCATACACCACACTTATTATTTATGTTATAGATTTCTTTCCCACAAAAAAGTAATGTAAACACTATCGAAAAAATCAAATGGTGACAATAACAATTCTGGCTTCCCACGAATGTATTAAATATCATAAACAATTCGCCAGAATCGTTATTCCCATCATTGGGGTTAAAACTGCTGACGTTGGACAAATCCTGGCCGAACTCTCTCAATCTCTTCAAGATCGAGATCTCTCTCTATTTACATAAGAGCCAAAAGCTCAATGAGTCCAAAGTCCAATTAATGAAAGCTCAAAACCGAGGTTTGCTTAACGTCATCAGAACATAGGATGAGTAGTCTAGTTTTGTACTCCGTAGTTTCGAGTTTTTTGAATAAAGTTTTATATTTTTTTGATAAGCTAAGTGTCGAAACATCTTATTGGCGCAGCCGGTAGGATATTGATAATAAATATCCTGGTAATAAGTAATCGTCCTTTTTTCAATCCATTGAAAAGAAATCCTTGTACGACCAAGGAATTTCTAGGATTCGAGCACGCGAATTTTCCGCTGCAAGGAAACGGGTTAAACATTACAATTTTGGAAAAAATATTATCTTGATATCCGCCAAAGAATCTAAGCGTGTGTGACTCAAAACCCAATTATCAGTCGTGGCCCATATTTAAATGTGCGACCGCCACCAAAGATAATTGCTATTACAAAGAAAAACTGCGCAAAACACCAAACAGTGTTCAACCAAAAAATAGATCCTCTGGACTATTTGAACACCTGTAAATAAAGAGCTTATTTCTGGGCTTGAAACATCAATTTATTGATCCCTGTAAAAGTAAGTCTCTTATAATTCAACAAAAGTGACAATTAAAACAAAAAGTGACAATTAAAATAAAAAACCTGAAGTGACAATTGCCAACAAAATAAATAAAATCTACAACAACACCATGGCAACCAACCCAGCAACTAATGCAATGAATAATACTATTAAAGACGTTATTACAAAAAAATTACCGGATAGAATTTTTATGACATTAGCACGATATTACATTACAACAGTTTCAAAATTAAAACAAGTAGCTCAACGCGAAGGATTGTACGAAAATGGTTATAACGAACGTAATAACCAAAACAATGACAATTCCAAAACGAATAAAACACAAAGCAATTCAAGCACTGAAAACCGTGGAAAGGGAAGTAACCAGAATTATTACCCTACTCCAAATTACTCAGATAACGCTAACCCAAATCATAAACCAAAAGAAAATGCTGAAGCATTACAAAAGGAATTCAAACAAAATCTCGATCAAGCTAGATCACAAAACCCAATGAATTACCAAACTCAGAGTCAAAGACCTCCCAATCCCTCTCATAAAAGACAAAGAGAAACTAGTGGCCACTCTACGATGGACACATCAGAAAATTTTCATCAAGAAGCCTCGGACAACGAAGAACCAATCCCTTCATCAGATTAATTATGAATGGACAAAATTTTAACTGTGTAATTGACACAGGTTCATCCATAAATCTAATGAAAGAAAACTTTTTAAAATTCCCTATAAAACCTTGCCAATTGAACGTACAAACAATAAATGGTATTGTTCAATTAAAGAATTGTGTATCTTTTGCCCCTAGTAAACTATGCCCTACCCATCAAATATTTTACTTACACAACTTTTCTGATAAATACGATATCTTACTAGGTAGAGAATATCTGGAATCTTGTGAAGCAAAAATTGACTATAAACAAAAAACAGTTATTCTAAACGATCATCTATTTTCAATGAGATATGACCGTGAGAATTCTGTCAAGGACAAGACCGCATTTCAATGCCTTGATCCGCCCCAAACAAAAGACATAGCAGTAAATTACGCTATCAATAATGAATTAAATGAAACAAATCAATTTCGATTAGAACATCTAAACGATGAAGAAAAATGCAAACTAACCAAAATTCTTTTCGAGTTTAGTGACATTCAGTACAAAGAAAGTGAAAATTTGACTTTCACCAGTACAATTAAGCATGTCATCCAAACTAAACACGAAGACCCAATACAAAAGCGTCCATACAAGTATGCGCAAACATTCGACTAAGAAGTCGAAAAACAAATCAAAGAAATGATTGAACAAGGTATAATACGTAAATCAAAATCACCTTATTGCTCACCAATTTGGATTGTGCCAAAGAAACGTGACGTATCAGGTAAAGAAAAGTTCCGTATAGTTATTGACTATCGAAACTTAAATGAAATAACAATCGATGATAAATATCCTATCCCAGTCATGGATGATATACTAGACAAACTTGGAAAATGTCAGTATTTCACTACAATTGACTTAGCGAAAGGATTTCATCAGATACAAATGGACCCACAAAGTATACCAAAAACAGCTTTTTCAACTAAAAATGCACATTACGAATACACTCGAATGCCTTTTGGATTGAAAAACGCCCCAGCAACATTTCAACGCTGTATGAACAATCTATTAGAAGATCTAATTTACAAAGATTGTTTAGTATACATGGATGATATAATAGTGTATTCCACTTCATTGGAAGTACATTTATTATCATTAACAAGTAAGAAAGGCTACAGTCGATCGAGCCGACTGTAAAAGACCCCGTACTCCCATAGAAGTGCGCAATTGTATTCAATTTAAATTTAAATTTTTGAATGAAATTTAAAAATTTTAATTTTATATGTACATTTTGATTTGAAATTAAACAAGTAAGAAAGGCTACAGTCGACCGAGCCGACTATAAAAGACCCCGTACTCTCATAGTAGTGCACATTTGTATTCAATTTGAATTGAAATTTAAAAAAAATTTTAACAATTCGCATTGCCAGCATTCGAACCTATAACCTCAGACAAACTCTATCAGTTGCACCACGCGCCACTTTCAAGAATTCTCCGAATATCAGCATTTACATATTATTCATACAAACACACATTCGTTTGAAATTATATGTATGCATGTATGTATGTATGTGTGTATTCGGTGAGGCCAGCGTCTGCCGGCAGACGCTGAGGCGACAGCGCTGTCGCCACACAAGCATCGAAAACGTTCGAGCATGTGTTTTGTATGTTTCTGTCTCGCTCTCGCGCGTAATTGATATTGCAGTTAAATAACAAACTTTGTAACGCAGTAGCTCTTTTGTTAAAGGTAGTATGTTGATGCCACTTTCAGAATAGTTTGATTTTATATGTCTCTATACGAATGTTGAATTACAACACCCTACTATATGAATAAATGCCTTAAACATGGCATTAAAGCGTAAATTTGAAATAAACTTGATCTGCTCGCGAAGATAACGGACTTTCATTCCAAATTTGGTGTCTCTAGCTTTTGTAGTTTAAAAGATCCAGGTGTTCATACGGACGGACGGACAGACAGACAGACGGACAGACGGACATTGCTATATCGACTCGGCTGTTGATGCTGATCTAGAATATATATACTTTATGGGGTCGGCCACGCCTCCTTCTGCCTGTTACGCACATTTCGCTTCTGACAAACCTAATAGACCCCTATACTCTTTTTTAGAGTACGGGGTCTAAAAAGTAACTCAAATAACACAAACGTCATTAATTATTTTCATAAAACAAAAATCTTAATAAATTATGTCGAAATGACACACAACCATGCAAAATAATTAATTAAAGAATACTTATGTTCAAAGAAAAGTGTTATATACTTCAGCAACGAAGCCGATTTTCTTACATTTCAGAATGCTTTCGTTGAAATAATTAGTCCCAATAACATTACAAAAGTAATGAGATCAACTAAAAAACTAATAGACCTCCAGACATATGCCGAATTCAAAGAATTTATTATTAATACACACGAAAAGTTATTACATCCAGGAATAGAGAAAATGACACTATTATTTAAAGAAAAATATTATTACCCAGATTTCAAAACTTAATACAAAACATAATTAACGAATGCAAAGTTTGTAATATAGAAAAACAGAACACAGAAACACTAAGTTAGGTTTCGAATAAACTCCAGAAATCCATAATCCAAGAGAAAAATATGTCATTGATTTTTATATGGTAGACAATAAACAATTTCTATCTTGTATAGACTTATATTCCAAATACGCAACTTTAATAGAAGTAAATGGTCGAGATTGGTTAAAAGCCGAAAGAGCTCTTTTAAAAGTATTTAATAACATGGGTAAACCAATAGAAATAAAAGCAGATAAAGACTCAGCTTTCTTGTGCTCCGCACCACAAATGTGGTTAAAGTCAGAAGACGTAAATATATCCATCACAACTAGCAAAAACGGTATTTCCGACATAGAAAGATTCCATAAAACAGTAAATGAAAATTTAAGAATTTGTTAATTCTGACACTAACCATGAAAACAAATTAACCAGATTTGAAGTAATACTTTACACTTATATAATCATAAAACCAAGCATAATTCAACTGGTAGAACACCAGCAGATATTTTCATTTACGCAGGAACACCTGAGTATGATAACAGCTAAATAAGAAAAGACAAATAGAAAGACTTAATGAAAAAGAACCGAATTTGAAATAGATACTAGATATAGGGAATCACCTTTAGTAAGATTTAAATCCACAAACCCATTTAAACAAACAGGAAATATAACACAAATAGATGAAAAACATTATGAAGAAGTAAATAGAGGTAGAACAAGTAAGAAAGGCTACAGTCGACGTGCCGACTGTATAAGACCCCGTACTCCTTGTAGTGCGCATAAAAAAATACTTACAAACTTAAAAGAAGAAGCAGTAGACTGATTCATATTTTAAAATACAAATTTAAAAAAGATAATAGTTTAAATTAAAATTTAAAAAAGTAAATAAAAAGTTATGCGCTAGCTGCAATCGAACCTGCGGTATCAGACACAGGATTCTCACATGTCGCCACTCTACCATACGCACCACACCTCAATTTGAAGGCACTGCTGATTATCTGCATTTACATATAATATTGTTTTGTTATAGAAAAAAAAAAAAAAATGCCTGTCTGTGCCGGGGCTCGAACCGCAGACCTCATGTTTCTCTAATGCATGTCACATCACTTGGACCACAGCACTGTTGACAATGAGTACGGCTAAAGTAGATAAACATTGATTTACCACTTTTCTTCAAACACGTACATAAATTACAATTTTTAACATTTTTGACCAATTTGTTTCACATGTTGTAGTTGTCCGATTTGAACCAAATTTGGTGAAGTTACTTTTAATAATTATGTACACATTCTGTGTGAGTTTGGTTGCGATCACTTAGCAAATACTACATGTCTTCATACAAATTTTTTGTTTTTGACCGATTTGTCCTATGGGAGCTATAAGCTATAGTTGTCCGATCTTGATGAAACTTGGTGAGGATAGTTATAGTTGTACCATACACCTACTGTGTAAATTTGGTCACGATAGCTTTCATAGTTTCAAAGCTGTAGTGCAATGAAAACTGTTTTTTACAATTTGCGGGGGCGGTAGGGGGCGTGGCAAAAATTTGAAATAAACTTAACCTGCCTGCAATATAGACGGACTTTCATTCCAAATTTGGTGGCTCTAGCTCTTGTAGTTTAAAAGATCCAGGTGTTCATACGGACGGACGGACGGACAGACAGACGGACAGACACACAGACGGACAGACGGACAGACGGACAGACGGACATTGCTATATCGACTCGGCTGTTGATGCTGATCTAGAATATATATACTTTATGGGGTCGGCCACGCCTCCTTCTGCCTGTTACGCACATTTCGCTTCTGACAAACCTAATAGACCCCTATACTCTTTTTTAGAGTACGGGGTCTAAAAATACCACACTATAAATCAAAATATAAAAGAAAGAAAGTAACTAATAAAAGTAAATATGATAATTCCAGATCAACTAATAACCCGAATCAAGATGATAACCCCTCATAATTTAACAACTATAATTATAACACTCATGCTACTCAACTTTGTATGGCCAATAAAAGGTCAAAATTTGGAAATCAACCCAATTAACTCCAAAAACGGATATCTTATATTTCAAACAGGAACAATTAATTTACCTATAAAATACGAATACCACTATTTAACTATTAATATAACAAAAACTGAAGAAACTTATAATAATTTAATGAAACAAACAAAAGAATTTGAACCATTAGTAAAAATACAGTACTTAACAGAAAAACTGGACAGAGAAATGAACGGCTTAAGACTAGTAAACATTTTATAAATACCTTTTCGGAATTTTAGATCAAGAAGACAAAGAAGAATTACAATCAAAAATAGATAACCTTTCAGAAAATAGTGTTCAAGCCAATGAAGTAAATGAAGTAATAAAAGCTGTTAACAAAGGAATAGAAGTAATGAACAGCCTAAGTATAACACATGAGGCAGAGCAACGACTCGAATTACTAATTTTCAACCTACAAGAATTCACAGAGTATGTCGAAGACATTGAGTTAGGTATGCAATTAACCAGGCTTGGTATATTCAACCCTAAATTACTAAAATATGACTCACTAAAACATTTAAACGTTGAAAAAATAATAAATATTAAAACTTCAACTTGGCTAAAAACAACTACTAACGAAATTTTAATTATTTCCCATATTCCACGCGAAATTATAAATACTGCACTATACGACATTATTCCATACCCTGACGAAAACAAAAACATTTTGACCGAAACTATACATGACACTTACTACTTACAGAACAACAAAGCATTCACAGCAACCAATAAAAATCTAGTTATGAACAAATGTATTACTGGAATATTAAAGCAAGATAAAACAGAATGTAGATATTCAAAATCCCGTAAAAATTATGAAATCAAGTATGTAGAACCAAACATTATGTTAACATGGAACTTACCGAAAATTGTACTAAACCAAAATTGTATCAACCGAGAAATTATTATCGAAGGAAACAATATAATAAAAGCTATAAATTGTTCAATCCAATTAGATGAAATTCAAATAACTAATACTATGCTAGATTAGACACAAACAGTCTACATAAATAATAATATAACCAAACTAGAACCATTGTCATATGTCCAAACTAAAGAAATTATCCAACAACAAACAAAATTGTACAACACATTCCAAATTATAACTATAACAACTTTAACAATTATTTTAATAGTACTTATATTATACATTATATTTAAATATAAAAATATTCTACAAAAAATTATTGTTAATTATAAGAACAAAAAAGAATTAACCCCAAACATACAATCAAATATTCAAAATAATACAGAATTATATCCAAATGTAACTGAAAATGATATCGAAGAAATTGTAATAGATCCAACACTATATCCAAAATTAATCGCCTGAGGACAGGCTCATTTCTTAAGGATGGGGAAGTGACATATGTAGATACATACGTACCTAAAACACCACATACACCACATACACCATACACCACACTTATTATTTATGTTAAAGATTTCTTTCGCACAAAAAACTAATTTAAACACTATCAAAAAATCAAATGGTGACAATAACACCACAAAACAAGTAAGAAAGGCTACAGTCGATCGAGCCGACTGTAAAAGACCCCGTACTCCCATAGAAGTGCGCAATTGTATTCAATTTAAATTCAAATTTTCGAATGAAATTTAAAAATTTTAATTTTATATGTACATTTTGAATTGAAATTTAAAAAAAATTAAATTAACAATTCGCATTGCCGCAACTCTATCAGTTGCACCACGCGCCACTTTCAAGAATTCTCCGAATATCAGCATTTACATATGTATTATTCATACAAACACACATTCGTTTGAAATTATATGTATGCATGTATGTATGTATGTGTGTATTCGGCGCGGCCAGCGTCGCCACAGCGTCTGCCGGCAGCGCTGTCGCCACACAAGCATCGAAAACGTTCGAACATGTGTTTGTATGTTTCTGTCTCGCTCTCGCGCGTAAGTGATATTGCAGTTAAATAACAAACTTTGTAACGCAGTAGCTCTTTTGTTAAAAGTAGTATGATAATGCCCCTTTCAGAATAGTTTGATTTTATATGTCTCTATACTTATGTTGAATTACAACACCCTACTATATGAATAAATGCCTTAAACATGGCATTAAAGTGAAAACGTTTGGTTAACCCTCAGGAGAAAAGGGGGCGTGGCAGCTCAAAATTTTTAATGGCATTGCATTAAGGATGTCTCTAGCAACCTGTTTACCAGAAATGGTGTTCCTAAGTGCCATAGTTACTGAGTTATTGGCCTAAAACTAAATTTTTTCGAGGTGTGTCTGGTTTTTTGCTCATTGCGGGGGCGGTAAGGGGCGTGGCAAAAATTTGAAATAAACTTAACCTGCCTGGGTTAATAACGGACTTTCATTATAAATTTGGTGGCTCTAGCTTTTGTAGTTTAAAAGATCCAGGTGTTCATACGGACGGACAGACAGACGGACAGACGGACAGACGGACATTGCTATATCGACTCGGCTGTTGATGCTGATCTAGAATATATATACTTTATGGGGTCGGCCACGCCTCCTTCTGCCTGTTACGCACATTTCGCTTCTGACAAACCTAATAGACCCCTATACTCTTTTTTAGAGTACGGGGTCTAACAAGAAAGAAAAGTACAGTCGAGCGCGCTCGACCGTATTATACTCTCTGCATTTGTCCCGATTAAATTATTAAAATCGGTATCCACATATTACTATGTGTTTTGCTTGCATTAAAACACGTTGAAACAAAAACAATCTAAGCATAATCAAACATACATCTGTTTGTTTGTATTTGAATAAACATACGTTTGACAATATGTATATGATGCAAATATGTATGCATGTATGTGTGTATTCGGCGCAGCCAGCGACCGCGGGCAGCGCTGCCCACACACAGGCAGCGAAAACGTTCGAACATGTGCATGTGTGTTTCTATCTCGCGTGCACCTATGGGTTGATATTGCGTTCAATTATCAATATTGTAACGCTTCTAGTTTTCTTGTTTATAGTCCGATTTTAATGCGCCTTTCAGGATAGTTTAATATAGTTAGTCTCCACACCAGTTATAAACTACAATACTGTACGATACGGAAAAAACGGCATTGAAGCTTGAAAACTATTTTATAAATTGTGGGAAAAGTGGGCGTGGCAGTCAAAAATTTTAAATGGCAATGTAACTATGCTCTCGCAAAGAACACCCGTACCAGAATTGGTGATCCTAGGTGCCATAGTTACTTAGATATTTGCCGAAAACACCAATTTTTCACGAGGTGTGTCCAGTTTTTTGCTTATTGTGGGCGAATGGGGCGTGGCATCGAAAAAAAAAAGATTCTTGTATTGACTGACTAAATATCTGATCGTTTGACACCAAGCTCGAACTCGTAGCTCTTACCATCTGTGAAATCTGTTTGTTCATACGGACAGACAGACGGACAGACGGACAGACGGACATGGCTATATCGACTCGGCTTGTGATACTGATCAAGAATATATATACTTTATGGGGTCTGCCACGCCTCCTTCTGCCTGTAACATACTTTTGCACAAACCCAATATACTCTTGCAGAGAGTATAAAAATTAAATTAACATTTCGCATTGCCGCAACTCTATGAGTTGCACCACGCGCCACTTTCAAG
The DNA here is from genome assembly GCA_018151165.1 of Drosophila arawakana. Classification (NCBI taxonomy): domain Eukaryota; kingdom Metazoa; phylum Arthropoda; class Insecta; order Diptera; family Drosophilidae; genus Drosophila; species Drosophila arawakana. The sequence goes on along the minus strand of JAECWX010000008.1, from coordinate 183,458 downwards.
AATTCTCCGATAATCAGCATTTACATATTATTCATACAAACACACATTCGTTTGAAATTATATGTATGCATGTATGTATGTATGTGTGTATTCGGCGCGGCCAGCGTCTGCCGGCAGCGCTGTCGCCACACAAGCATCGAAAACGTTCGAACATGTGTTTGTATGTTTCTGTCTCCCTCTCGCGCTTAAGTGATATTGCAGTTAAATAACAAACTTTCTAACGCAGTAGCTCTTTTGTTAAAGGTAGTATGTTGATGCCACTTTCAGAATAGTTTGATTTTATATGTCTCTATACGAATGTTGAATTACAACACTCTACTATATGAATAAATGCCTTAAAAACGGCATTAAAGCGTAAAAGTTTGTTAGCTGATGTGGGGAAAAGGGGCGTGGCAGCTCAAAATTTGTAATGGCATTGCATTAAGGGTGTCACTAGCAACCTGTTTACCAGAAATGGTGTTCCTCAGTGCCATAGTTACTGAGTTATTGGCCTAAAAGTAAATTTTTTTCGAGGTGTGTCTGGTTTTTTGTTCATTGCGGGGGCGGTAAGGGGCGTGGCAACAATTTGAAATAAACTTGATCTGCTCGCGAAGACAACGGACTTTCATTCCAAATTTGGTGTCTCTAGCTTTTGTAGTTTAAAAGATCCAGGTGTTCATACGGACGGACGGACAGACAGACAGACAGACAGACAGACAGACGGACAGACGGACAGACGGACATTGCTATATCGACTCGGCTGTTGATGCTGATCTAGAATATATATACTTTATGGGGTCGGCCACGCCTCCTTCTGCCTGTTACGCACATTTCGCTTCTGACAAACCTAATAGACCCCTATACTCTTTTTTAGAGTACGGGGTCTAAAAAACTAGATCGAGATCTTTCTCTATTTACATAAGAGCCAAAAGCTCAATGAGTCCAAAGTCCAATTAATGAAAGCTCAAAACCGAGGTTTGCTTAATGTCATCACAACATAGGATAAGCAGTCTAGTTTTGTACTCCGTAGTTTCGAGTTTATTGAATAAAGTATTATATTTTTTTTTGATAAACTAAGTGTCGAAACATCTTATTATATATATATATATATTTTGAGCACTACAGGCGGCGGGCGAGGAGAACACTGCACTAAATAATGTGGCTGTTATTATCACCAATCAGAACAATATATATTATGTATTCATACCTCAAAGACAGTACAAATATATATAATAAGATGTTTCGACGATTAGCTTATTAAAAAAATATAAACTTTATTTAACAAACTCGAAACTTCGGAGTACAAAACTAGACTACTTATCCTATGTTCTGATGACGTTAAGCAAACCTCGGTTTGCAGCTTTCATTTATTGGACTTTGGACTCTTTGAGCTTTTAGCTCTTATATAAACAGAGAAAGATCTCGATCTTGAAGAGATTGAGAGTGTTCGGCTAGGATTTGTTTAACGTCAGCAGTTTTAACCCCAATGATGGGAATAACGATTCTGGCAATTGTTTATGATATTTAATGCATTCGTGGGAAGCCAGAATTGTTATTGTCACCATTTGATTTTTTCGAAAGTGTTTACATTAAGTTCTTGTGGTGTTATTGTCACCATTTGATTTTCTGAGAGTGTTTACATTAATCTTTGGTGCGAAAGAAATCTTTGACATAAATAATAAGTGTTGTGTATGTGGTGTATGTGGTGTATGTGGTGTATGGGTTTAGGTACGTATGTATCTACATATGTCACTTCCCCATCCTTAAGAAATGAGCCTGTCCTCAGGCGGTTAATTTTGGATATAGTGTTGGATCTATTACAATTTCTTCGGTATCGTTTTCAATTACATTTGGATATATTTCTGTATCATTTTGAATATTTGATTGTATGTTTGGGGTTAATTCTTTTTTATTCTTATAATTAACAATAATTTTTCTTGGGATATTTTTATATTTAAAGATAATGTACAATATAAGTATGATTAAAATAATTGTTAAAGTTGTTATAGTTATAATTTGGAACGTGTTGTACAATTTTGTTTGTTGTTGGATAATTTCTTTGGTTTGGACATATGACAATGGTTCTAGTTTGGTTATATTATTATTTATGTAGACTGTTTGTGTGTAATCTAACATAGTATTAGTTATTTGAATTTCATCTAATTGGATTGAACAGTTTATAGCTTTTATCATATTGTTTCCTTCAATAATAATTTCTCGGTTGATACAATTTTGGTTTAATACAATTTTTGGTAAGTTCCATGTTAACATAATGTTTGGTTCTACATACTTGATTTCATAATTTTTATGGGATTTTGAATATCTACATTCTGTTTTATCTTGCTTTAATATTCCAGTAATACATTTGTTCATAACTATATTTTTATTGGTTGCTGTGAATGCTTTGTTGTTTTGTAAGTAGTAAGTGTCATGTATAGTTTCGGTCAAAATGTCTTTGTTTTCGTCAGGGTATGGAATAATGTCGTATAGTGCAGTATTTATAATTTCGCGTGGAATATGGGAAATAATTAAAATTTCGTTAGTAGTTGTTTTTAGCCAAGTTGATGTTTTAATATTTATTATTTTTTCAACGTTTAAATGTTTTAGTGATTCATATTTTAGTAATTTAGGGTTGAATATACCAAGCCTGGTTAATTGCATACCTAACTCAATGTCTTCGACATATTCTGTGAATTCTTGTAAGTTAAAAATTAGTAATTCGAGTCGTTGCTCTGCCTCATGTGTCATACTTAGTTTGTTCATTACTTCTATTCCTTTGTTAACAGCTTTTATTACTTCATTTAGTTCATTGACTTGAACACTATTTTCTGAAAGATTATCTATTTTTGATTGTAATTCTTCTTTGTCTTCTTGATCTAAAGTTCCGAAAAGGTATTTATAAAATGTGCCCATGAAATTTACAAGTCCTCTTTTATTTCGTTTTACTAGTCTTAAGCCGTTCATTTCTCTGTCCAGTTTTTCTGTTAAGTACTGTATTTTTACTAACGGTTCAAATTCTTTTGTTTGTTTCATTAAATTATTATAAGTTTCTTCAGTTTTTGTTATATTAATAGTTAAATAGTGGTATTCGTATTTTATAGGTAAATTGATTGTTCCTGTTTGAAATATAAGATATCCGTTTTTGGAGTTAATTGGGTTGATTTCCAAATTTTGACCTTTTATTGGGCATACAAAGTTGAGTAGCATGAGTGTTATAATTATAGCTGTTAAATTATGATGGGTTATCATCTTGATTCGGGTTATTAGTTGATCTGGAATTATCATATTTACTTTCATTAGTTACTTTCTTTCTTTTATATTTTGATTTATAGTGTGTTATTTTTCTACCTCTGTTTACTTCTTCATAATGTTTTTCATCTATTTGTGTTATGTTTCCTGTTTGTTTAAATGGGTTTGTGGATTTAGATTTTACTAAAGGTGATTCCCTATATCTAGTATCTATTTCAAATTCGGTTCTTTTTTCATTAAGTCTTTCTATTTGCCTTTTCTTATTTAGCTGTGTATCATACTCAGGTGTTCCTGCATAAATGAAAATGTCTGCTGGTGTTCTACCAGTTGAATTATGTTTGGTTTTATGGTTATAAGTGTAAAGTATTACTTCAAATTTGGTTAATTTGTTTTCCTGGTTAGTGTCAGAATTAACAATTCTTAATTTTTCATTTATTGTTTTATGGAATCTTTCTATGTCGGATATACCGTTTTTGCTAGTTGTGATGGATATATTTACGTCTTCTGACTTTAACCACATTTGTAGTGCGGAGCACAAGAAAGCTGAGTCTTTATCTGCTTTTATTTCTATTGGTTTGCCCATGTCATTAAATACTTTTAAAAGAGCTCTTTTGGCTTCTAGCCAATCTCGACCATTTACTTCTATTAAAGTTGCATATTTGGAGTATAAGTCTATACAAGATAGAAATTGTTTATTGTCTACCATATAAAAATCAATGACATATTTTTCTCTTGGATTATGGATTTCTGGAGTTAATTCAAAAGCTAACTTAGTGTTTCTGTGTTCTGTTTTTGCTATATTACAAACTTTGCATTCGTTAATTATGTTTTGAATTAAGTTTTGATAATCTGGATAATAATATTTTTCTTTAAATAATAATGTCATTTTCTCTATTCCTGGATGTAATAACTTTTCGTGTGTGTTAATAATAAATTCTTTGAATTCGGCATATGTCTGGAGGTCTATTAGTTTGTTAGTTGATCTCATTACTTTTGTAATGTTATTGGGACTAATTATTTCAACGAAAGCATTCTGGAATGTAAGAAAGTCGGCTTCGTTGCTGAAGTATATAACACTATTTTTTGAACATAAGTATTCTTTAATTAATTCTTTTGCATGGTTGTGTGTCATTTCGACATAATTTATTAGGATTTTTGTTTTATGAAAATAATTAATAACGTTTGCGTTGTTTGAGTTACTTTTTACAAATTCTATTTGTCTTTTAAAATAATTGATTGGTCTTTCTGTTATTGAAATATAATATTGGTTATCTTCTTGAGCGCTGTGGATTGTTGCTACTGTTACATCGGAAGTTTCTCCTAACAGGTTTTCTTCAATTTTAATTCTAGACAAAGCATCTGCAACATAGTTTTCTTTACCTGGTACATATTTAATGTGATAATCAAATTCATTTAATTTTATTTTCCAGCGTTGTAATTTCATATTTGGTTCTTTAATATTATTAAGCCAAACAAGTGGTTTATGGTCACTGAGAATCTCGAATTTTCTACCGTAGAGATAAGATCGGAAATATTTGGTTGCCCAAACGATAGCTAAAAGTTCCTTTTCAATTGCTGCATAATTAATTTCATGTTCGTTTAAGGTTCTACTTGCGAAACAAATTGGTTTTTGATTTTGGGACAAAACAGCTCCAATAGCTATGTTACTGGCATCAGTTGTAAGACAAAATGGTTTTTCGAAATTTGGATAAACTAATATTGGATCGGATGTTATAAGTACTTTTAATTTTTCAAAAGCAGAAATGTAATTGGGTTCTTTTATATTTATAGTTGCACCTTTCTTTAATTTTAAAGTCATTGGCTTTACAACGTGTGCAAAATTAGGAATGAATTTTCTGTAATAACCACAAAGACCTAAAAACGATTTTATTTCTTTGGGTGTTTTTGGTATGGGAAAATGTTGTATGGCAGAGATTTTAGTTGGGTTTGGTTGTATTCCTTCTGTTGTTATTATGTGACCTAAGAATTCAGTTTCCTTTTTCATGAATTCGCATTTATCTAATTGCAATTTTAGATTGGCTTCGCGCAGTTTTGTAAATACCCTTTTTAATGATAATAAATGTTCTTCCAATGAAGTGGAATACACTATTATATCATCCATGTATACTAAACAATCTTTGTAAATTAGATCTTCTAATAGATTGTTCATGCAACGTTGAAATGTTGCTGGGGCGTTTTTCAATCCAAAAGGCATTCGAGTGTATTCGTAATGTCCATTTTTAGTTGAAAAAGCTGTTTTTGGTATACTTTGTGGGTCCATTTGTATCTGATGAAATCCTTTCGCTAAGTCAATTGTAGTGAAATACTGACATTTTCCAAGTTTGTCTAGTATATCATCCATGACTGGGATAGGATATTTATCATCGATTGTTATTTCATTTAAGTTTCGATAGTCAATAACTATACGGAACTTTTCTTTACCCGATGCGTCACGTTTCTTTGGCACAATCCAAATTGGTGAGCAATAAGGTGATTTTGATTTACGTATTATACCTTGTTCAATCATTTCTTTGATTTGTTTTTCGACTTCTTCGTCGAATGTTTGCGCATACTTGTATGGACGCTTTTGGATTGGGTCTTCGTGTTTAGTTTGGATGACATGCTTAATTGTACTGGTGAAAGTCAAATTTTCACTTTCTTTGTACTGAATGTCACTAAACTCGAAAAGAATTTTGGTTAGTTTACATTTTTCTTCATCGTTTAGATGTTCTAATCGAAATTGATTTGTTTCATTTAATTCATTGTTGATAGCATAATTTATTGCTATGTCTTTTGTTTGGGGCGGATCAAGGCATTGAAATGCGGTCTTGTCCTTGACAGAATTCTCACGGTCATATCTCATTGAGAATAGATGATCGTTTAGAATAACTGTTTTTTGTTTATAATCAATTTTTGCTTCACAAGATTCCAGATATTCTCTACCTAATAAGATATCGTATTTATCAGAAAAGTTGTGTAAGTAAAATGTTTGATGGGTAGGGCATAGTTTACTAGGGGCAAAAGATACACAATTCTTTAATTGAACAATACCATTTATTGTTTGTACGTTCAATTGACAAGTTTTTGTAGGAAATTTTAAAAAGTTTTCTTTAATTAGATTTATGGATGAACCTGTGTCAATTACACAGTTAAAATTTTGTCCATTCATAATTAATCTGATGAAGGGATTGGTTCTTCGTTGTCCGAGGCTTCTTGATGAAAATTTTCTGATGTGTCCATTTTAGAATGGCCACTAGTTTCTCTCTGTCTTTTATGAGAATGATTGGGAGGTCTTTGACTCTGATTTTGGTAATTCATTGGGTTTTGTGATCTAGCTTGATCGAGGTTTTGTTTGAATTCTTTATGTAATGCCTCAGCATTTTCTTTTGGTTTATTATTTGAGTTAGCGTTATTTGAATAATTTGGAGTAGGGTAATAATTCTGATTACTTCCCTTTCCACGGTTTTCAGTGCTTTGTGTTTTATTTGTCTTAGAATTGTCATTGCTTTGGTTATTACGCTCGTTATAACCATTTTCGTACAATCCTTCGCGTTGAGCTACTTGTTTTAATTTTGAGACTGTTGTAATGTCATATCGTGCTAATGTCATAAAAATTCGGTCCGGTAATTTTTTGGTAATAACGTCTTTAATAGTATTATTCATTGCATTAGTGTACAATAGAGTGTTCTGGACCTGATTCTCTAACATTAACTTATTAGATATTACAAAGGATTTATACTCTAGATCTTCAACAAACTTACGGATACTATTATTAAAGTTGGTGTTATAGAGACGTCGTAGAAGCTCTTCATACGGGGTCTGTGTTTTGAATTCGTCGATGAGGGCGCTCCTCAGCTCTCCCCAGGTTGTGGCTGCTGTCAGCTGCGACACTCGTTGTGCGGATCCGGTGGTCTGCATCTCGATTGCTCCGAATAGGACACTATGTTGTCTCACATCCTGTGTTGGATATAACTGCATGATGAAATCAATCCTCCTTATGAATGCAGTTAGTTCCACGGTTTTTCCGTCGAACACTGGCACTTGTCGAATTTGTCCAAGCGCTTGTTTCAGATGTATTTCTGATAATTCCATTGGTGGGTTGGTTGCCATGGTGTTGTTGTAGATTTGTTTTATTTGTTGGCAATTGTCACTTCAGGTTTTTGTTTAACTGTCACTTTTTGTTTTAATTGTCACTTTTGTTGAATTGTTTTGTTGAATTATAAGAGACTTACGTTTACAGGGATCAATAAATTGATGTGTAAAGCCCAGATATAAGCTCTTTAATTACAGTTGTTCAAATAGTCCAGAGGATCTATTTTTTGGTTGAACACTGTTTGGTGTTTTGCGCGGTTTTTCTTTTAATAGCAATTATCTTTGGTGGCGGTCGCACATTTAAATATGGGCCACGACTGATAATTGGGTTATGAGTCACACACGCTTAGGTTCTTTGGCGGATATTAAGATAATAGTTTTTCCAAAATTGTAATGTTTTAACCGTTTCCTTGCCGCGGAAAATTCGCGAGCTCAAATCCTAGAAATTCCTTGGTCGTACAAGGATTCCTTTTCAATGGATTGAAAATAAAGGACGATTACTTTATTACGAGGATATTTATTATCAATATCCTACCGGCTGCGCCAATAAGATGTTTCGACGATTAGCTTATTAAAAAAATATAAACTTTATTTAACAAACTCGAAACTTCGGAGTACAAAACTAGACTACTTATCCTATGTTCTGATGACGTTAAGCAAACCTCGGTTTGCAGCTTTCATTTATTGGACTTTGGACTCTTTGAGCTTTTAGCTCTTATATAAACAGAGAAAGATCTCGATCTTGAAGAGATTGAGAGTGTTCGGCTAGGATTTGTTTAACGTCAGCAGTTTTAACCCCAATGATGGGAATAACGATTCTGGCAATTGTTTATGATATTTAATGCATTCGTGGGAAGCCAGAATTGTTATTGTCACCATTTGATTTTTTCGAAAGTGTTTACATTAAGTTCTTGTGGTGTTATTGTCACCATTTGATTTTCTGAGAGTGTTTACATTAATCTTTGGTGCGAAAGAAATCTTTGACATAAATAATAAGTGTTGTGTATGTGGTGTATGTGGTGTATGTGGTGTATGGGTTTAGGTACGTATGTATCTACATATGTCACTATATGTATATATATATTTGCAACTTTTCTTGCAATCAACTTGCAGAAACGACTTGGTTATCCACTCCAGGCTCTGCTGTATTGACTCCCACGACTCAGAGTGATTTCCTTGACCATTTATTTGGGATTTCTCTATCTCAAATAAATGGCATTCCCAATTCTTTAAATAAGATGCTTGATCTTATTTTTGTATTAGACCCATCAGTTCCATCTGTTTCCCGTATTACTCCCCTTTCTATTCCTGAAGATCCATATCACCCGACTTTGGAATTGTTGATGGATTTGCCTACCCAAATGGGTAAGTCCAGCTCGAGACCCAGCAAGCGTATTCGCCAGTTTCGGAAGGCTGATTTTAATAAGTTGAATCAGCTCTTATCCCAGACTGACTGGTCAGGGCTGTTCAAGTGCAGGGATATGGATGAAGCAGTTGCATTTTTTTACCTTACTCTAAATAATTTATTTGAACTTTGTGTTCCATCTTGTGTTCCTAGTATTTCTAAAAACCCAATTTGGTTTACACGTGAATTGACACGTTTAAAAAACATTAAATCTAAATTTTATAAGAAATTCAGGGAATCTGGCTCTTCCCTGGATCTCTCTCGATATGTAATTGCTCGATCTGATTTCTCTGCATTGAACAGCCTGTGCTATCGGAATTACCTAAGAAGCTGTGGTCAGCAGTTTCGAAGTAATCCTAAACTTTTTTATAACTTCGTTAATGCGAAGCGCAAATCATCAACACTTCCTTCCTCAATGGTTTTTGAAAATAAGACTGCTAACTCTGATCAGGCTATAGCCGATTTATTTGCTGATTTTTTCCAATCTACTTATTGCATTCATCAAAATAATCTAAACTTGCCTTATCCTTACCGTGTAAATGCTTCTAATTGTAATTTTATGCCATTGATCACTGAAGAATCGCTTTTAAGTGATCTAAAGGCTGTGAAACCTGTTCTTTCCCCGGGGCCGGATGGAGTTCCTGGTTGCGTGCTCAGAAACTGTGCCGACCAACTCTTGAAACCTTTGTATACATTATTTAATTTGTCTGTTGAGTCGTGCTGCTTTCCTGACATCTGAAAAGCATCTTTTATTATTCCCCTTCATAAAAAGGGTACTAAATCTGACACTTGTAACTATAGGGGTATCTCAAAGTTGTCTGCAATTCCTAAAACTTTTGAGAAATTAATAACTTCTCAATTGCAACATCTTTGTAGATCTATTGTTTCACCTTGCCAGCACGGGTTTATGAAATATAGATCTACTACCACTAACTTATTAGAATTTTCTTCCATTGTTATACAGGGGTTTCAAAATAAATTGCAAACAGATGTCATTTACACTGATTTTAGCAAGGCTTTTGATACCGTTAATCATTGTCTTTTAATACATAAACTTAATTTGCTTGGATTTCCATATAAATTAATTCTTTGGATTGCGAACTATTTATGTTCTAGAACTCAAAAAGTTAATTTTAATGGCTTCCTCAAGGAAGCCATCTTGGGCCTTTACTTTTTTCACTATTCATTAATGATCTGCCTTCAGCGATTTCTAGTTCCCTGGTTCTGATGTATGCTGATGATGTAAAACTTTGTTTGTCACGAACTGAATCTTGCCTGAGTCACGGTCTACAAAGCGATCTCGACACACTTCAAGCCTGGTGTATAGTTAACTTACTACATCTAAATTTTAGTAAATGTAACGTAATGTCCTATAGTAGGCGAATTCCAACCTACAATAACTACTTTCTTGATGGCAAGCCTCTTCAGAGAATAGAGTCGGTTAATGATTTGGGTATACTTTTCGATCCAAAACTAAAGTGTGGAGCCACTTCCTTATCAACACTATCAACACTATCACTTCTCTCCTACATATCTAATCGCGTGCCTTACCGTTGATCAACGCGTTACTAACACTTGACTTAAATTTTATTTAATTTTATTTGGTTGGTTTGGTTAGTGTTTTCCTAACCCTTGCAACGAATGTTGGACCAACGTTTCTTAATTGTTTTTAATTTTTTTAATACTTCCCCAGTAAGTTAAGTTCATTAATTAAACTTAAATTTTCTCCTTTGTTTTTAAATTTAATGTAAATATTACTTTTAATTATTTTCTTATACGTAATTACATTAATTTAATTCATTTTTCTTTTTGTGTCGACTGTTAATAGTCAGACAATAAATAAATAAATAAATAAATTACGTTGAATGCAAACCAAACGAGAGGAACTATACTGGGAAATTAAATTATTTTATTTTAATATATACATATGTATTTAAATATATATATACATACATGTATAAAATAATTTATTGAAGACACCACGTTTCTGCACTTTTTTAATAATTATATATACACCACTTTGCACATTTCTGGTTTGAGCCGATCACTTTTCTTAAATGATCAAAAGGTATCAATGTCCAAAAGCTGCTGACCACTCAATTGCTTGCTTTTTGAAAAATAGAACAAGACAAAACACCTATCCAAAATATTCCACTCATTCACTCTCCGTTGCAGACATAGCGACCTCTTAAATAACTGCATTATCGTACGATCTTTTGCCACATGTAATTAAGTGAAAGCTCGCGATACCACCTATGCGCAGAGTGAGCTTTATCCGAAACGAACTCAAGCATAGTGTAAAAGCTTTATGCATGCATGCGAAACTTTGAGTCTAACATGTAACTTACAAACGTTTTATGCTTAGAGCTGGCGATGTAAGATAAGAGAATTACAAGCTCAGAACTCCCAATGTTATTTAAGAGAGTTAGAATATGTATTTATGTCGCTCTTTAAAACTGACCATCACAGGTCTTCGTGTTTAGTTTGGATGACATGTTTAATTGTACTTTCAAATTTTCACTTTCTTTGTACTGAATGTCACTAAACTCGAAAAAAATGTTCAGTTTTAATTTTTCTTCATCGTCTAGATCTTCTAATCGGAACTGATTTGTTTCGTTTAATTCATTGTGAATAGCGTAATTTACTGTTACGTCATTGGTTTGTAGTCAATTTTTGCTTCACAAGACTCTAGATATTCATAATTGTCGGAAAAGTTGAGTAAATAAAATATTTGATGGGTAGGGCAGAGTTTACTAGGGGGTAAATATACGGAATTCTTAAGTTGAATAATACCATTTATTGTTTGTACGTTTAATGGTAAGGTTTTATACGAAAGTTTAAAAATTTTTTTTTTATTAGATTAATGGATGAACCTGTGTCAATTACACAGTTAAAATTTTGTCCATTTATAACAAATCTAATGAAGGGATTGGTTCTTCGTTGTCCGAGGCTCCTTGATGAAAATTTTCGGATGTTTCCATCTTAGAGTGGCCACTGGTACTTTCTCTCTCTCTTTTATGAGGGGGAGTACAGGGTCTCTGACTTTGAGTTTGGTAATTCCTTGCGTTTTGTGATCTAGCTTGATCAAGATTTTGTTTGAATTCTTTTTGTAATGCTTGATTATTTTCAACATTTTCTTTTGGTTTATAACTTGGATTAGTATTGTTTGAATAATTTGGACTGGGATAATAATTCTGATTATTTCCCTTTCCACGGTTTTTATTGCTTGAATTACTTTGGGTTTTGTTAGTTTTGGAATTGTAATTTTTTTTGGTTATTACGTTCGTTATAACCATTTTCGTACAGTACTTCGCGTTGAGCTACTTGTTATACCCGTTACTCGTAGAGTAAAAGGGTATATTGTAATCGTTGGAATGTATGTAACAGTCAGAAGGAGGCGGGGCAGACCCCATAAAGTATATATAATCTTGATCAGCATCAATAGCCGAGTCGATATAGCCATGTCCGTCTGTCCGTCCGTCTGTATGAACAAAAGGATCTCAGGGACTATAAGAGCCAGAAAGATGATAGGGGTCGCAAATGAAAGGTACAATACCCAAGCAGTACAAGTTTGTTTTTGTTTTTTGATACGCCCACTTTAGGTCGTTTTATTTATTTTATTTTTAAAGGTAAATGTACAGGTAAAAGTAGAATATTTTAGTATAGAAAACTTTTTTATTAGCTATGCTATCGGAAAGTACACGTCTATGAAGTACATTTACTGAGCAAGTTTGATCCAAATCGGACTACTATATCGTATTGCTCCCATAGGGCCGATCGGTCAAAAATACGCTCCAAATATGAATTAGTATGAAAAACTTTTGCATTAACTAAGCTATATTAATCAAACTCACACAGAATACATCTGCCAATAATATATATATACTGATCAAGTTTGTTCCAAATCGGACAACTGTATCGTATAGCACCCATAGGGCCGATCGGTGAAAAATACTCTCCAAATATGAATTATTATGAAAAACTTTTGCGTTAACTTAGCTATATTAACCAAACTCACACAGAATACATCTGCCAATCTATATATATAACAAGTAAGAAAGGCTACAGTCGATCGAGCCGACTGTAAAAGACCCCGTACTCCCATAGAAGTGAGCAATTGTATTCAATTTAAATTTAAATTTTTGAATGAAATTTAAAAATTTTAATTTTATATGTACATTTTGAATTGAAATTAAAAACAAGAAAGAAAAGTACAGTCGAGCGCGCCCGACCGTATTATACTCTCTGCATTTGTCCCGATTAAATTATTAAAATCGGTATCCACATATTACTATGTGTTTTGCTTGCATTAAAACACGTTGAAACAAAAACAATCTAAGCATAATCAAACATACATCTGTTTGTTTGTATTCGAATAAACATACGTTTGACAATATGTATATGATGCAAATATGTATGCATGTATGTGTGTATTCGGCGCAGCCAGCGACCGCGGGCAGCGCTGCCCACACACAGGCAGCGAAAACGTTCGAACATGTGCTTGTGTGTTTCTATCTCGCTTGCACCTATGGGTTGATATTGCGTTCAATTATCAATATTGTAACGCTTCTAGTTTTCTTGTTTATAGTCCGATTTTAATGCGCCTTTCAGGATAGTTTAATATAGTTAGTCTCCACACCAGTTATAAACTACAATACTGTACGATACGGAAACAAGAAAGAAAAGTACAGTCGAGCGCGCCCGACCGTATAATACTCTCTGCATTTGTCCCGATTAAATTATTAAAATCGGTATCCACATATTACTATATGTTTTACTTGCATTAAAACACGTTGAAACAAAAACAATCTAAGCATAATGAAACACACATCTGTTTGTTTGTATTCGAATACACATACGTTTGGCAATATGTATATGATGCAAATATGTATGTATGTATGTGTGTATTCGGCGCAGCCAGCGACCGCGGGCAGCGCTGCCGACACACAGGCAGCGAAAACGTTCGAACATGTGCTTGTGTGTTTCTATCTCGCTTGCACCTATGGGTTGGTATTGCGTTCAATTATCAATATTGTAACGCTTCTAGTTTTCTTGTTTATAGTCCGATTTTAATGCGCCTTTCAGTAAAGTTTAATATAGTTAGGTCTCCACACATTTTATATAATTACAATACTGTACGATACGAACAAGTTCGCCAAACCCGGTATTGAAGGTTCCAGACTTTTTTTATCAAATGTGGAAAAAGTGGGCGTGGCAGTCAAAAATTTTAAATGGCAATGCAACTATGCCGTCGCTACGAACCTCCCGTTCCAGAATTGGTGATCCTAGGTGCCATAGTTACTGAGATATTTGCCGAAAACACAAATTTTTACCGAGGTGTGTCTAGTTTTTTGCTCATTGTGGGCGAATGGGGCGTGGCATCGAAAAAAAAAAAGATTCTTGTATTGACTGACTAAATATCTGATCGTTTGACACCAAGCTCGAACTTGTAGCTCTTACCATCTCTGAAATCTGTTTGTTCATACGGACAGACAGACAGACAGACAGACAGACGGACAGACGGACAGACGGACAGACGGACATGGCTATATCGACTCGGCTTGTGATGCTGATCAAGAATATATATACTTTATGGGGTCTGCCACGCCTCCTTCTGCCTGTTACATACTTTTGCACAAACCCAATATACTCTTGCAGAGAGTATAAAAACGGCATTGAAGCTTGAAAACTATTTTATAAATTGTGGGAAAAGTGGGCGTGGCAGTCAAAAATTTTAAATGGCAATGTAACTATGCTCTCGCAAAGAACACCCGTACCAGAATTGGTGATCCTAGGTGCCATAGTTACTTAGATATTTGCCGAAAACACCAATTTTTCACGAGGTGTGTCTAGTTTTTTGCTCATTGTGGGCGAATGGGGCGTGGCATCGAAAAAAAAAAAGATTCTTGTATTGACTGACTAAATATCTGATCGTTTGACACCAAGCTCGAACTTGTAGCTCTTACCATCTCTGAAATCTGTTTGTTCATACGGACAGACAGACGGACAGACGGACAGACAGACAGACGGACAGACGGACATGGCTATATCGACTCGGCTTGTGATACTGATCAAGAATATATATACTTTATGGGGTCTGCCACGCCTCCTTCTGCCTGTTACATACTTTTGCACAAACCCAATATACTCTTGCAGAGAGTATAAAAATTAAATTAACAATTCGCATTGCCGCAACTCTATCAGTTGCACCACGCGCCACTTTCAAGAATTCTCCGATAATCAGCATTTAAATATTAGTCATACAAACACACATTCGTTTGAAATTATATGTATGCATGTATGTATGTATGTGTGTATTCGGCGCGGCCAGCGTCTGCCGGCAGCGCTGTCGCCACACAAGGATCGAAAACGTTCGAACATGTGTTTGTATGTTTCTGTCTCGCTCTCGCGCGTAAGTGATATTGCAGTTAAATAACAAACTTTCTAACGCAGTAGCTCTTTTGTTAAAGGTAGTATGTTGATGGCACTTTCAGAATAGTTTGATTTTATATGTCTCTATACGAATGTTGAATTACAACACTCTACTATATGAATAAATGCCTTAAAAACGGCATTAAAGCGTAAAAGTTTTTTAGCTGATGTGGGGAAAAGGGGCGTGGCAGCTCAAAATTTTTAATGGTATTGCATTAAGGGTGTCACTAGCAACCTGTTTACCAGAAATGGTGTTCCTAAGTGCCATAGTTACTGAGTTATTGGCCTAAAAGTAAATTTTTTTCGAGGTGTGTCTGGTTTTTTGCTCATTGCGGGGGCGGTAAGGGGCGTGGCAACAATTTGAAATAAACTTGATCTGCTCGCGAAGACAACGGACTTTCATTCCAAATTTGGTGTCTCTAGCTTTTGTAGTTTAAAAGATCCAGGTGTTCATACGGACGGACGGACAGACAGACAGACAGACAGACAGACAGACGGACAGACGGACAGACGGACATTGCTATATCGACTCGGCTGTTGATGCTGATCTAGAATATATATACTTTATGGGGTCGGCCACGCCTCCTTCTGCTTGTTACGCACATTTCGCTTCTGACAAACCTAATAGACCCCTATACTCTTTTTTAGAGTACGGGGTCTAAAAAGCAAACTCACTTCCTGTGTGTACTCAAAATTCAGTATGATAATTAGTGTCTTTTGCTTTCATTTTTTTTTTAATAGATCAGCTTTTTTATCTACTTGGTTTGTATGAATAAAAAATATGGAAAAACTTTTTGGAAATGTAAGAAAAAGCAAAATAAAAAACAATTCGGAAAAATTACACAAACAACAACATACATGTTTGCATAATGTGAATGGCAAAAATGCTCTTCTCAAAGAGGAGATCAGGCAATTCTTTTTGTTTCTGGCAGTGGGGGAAAACTGTCTGGCTACTCTTTCAACCGCCACAAAAATTTAAGAGTGTTTCAAGCAATAACACAAATTAACATGAAAATTCTGTTCCGTTCTGCTGGCAATACAAATTGCTTATGATTTATTGCGCCCTACTGAGTACAAAGGGCTTTTCACGATAATTATCGATGTATGGTGTGTATCGATGTATAATAATTGCATAACATTTGCATAATATAATTTCTACTGTTACAATTCAAATTCAGCTGTTACAATGCGAATTCATATTATTTCAGTGTTGACATAAGTCAAAGTAAGTATAACTCAAAATAACTCAAAATAAGTAAATGGCGCCAAAATACATATTTGCATTATGTGAATTGCAAAAGTACTCTTCTCAAAGCGAAGATCAGGCAACTCCTTTTGCCTTTGGAGGTTGGGGAAAACTGTCTGGCTACATCTTCAACCGACACAAAAATTTAAGAGTGATTCAAGCAATGAAACAAATTAATCTCAAATTTGAAATAGAGCTGAATCTGCAAAAAAACAAATGCCCTCCCCGTGTGTACACAAAATTCAGGATGCTATTAGTGTTCACTGTTTTCATCATTATTTTAGTATCTCTTATTTTGTATTAACTTGGTTTCTATTAAACATTAAATTAAAATATTGAGAACAAAATTGGAAGTATACGAAAAATCGAAATGAAAATAGTTCTGAGATATTACACGAACAACAACATACATATTTGCATAATATGAAAAGCAAAAGTACTCTTATCAAAGGGGAGATCAGGCTACTTCTGTTGCCTTCGGAGGTTGCGGAAAACTGTCTGGCTACTTCTTGAACCAAAACAAAGATTAATAGCGATAAAAAATTTGGCACGAGTCAAAAAATATATGTATACTGTCAAGATGGAAAAACTAAAAATGTTTTTTATTTAAAAACTTTTTAGAAAATTTGTTGTCTGCATTATTTTTAACAAAATGTTTTTCCAACCAAAAAAGATTTTTCAATAGCAGGTAAATCTATAATACAAGAACGCCGCGAAGCGCGCCGGGCCCGCTAGTAATATATATATACTGACCAAGTTTGATCCAAATCGGACAACTATATCGTATAGCTCCCATTGGGCCGATCGGTCAAAAATACGCTCCAAATATGAATTAGTATGAAAAACTTTTGCGTTAACTAAGCTAGATTAACCAATCTCACACAGAATACATCTGTCAATAATATATATATACTGACCAAGTTTGATACAAATCGGACAACTATATCGTATAGCTTCCATAGGAACGATCGGTCGAAAATATGCTCTAAACATGAATTTGTATGAAAATGTTCTGTGTTTGCCAAGCTATTTTATTTATCACCATTGTTAATAACAAATTGAAACTGAGTAACGGGTATCCTAAAGTCGCGACGCGACTATAGCATTCTTTTTCGTCCAATATTAATTTGTTTGAAATTATGAATGACTTATATTATAGGTCCTCAACAAAATTACGGATACTACTATACTATAGTTTCCATTGGTGTATTTGTTGCCATGATGTTGTTGTTGATTATGTTTGTATTGTTGTAGATTGTTTTATTTTGTTGGCAGTTGCATTATTATTTTCACAAAATAATTGTTTTTTTGTCACATCGTTTTATATATAAAATTACATTGTCGCTGAGTATAATAACGATTATTATTAAAAATTTGTTAGTCAGGCCTAAATCTACATTAATTGATTCTACTTTATTAATGACATTAGCAGTGGAATCCACCGATTGGCGAATTGTTTATGATAATTGATACATTCGTGATAAGCCAGTATTGTTATTGTCACCATTTGAATATTTTATAATGTTTACATTAGTTTTGTGCGAAAAAAATCTTTAACATAAATGATATGTGTGCTGTTAGGCATAATGTATGGGTACTTGTGTATCTACATATGTCACTTCACCATCCTTAAGAAATGAGCCTGTCCTCAGACGGTTAATTTTGGATATAGTGTTGGATCTATTACAATTTCTTCGATTTCATTTTCATTCTGATATAATTCTGTTTTAGTTTGTGTATCATTTTGAATATTTGATTGTATGTTTGGGGTGGATTCCTTTTTGTTCTTATAATTAACAATAATTTTTTGTGTAATATTTTTATATTTAAAGATAATGTATAATATAAGTACGATTAAAGTTGTTATAGTTATAATTTGGAACGTGTTATACAATTTTGTTTGTTGTAGGATAATTTCTTTAGTTTGGAAATAAGACAATGGTTCTAGTTTGGTTACATTATTATTTATGTAAACTGTTTGTGTGTAATCTAACATAGTATTAGTTATTTGAATTTCATCTAATTGGATTGAACAATTTATAGCTTTTATCATATTGTTTCCTTCGATAATAATTTCTCTATTGATACAATTTTGGTTAAGTACAGTTTTAGGTAAGTTCCATGTTAACATAAAGTTTGGTTCTACATACTTAATTTCATAATTTTTATGTGATTTTGGATATCTACATTCTGTTTTATCTTGATTTAATATTCCAGTAATACATTTTTTTATAACTAAATCTTTATCGATTGCTGTAAATGCTTTATTGTTCTTTAAGTAGTAAGTGTCATGTATAGTTTCGGTCAAAATAGTATTGTTTTCGTCAGGCTATGGAATATTGTCGTATAGTGCAGTATTTATAATTTCGCGTGGAATATGGGAAATAATTAAAAATTCATTAGTAGTTGTTTTAAGCCAAGTTGATGTTTTAATATTTATTATTTTTCTTCAGCGTTTAAATGTTTTAGTGAGTAATATTTTAATTTCTTAAATTATGAGGAGTTATCATTGTGATTCGGGTTATTGGTTGATCTGAAATTATCGTATTTACTTACATTAGTTACTTTCTTTCTTTTATATTTTGATTTATGGTATGTTATTTTTCTACCTCTGTTTACTTCTTCATAATGCTTTTCATCTATTTGTGTTATATTTCCTGTTTGTTTAAATGGGTTTGTGGATTTTGATCTCACTAAATTTGATTCCCTACATCTAGTATTCAAATTCGGTTCTTTTTTCATTAAGTCTTTCTATTTGTCTTTTCTTATTTAGCTGCATAAATGAAAATATCTGCTGGTGTTCTACCAGTTAAATTATGTTTTGTTTTATGATTATAGTTAATTTCGTGATCGTTTAGGGTTCTACTTGCGAAACAAATTGGTTTTTGATTTTGAGACAGAACAGCTCCAATAGCTATGTTGCTGGTATCAGTTGTAAAACAAAATGGATTTTCGAAATTCGGATAAACTAATATTGGATCGGATGTTATAAGTACTTTTAATTTTTCAAAATCAGAAATGTAATTTGGTTCTTTTATATTTATAGTTGCACCTTTCTTTACCCGATCCATCACGTTTCTTTGGCCCAACCCAAATTGGTGAGCAATAAGGCAATTTGGATTTACGAGTTATACGTTGTTCAATCATTTCTTTGATTTGTTTTTCGACTTCTTCGTCGAATGTTTGCGCATACTTGTATGGACGCTTTTGGATTGGGCCTTCGTGTTTAGTTTGGATGACATGCTTAATTGTACTGGTGAAAGTCAAATTTTCACTTTCTTTGTACTGAATGTCACTAAACTCGAAAAGAATTTTGGTCAGTTTACATTTTTCTTCATCGTTTAGATGTTCTAATCGGAACTAATTTGTTTCGTTTAATTCATTGTAAATAGCGTAATTTACTGCTACGTCATTTGCTTGTGGCGGATCAAGGCATTGAAATGCGGTCTTGTCCTTGACAGAATTCTCACGGTCATTTCTCAATGAAAATTTATGATCGTTTAAAATAAATGTTTTTGGTTTGTATTCAATTTTTGCTTCAGAAGACTCTAGATATTCTCTACCTAGCAAGATATCATAAAAAGTTGTGTAAATAAAATATTTGATGGGTATGGCAGAGCTTACTAGGGGCAAAAGATACACAATTCTTTAATTGAACAATACCATTTATTGTTTGTACGTTCAGTTGGCAAGGTTATATAGGGAAATTTAAAAAGTTTTGTTTCATTAGATTAATGATTGAACCTGTGTCAATTACATAGTTAAAATTTTGACCATTCATAACTAATCTGATGAAGGGATTGATTCTTCGTCGTCCGAGGCTCCCTGATGAAAATTTTCGGATGTTTCCATCTTGGGATAATAATTCTGATTATTTCCCTTTCCACGGTTTTCATGGCTTGGATTTTTTTAGTTAGTAATCTTGATCAGCATCAATAGCCGAGTCGATATAGCCATGTCCGTCTGTCCGTCCGTTCTTCCGTCCGTCCGTCCGTCCGTCCGTCCGTCTGTATGAACAAAAGGATCTCAGAGACTATAAGAGCCAGAAAGATGATAGGGGTCGCAAATTAAAGGTACAATACCCAAGCAGTACAAGTTTGTTTTTGTTTTTTGACACGCCTACTTTAGGGCGTTTTATTTATTTTATTTTTAAAGGTAAATGTACAGGTAAAAGTAGAATGTTTTAGTATAGAAAACTTTTTTTATTAGCTATGCTATCGGAAAGTACACATCTATGAAGTACATTTACTGAACAAGTTTGATCCAAATCAGACTACTATATCGTATAGCTCCCATAGGGCCGATCGATCAAAAATACGCTCCAAATATGAATTAGTATGAAAAACTTTTGCATTAACTAAGCTATATTAATCAAACTCACACAGAATACATCTGCCAATAATATATATATAATTAGATATTTGGTGTGTTAATTAGTCCAATTAATACCGCGACACACTCTAACGGTAACGTTGATACAAAAGACGAAGCGACATTTTTAAATTCACGACAACTTGCTTTATTGATGATCAACTTAAGACTAACAGATATCTGCTTAAAAGATAATAATGAAAGTTCTGTTTACAGGGATTCAAATGTTTACAATTTGGAGGTGACCGCTAAAAGCTGGGAAAAAAGAATTGTGCGATTTCACAGCTTGTGCCTGGGAGCCAAAATATGCTGATCGAGCGATTTTCGATCGTTGCTGATCGATTGGGGGAGATGCTCCGGCTAGTCTGCTGTTTGTTTACGATTGCCGAAATTGTTTACAAGTGCAGCTTGGGAATGTTTATAGTTGGGGAATAGCTATTGATGTGGAATTCGACGATTAGGCTGCTATGTACTATTGTTATGTATAATGTGACGTATTCAGTATGAATATGTCACTTCACTCTCCTTAAGAGGCGAGCCTGTGAGTCATGGTGAAACTGATGGGTAGAGTTTTGGTAATGTTGAATGTGCCATCTCGATAGTCATTTCGTTCTTTGGTTCGTGAATTTGTTTTTTAAATTTTTTCTGGATTAATATTATGGGATTGTAAGATACATATTTATACCCGTTACTCGTAGAGTAAAAGGGTATATTGTAATAGTTGGAATGTATGTAACAGGCTCAAGGAGGCGTGGCAGACCCCATAAAGTATATATATTCTTGATCAGCATCAATAGCCGAGTCGATATAGCCATGTCCGTCTGTCCGTCCGTCCGTCCGTCTGTATGAACAAAAGGATTTTAGAGACTATAAGAGCTAGAAAAATGATAGTGGTCGCAAATGAAAGGTACAATATCCAAGCAGTACAAGTTTGTTTTTGTCTTTTGACACGCCCACTTTAGGGCGTTTTATTTGCATATAAAGGTAAATGTACAGGTAAACGTAGAATGTTTTAGTTTTTGTTAGCTATGCTATCTGAACCAAATTTACACGGAATGTACATATCTAGGAAGTACACGTACTGACCAAGTTTGATTCAAATCGGACAACTATATCGTATAGCTCCCATTGGGCCGATCCGTCAAAAATACGCGCCAAATATGAATAAGTTTGAAAAACTTTTGCGTTAACTAAGCTAGATTAACCAAACTCACACAGAATACATCTGCCAATAATATATATATACTGATCAAGTTTGTTCCAAATCGGACAACTGTATCGTATAGCACCAATAGGGCCGATCGGTGAAAAATACGCTCCAAATATGAATTATTATGAAAAACTTTTGCGTTAACTAAGCTATATTAACCAAACTCACACAGAATACATCTGTCAATAATATATATAGTCACATATTCATCCCGATTATGTCTACAGAGTTCCATATCCCCAATTATAAACATTCCCAAGCTTCACTTGAGAATGAATCCAACCCCCAATTATAAACATTCCCAAGCCTCACTTGAGAATAAATTCAACAATTGTAAACAAAGAGCCGTCTAGCCGGCGCATCTCCCCCAATCGATCAGCATCGATTGCAAATCACATAGTCAGCATAATTTTTGTTCCCAGCTTAAGCCGAGATAACGAGCAACGCTTGGTGCCCAGCAACCAGCGGTGCCCTCGATAATGTAAACATTCAAACAGAGCTTTCTTTATCATTTATTAAACCAATATCTGTTAGTCTTAAGTTGATATTGAATAAAACAAGTCGTGAATCTAAAATCTCGCTTCGTCTTTTATTTTTACATCAACGTTGTCGTTAGAGTGTGTCGCGACATTTATTCGATTCGATTAAACACATAAAATATTCAATTGGCGCAGCCGGTAGGATAACAATAAATAGATCCTGAAGCAATTCTAATACTTTTTTGTTGTTATCCGAAAAAAAACAACCAACGCAAAGGCAACCCAAGCGACGGTAAATATCGCGTCAAGTTTTATAAGAAAAACCTCGACAGTGACGTGTAAAACCAACAATTCGCATTTTTGCCAAAAACCACGGATGTTCACAACTTGAAATTAATTCAAGAAGACGCGATAGAATTCGGGGAGAACATAATTCCAAACATACCTGGTTATCTCAATAAAATTCGAAATAGCTATCTGTGCAAACAAACAAAAACAAACTCAATCGTAATTAAGCCAATAAAGTGAATTATAAGTAAAACTAAGAAACTAAATTAAGTGAAACTTTTAAATAAAATATTGGTTAAGTGAAAAAAACAGAAAAATATAAAAATAATCAAAACAACAACCAACCGTAACAAAAATTTTACAAAATGGAAGGTGGAGCAGCAGCAGCAACAACCCTTTCTGACGCCAGCATGTCACAAGTAATCAATCAATTGAAAGACGTCGAGAAATTCAATGGAGACAAGAATACCCTGTACACCTTTGTTAACCGTATCGACTACATATTGGAACTGTACACGACTAATGATATACGGCAACAAGCGATTATTTTTGGACTTGTGGAACGTTGCATCAGTGCTGATGTTATGCTATCCCTTGGCATAAATAATCTCAACACCTGGACAGATCTTCGGAAGCAATTGATACTCAACTATAAAACCCAGACGAACAATCACATCCTTCTAGAAGACTTCAGGAACACACCTTTTAAGGGGAACGTTCGCGAATTTCTGGAGGAAGCTGAACAGCGCAGGCGTACTTTAATGAGTAAGCTAGAACTAGAGAATAATAACGATGAAAAAACAATGTACTCGCGGCTAATTAAATCTAGTATTGACGATTTGATTCAAAAGTTACTTACTAACATCTGCATTAGAATTATAAATTGCGAAATTCCCGATTTAAGATCGCTTATAAATTTATTGCAAGAAAAAAATCTTTATGATCAACCTTGATCAACCAAAATTTTAATTCCACTAAAACAAAACAAGAAAAAGAATTAAAGCCACTCCCAACCAATTCCAATTTTCATAAATTTCCCACATTTCTCCAACCAAACAATACACCATATGTTTCATATCCAAATCATCCACCATATTATCAACAACCATTTCATCCATTACAACAACATTACAATATGCCTCATACTAACAACTACTTACCTCGACCATTACCACCCGTACCAAATCCGACAAGACCAGTGCAATTTCCACCTCGACAAAATTTTCGTCAAAATTTATTTGACCAAAACCGTTTTGGACAAATTCAGAGTGCCACTTTACAAAAGGCTCCAGTTAATAATACACCTGGTGTTCCACATCCACCAATGAAACGCTCTAGACCAGCAGAAAGTGGACAGAGTAAAATGAGCATAGATCAAGAAGCTAGGTATCAAGAAGAATTGAATTATCAAGAATATTTACAGCAAGAATATTACAATCAATTAGCTTCAAATCCACAATCCTATCAAGATTACGGATATCCTCAAAGCTTTGATTATGCCGAAACTTCGACACCAGTAGCCGAAAAAGAAACTGAACAGTGCAACGAGATAGAGCTCGATCAAGCCGAAAATTTTCCGTTACCAGCTTCGGAAACCATCAATTCATAAAACTTACCCATAAAGGAAAAGTTTTAAAATGACTTATAGATACCGGTTCAACAGTAAATATGATGACATCCAATGTTTTCAATCTATATGTTTATGATACTGAATGTCTCATTCACACAAGTAACGGGCCATTAACAATCACAAAAAAGATTATTGTTCCCTCCAACAACATATTCATGAGTAGTAGTGAATTCCTACACAAATTTTCTTCAGACTATGATTTATTAATTGGCAGAAATTTGCTTTCACAAGCCCAAGCAATAATAGACTACAAATTTCAAACAGTAACTTTATTCAACAAAAAATATAAACTAATTAATGATTCTCCAATTAAAAATCAAACTCATTTTTTAGCTAATCAAACTTTTGAAGCTAAAAAATATAATAATAGCCCACAGTCTTCAGACAATGTAAAAACAGAATTACTTGAGAATTCAAATCTGTATCGATTAGATCATTTAAATAATGAAGAGAAATCAAAATTAAAACTGTTATATATTTATATTGCCAGATCGTCATATTTCAATCTCCATACCTTTAACATAACGCACACTAATCTATGTTAAGTAACATCACTCTGTAAGATGCCTTGATTCTCTTATGTTAATAAACAGTCACAATTTAGTACTCAACAGAGTTATATGTGTGTTACTCTCGGAACACAACATATTGGCGACGAGAATTAAAAAAGCCGCAAATCGAAGTACGGTTCTTTTTGCGTATTTTTCGTGTCGGTAGTCCATCGGAGATCGAACGAAAAGTTTCAATTTACACACAAAATTACGTTTTGTGTAAAATCGCATCAGCACGATGGCGAACGAACAAATTGACATAAGATTGTTGTTAGATCAACAAAAACAATTAATTGAAAAACAATTAGAGTTTATGCAAAGTATGCAAAACAATGCTAGCAATTCAGGTCGTTCGGGTGAATTGGCTATATGTCCGCAGTTTCCAGCATTTAACAAAGACCAACAAAATTGGGAATCTTATTTGCAACAGTTATCGCAACATTTTATTGCATATACAGTTAGTGCGGAAGAGAAAAAAAAATCATATTTCTTGTCGTGGATAGGTACAGAAATTTTCGAACTATTGCGAAATCTGTTCGGCAGTGAAAATCTCAACGATTTTACCTACAAGCAAATAACGGAAAAATTAACGGAACATTTCCAAACAAAACGACACATTGTCGCCGCCCGGTACGAATTTTTCAAAAGGCAAATGCGAGACTCACAAACACATAGAGAATGGGTAGCCGATTTGCGAGGCATAGCACGCGAGTGTCAATCCATATGTAGAGCCGAAGGTTGTTCAACTAATTTTGTAGACGAGATGATTCGAGATCAAATTATTGTGCACACGCCTTTCGACGTTGTTCGCACAGCAGCACTACAAAAATTACAGCCAACATTGCAAGACATTCTCACAATTGCAGAATCATATGAAGCAACAACAAAAACAGTGGCAGTAATAAAAGAACAAAGCGAGAAACAATCGCTTACTGATATGAACAGCCTGTATTCGCGTAAGAAAAATCAGCAAAAGAGACGAGCAAATAAAGCAGAGAAAGACACACCAAAATCATGCTCTGGATGTGGTCGCTCTCACACTCGAAACGAATGCAAGTTTCGCGATGCTATTTGTCACAAGTGTGCCAAAAAAGGACACATAGCTATAGTTTGCATGTCAAAGCAGTGCAAAGATAGAAGTGAAAATAGAGATCAAAACAAACATTCAAGTACAGAAAATGTTCAATCGTTGCACAGTGTCACAAATCTGATAAAAAGTGGACAAAACTTTATTGATTTACAAATTTTGAAAAAGACAATTTCATTTCAAATTGATTCTGGTGCAAGTGTTTCGGTTATTAATGTGCCAACATACAAACAATTGAATAGCCCAAAACTATTAAAATGTAATAGAGCATTACATGCATTTGGTAAAAATCCAATTCCAGTGTTGGGTGAGTTGCACACAAACGCAAAGTGTGGCAACATTGAAGCAAGTGTGAAAATAATCGTGGCAAACGTAGAGAATTCAAATAATCTGTTTGGATTAGATCTATTTAAAACATTCAATTTTGAAATTCGTCAAATTGCGAACGTGAACATTGATCAGAACAATCGAATGACAGCGCTTTGTAACAAGTACAAAGATGTATTTGAGCCAGCAATCGGTGCTATCACGAAAGTAAAAGCAAGTGTTTGTTAAAAGCAAAACTTTACACCGAAATTCTACAAAAGCCGACAAATACCTTACGCACAACTCGCGTTATTCAAAGAAGAAGCAGAACGTCTTGAAAAAGCAGGTATTTGGACACCAATCAAATTCAGCAGCTGGGCATCCCCCATTGTACTCGCACCTAAGCCAGGTGGAGAAATTCGGATTTGTGGAGATTTCAAGCAAGGGGTCAATTCGCAAATTGATATCGAGCAGTATCCATTACCAACACGTGAATCGTTATTCCACGTCATACGCCATGGTAAATATTTTTCAAAAATCGATCTTGTAGCATTCAGCTACCTGTCCATAGAGGATTCGGAGGCGTGCACTTCTAGCATCGCTCTGTGCTATGCTCGTCGGATATGTCGTGGGTTCTTTCCTCCTCCTTCTATGGAAATCATAACATATAAAAAGAATAAGTGCACTTACTGTCTTCTACTGTGTCAACTAAAATATATGTATAACTGGGCTTTACCCACGGCTAACCAAAGATAATGACCGATAACCAGGAATTAGGGCGACTTGGATGTTAACTGTCCCCTATTCTTTACCCACCCGACCATGGTAACACGATAATAATTTGTCGGTTACCCCTTAACAATCCATTTATTACATTATTCCAATTTGTATGATTTCAACATGATTTACCAATCGATAGATTAATTAATATTTACTCTAACATGATTACAATATTTCAAAGTATAAATTCAAGAAAAAGGAACATGATTCGCGAAAGAATACATGACGCATTAGCGGTTTAACTATACGACTCTTTAAGCTTTCGTTCAAATCTCTTTACAAACAATTTCTACATCTGAGCGACGACCGTTCACAATAGTAATATAATTTTATAAAATATCTTGCTTAAATGCAAGTGGTACTCACACTGAATATATTTGTATTACTCACAAATTAATCCGCCGGTGCGTGTTCGTTGGGCCCATCGAAGATGCAAACTGTGCGATTGTGGTTATGTTTCTGTAATGCTATAATTATATCACCAAGGGTACGCTCATGTCGCTTACAATAATTCCTTTCTTTTATCTAAGAACGAATTTTAGCTCAATTAGTTATATATTCAATATTTACTTAAAATTACAAACTTATTTGATTTTACAAACGGTGGCGATCGTCAAACGATGTTAGATCGCCATGTGGAGTGGCACTAGATTCGGCCTTTTCCGTCTAGGGACAAAAATACAAAAATTGTAGCAACTCCGTCCAATTTGGAACGGGTGTGCGAGAACAGCTGACTGGAGTTATGCAGGTGTCGCCAAAGCGCTTCTGCTACTGCGTTGTCTCCAAAAGAATATTCCATGCGCAGATTGCCGGGTCACGCTGTGTCCAAGTCAGGGGTTATGCGTGTACCAAAAATCAGCCGACCGACCGCAGAAAATTTGCACAAAGAACGCGCGAAAGCGCAGGGCGCAGATCGGTCGGCTACACCGCAGAAATTACACTTGGGAGCTCCTGCTAACACACAAAAACTTATTGACTACATGCGAAATCATTTTGTCGATTTATTACCTTTTTTCTTTGTTCCAGCTCACTGACACTAACGCTGCAGATCTTATTGCACCAATTTAACAAATTAATATATGCATACAAATATTATACATATATTTGTATATACATACATATTAATGCACAAGCATGTATATATTTGAGGTTGTGTGCACTGTCTTTTGGCACTTAGCAACTAGGCTTATTAGACTTTTACAATTTTGCAGCAACGCGTTTATCGTCGTTCGGGTCAGCAAACCAAGTGAACGAGAAGATATTCTATGATGGCCTACGTGCCAAATTTGCTTCCACTTTGCACAATGTGACGAATAATTAACTGGAGTTTTCCAGCATATTATTCTTTTGCTTTCGATGCATCGCCAGACCATCGAAAATAAGAGCAAAAGAGATCGCCGCTAATCAGCTGTGTAGCGCAAAAGGGAAATTTATGGTGAAGGGTTGCCAGATAGTTGAAAATTGAAATGGTAAGGGTATTCCTGAAAAACTGAACCCTACACCACAGTTAATATTACGCGAGCACTGCCTCTCGTATATATTCACTGAAAAAGAACGCGGTTCAGAAATATAAATATCTAATTCATTTTCGGTATTAAATTTGAATGTCTTTCAAATGATATACTCCTAAACATTTCCCACTTTCATTCGACAACTCGTAGTATACGGGACTTATTTTCTTATTAACCTTGGCTTTGATAAAGACAGGAGCCAGTTTACTACTGAATTTCTTCGCAGCATTGCTCTGCGCAAAACTGCGAGCGTGAACGATATCACCAACTTTGAACTGCACAGATCTACTACGTAAATTATATTTTCTAGCGTTTGCCGTATGAGCTTGTGTGATGTTTTCTTTTGCATTACATCGTGCTAATTGTAGTAAGTCTGGAATTTTGAGAGCTACATCATCCGCTACCAAATCCAACTTCCTAAGGAGCTCGTAATCTTTGCCGTTCAAAATCATGTTCTGCCCGAAACATAAGAAATATGGAGAAAATCCGGTGCTGCGATGCCAATTAGATCTAAGCGATCCGCTTATCTCATTCAAATTTGCATCCCAATTCGTGTGGTCAGTGCCGATGTATGCACGAATAGCTGCCAATACTGAACGATTGAGTCGTTCGCTAGCGTTTGCCTGCGGCGAATAAATTGCCGTGCATATATGCGACACTCCGAAGCGAGTCAAAAACGCCTGAAAATATCCTGACTTAAACTGCGAGCCGTTATCGGTTAGGATTGTTTCGGGCACCCCGAAGGTGTAAAATACATGCTCTTCTACAAATTCACAAATCCGGTTCGAAGTGAACTTCTTTAACGGATGAAGGAAATGAAACTTCGTGCAATGATCCACGATGATTAAGAGACCGATGTTTCCATTCTTTGACCTTGGGTATGGTCCTAACAGATCCATATACATTTTCTGAAATGGCCTTTCAGAAGTCATTGGCCTGCCCATTGGTGGTCTAAGAACCTTATTCGGTCCTTTTGTTGACTTGCAAGTGCTACAACTGAATATATAAGAACGTGTTTGCGTCACCATTCCTGGCCAAAATAAAATAAATCTACGCTCAACCGATCTTCCAGCTGAGAAACGTAACCTCGTTGGCTGAAAGTATTCTTGGACACCTGCGATTTAACCTGCTTACAAAACTGTTCATGAGTACGAACTTCGTCTCTTAACCGAGAAAGACGGTTTATGTTGAGATGCATCAACTCATACCTAAGTGACGGCTTTGAATGACGAATAAGCAGATGAACCAATGTTTCTTCTGATAGCTCTGATTTTAAGCGAGCTGCAAGCTTCTCGACATCGAACTGATAATCCTCGAAAGATTCTTTATCAGCCTGTCGTCTGCTGTTTATGGCTTCCCAAATATCCATATCTGAATCTGCGTCCTTAAACTTTTCTCTAAACTCCTTGCAAAATTCATTCCATGAAAAGTGCTGAAAAGAACGATGAAATCTCCAATACCATTCGTTGGCTCTGCCAACAAAGAATAAGTGCAAATGATCACACAGCAGTTGGTAATCACCATTCAAATTCTGCTGTGCGAGCGAGCGAACTCGATAAAGAAATTCATCCGCCTGCAAACCATCCTTGCCACCCTCGAATTTAATTTTCCAACTCTGAATAATGTTTGGAACTTTCTCCGGTTGGAACGAGCTGTGACTCCGAACTGATTCATGTGTTTGAGGTATAGTAGTACCACCCACGTGTGCTTGAGTTCTATCTAAAGGACGATTGCCTGACGATGATGTCTGGCCAGATTGGCTATTGTTTCGAGCTGTTTCAGACTGCGATCGTGTTTCAATTTGTAAACCAGCAAATTGCGTCTGAATTATATTGGTAAGCTCTTGCAATAGTTGACGTTGTTGAGCTTGTACCGCACTTTGTACTATTCTGTTTATATCATCTATATTCTGTGTTCTCGACGATTCTAACGAGGATTGCTCGATACTGTTTATGCTAGTATTAGGGGGTCGATTTCGGCCTCGGCTCCGATTCTGAGACCTGGTAGTCATTCCTCTACGCTGCGATTCTCCTCTACCCCGACTTGCTTGACCCCTGCCACGAAAACTGAGTGGTGCATTGATCGTCGCAACGTTAGTATCATTGATACTAGGCGTAGTTTCGACGGGTAATAAATTAAGTGTACAAACTTGATTACATGTTGGGCAAATGTTAGTTTCTCTCAAACGTGCGCTTATACAAGAAAAATGGAATTTATGATCACATGGCGAAACTGTGCTTTCTTCGCCACCATTGATAAGAGTTTGGCAAAGGGAACACGAAATATTTTGTGAATTTAAAGCTGCAGGCAGATCCTCCATACTGTGACGAACCGCCATCATCGTATTTTACTTTCAGAATTCGTATATTTTTACTAAATAGCCTCTATCGATTGGTTTGTCGATGTTGTCATACAAATTGGTCACTGGTTATCTTACATATCTTTGTTTCTATTGAAAACTACTGAACGAAATGGTTGTTTAAACAATGTTTTTATGCTGAAGTCAAATGTCGAAGAACTCCAACCATTTGCAATTCCTCTCGCCTATCAACACTGTTCTAAAACCTGGAAAGTTAAGTTCGAAATGCAACAAGCCTTCTATGATTTGGATCGCGATGTTTGATTAAGCCGTAATGCATCGGACTACAATCGCATTTCCTATCGACGATGTCCAAAAAATCACTAAAAACTGCTGCTAATTCGAAACTGTATTACTTATTTGATAATATGACCTGAAATTAACATTGGCTTATGAGACACGTTTCGGTCGATCAACTCATAAAACTAGAATTGAAATCGCAATTCCGAACACGTGTGTCACGCACCTGTCCATAACCTCAATTCATACATCATATCGTCTTTAACCTAAACTTTGTGATTTACTGTGGATGGAAATACTGAGCTTGTTCGTGAGGGACACTATCTCAAATAATCCTACACGTTGAGCAATCGTGATTTCGGATCCAAAGAGATTCTTCAACTTCGGAGTAATTTTGATTTGGGTCCAATATTATGGTCACCACACCCACTTCTAAGGTAAAAAGATTTACTACCGTATAGTCAAAGATTATTTTTCCTGGTCCCACGTTTGGGCGCCACTTTCTATTGTTACTTATTATGTAGCATTCAGCTACCTGTCCATAGAGGATTCGGAGGCGTGCACTTCTAGCATCGCTCTGTGCTATGCTCGTCGGATATGTCGTGGGTTCTTTCCTCCTCCTTCTATGGAAATCATAACATATAAAAAGAATAAGTGCACTTACTGTCTTCTACTGTGTCAACTAAAATATATGTATAACTGGGCTTTACCCACGGCTAACCAAAGATAATGACCGATAACCAGGAATTAGGGCGACTTGGATGTTAACTGTCCCCTATTCTTTACCCACCCGACCATGGTAACACGATAATAATTTGGCGGTTACCCCTTAACAATCCATTTATTACATTATTCCAATTTGTATGATTTCAACATGATTTACCAATCGATAGATTAATTAATATTTACTCTAACATGATTACAATATTTCAAAGTATAAATTCAAGAAAAAGGAACATGATTCGCGAAAGAATACATGACGCATTAGCGGTTTAACTATACGACTCTTTAAGCTTTCGTTCAAATCTCTTTACAAACAATTTCTACATCTGAGCGACGACCGTTCACAATAGTAATATAATTTTATAAAAAATCTTGCTTAAATGCAAGTGGTACTCACACTGAATATATTTGTATTACTCACAAATTAATCCGCCGGTGCGTGTTCGTTGGGCCCATCGAAGATGCAAACTGTGCGATTGTGGTTATGTTTCTGTAATGCTATAATTATATCACCAAGGGTACGCTCATGTCGCTTACAATAATTCCTTTCTTTTATCTAAGAACGAATTTTAGCTCAATTAGTTATATATTCAATATTTACTTAAAATTACAAACTTATTTGATTTTACAAACGGTGGCGATCGTCAAACGATGTTAGATCGCCATGTGGAGTGGCACTAGATTCGGCCTTTTCCGTCTAGGGACAAAAATACAAAAATTGTAGCAACTCCGTCCAATTTGGAACGGGTGTGCGAGAACAGCTGACTGGAGTTTTGCAGGTGTCGCCAAAGCGCTTCTGCTACTGCGTTGTCTCCAAAAGAATATTCCATGCGCAGATTGCCGGGTCACGCTGTGTCCAAGTCAGGGGTTATGCGTGTACCAAAAATCAGCCGACCGACCGCAGAAAATTTGCACAAAGAACGCGCGAAAGCGCAGGGCGCAGATCGGTCGGCTACACCGCAGAAATTACACTTGGGAGCTCCTGCTAACACACAAAAACTCATTGACTACATGCGAAATCATTTTGTCGATTTATTACCTTTTTTCTTTGTTCCAGCTCACTGACACTAACGCTGCAGATCTTATTGCACCAATTTAACAAATTAATATATGCATACAAATATTATACATATATTTGTATATACATACATATTAATGCACAAGCATGTATATATTTGAGGTTGTGTGCACTGTCTTTTGGCACTTAGCAACTAGGCTTATTAGACTTTTACAATTTTGCAGCAACGCGTTTATCGTCGTTCGGGTCAGCAAACCAAGTGAACGAGAAGATATTCTATGATGGCCTACGTGCCAAATTTGCTTCCACTTTGCACAATGTGACGAATAATTAACTGGAGTTTTCCAGCATATTATTCTTTTGCTTTCGATGCATCGCCAGACCATCGAAAATAAGAGCAAAAGAGATCGCCGCTAATCAGCTGTGTAGCGCAAAAGGGAAATTTATGGTGAAGGGTTGCCAGATAGTTGAAAATTGAAATGGTAAGGGTATTCCTGAAAAACTGAACCCTACAATCTAAAAGAAGCTTATCTACAGATGGAGCTAGATGAAGCATCAAAGGAGATCATGGTTGTCAACACGCCGCTAGGACTTTACCAGTACCAGCGTTTACCATACGGAATCGCTAGCGCTCCAGCTATATTCCAAAGGTATCTCGAGCAACTTCTGAGTGGCATAGAAGGTTGTGGAAATTATCTAGACGACATTATTGTCTCATCGCAAACAATCGAGCAACACTACGTTCGCGTCGAACAAATTTTAAGCATTCTACAAGAGAATGGCATAAAATGCAAAAAGGAAAAATGTTTCTTTCTGAAAGAGGAAATAGAATATTTAGGAAGGAGAGTCAGCGCGAAAGGAATATTGCCTGATCAATCCGGCTTAGAAGCTGTCAAAGATCTGAAGCCGCCAAACAATCTACAGCAGCTAGATGCGTTCATGGGGAAAGTCAACTATTATTGCAACTTTATCCCAAACTACTCACAATTAGCATTTCCATTAAATCAGCTACGCAGGAAAAATACTCCATTCAAATTTGGTATACAGCAGCAGCAAGCTTTTACAGCACTAAAAGCACACATCATCAACGCAACAGAGTTAGCTCATTTCAACGAGGAACTCCCACTTGTTCTTGCCACTGATGCGTCATCTTTTGGCATTGGTGTTGTTCTATCGCACATAGAATCAGACGGCAAGGAAAGGCCTATTGCATTCGCTTCTAAAACTTTGGACAAGCATCAAGTAAGGTATAGCCAAATTGAAAAGGAAGGACTATCTATTGTATTCGGAGTAAAGAAATTTCATCAGTATCTGTATGGCAGAAAATTCACACTAATCACAGATCACAAGCCATTGGTGACAATCTTCAATCCAAACAAGCATCTGCCTACAATGACGACAAACAGACTCCAACGTTGGGCAATTATACTAATGTCATACAACTTTGACATCAAATATCGTTCTACCACAGCACACGGAAACGCAGACGCACTATCACGTCTACCGATCAGCACAGATGAAGAATTTGACAAAAAAGAAGCATGCTACAATATCGTCGATATTACGCCTCCGATTAACGCAGAAACAATCAAGAAGCATCTGAAGAATGACATCACACTAAAGAAGGTTTACAGTTTCATTTCAACTGGTTGGCCTGAGAAGATACAAGATCCTGAAATACAGCCATATTTCAACCGCCGATTTGGTCTTTCAGTCAACAGGGAATTGCCATGTCTACAAACAGACTTCGTTCGTATCATTATTCCTAGTACACTGCGACAGGATATACTTAAACTTCTACATGATGGTCATTGGGGCATCGTAAAAATGAAACAGCTAGCTCGACAACATGTCTGGTGGCCAGGCATCGACGATGACATCGAAAAGCTGACAAAATCTTGCAGCACATGTAAGGTGAACAATCCGTCTCCAGCTAAAGAGTTTCTCAGTTGGCCAAAAGCAACATCTGCCTGGGAGAGGATACACATTGACTTCGCTGGTCCCATTTTTGACTCAATGTGGCTCATTTGTGTAGACGCTTACTCGCAATTTCCGTTTGTGACACAAATGTCTTCAACAACAACCGCAAATACTATCAAAGCGTTAACCACTATATTTGCAATTGAGGGTTATCCAAAAACCATAGTCAGCGACAACGGACCACAACTTACAGCAGACATTTTTACACAATTCTGTAAAACACATTACAACAGCACCGTTCCATCCAGCATCAAATGGTCTAGCAAAGCGTTTTGTCCAGTCGTTCAAAACTTCAGTGAAAAAGCACATCAAGGATGGATACACAACCAACACAGCCGTTACCAAGTATCTTGCATCTTATCGTTTTACACCAAACGCAGAAGGTAAAACACCCGCAGAGCTACTTAATGGTCATCCAGTTCGCACGCTCCTGACACAACTTTTCGAGAAGCCAAGCCAAAATCTTCAGCAGCAACAGACCAAATATATACCAAACCAAAAGGTATACGCTCGAAACTACGCAAGGGGAGAAAAGTGGATAGAAGCTACCATCGACCGATCAGTTGGTCGAATGTTATTCATCGTCCGTACAAGCAAAGGATTTATTAAGCGCCATATCAACCAGTTAAAGCCCAGAACAAACTCAGCCGAAAGCAACAAAACCGATGAATCCGCTGCATATTGGTATGCAACCGACTTTCCAAGCTCTACTCTCATTTCAGATCAGCAAATTCCTGAAGTTCAACAATCAGCAAGCACAGCGGCCTCTTCTCCAAAGAGTACTGATCCCAATGAGAACACCAATCAACAACAAACTGTTCAACAACCACCTCAGCAGCGTCGTTCAGGCATTCCAATAAGAAGTAGTACTAGAGCTCGCAACGACGTTAATCGCTATCAGCCTCCGGATTTCAGAAAGCGCAAAACAACTAACAAGATGTAAATTCAGGGAGGAGATGTGTTATATATTTATATTGCCAGATCGTCATATTTCAATCTCCATACCTTTAACATAACGCACACTAATCTATGTTAAGTAACATCACTCTGTAAGATGCCTTGATTCTCTTATGTTAATAAACAGTCACAATTTAGTACTCAACAGAGTTATATGTGTGTTACTCTCGGAACACAACAAAAACATTTATTAAAAACTTATCAACATATTCAATTTCAAGAAGGAGATCAACTCAGTTTCAGTAACCAAGAAAAACATAATATTAACACTACTCATAACTCCCCCATTTATTCTAAACCGTACAGTTATTCTCAGGCCTATGAACAAGAAGTTGAAAACCAAATCCAAGAAATGTTAGAACAAGGTATCATAAAACCCAGTAATTCCCCGTACTGCAGTCCAATATGGATTGTTCCAAAAAAACAAGACGCATCGGGTAAACAAAAGTTTAGAATAGTAATCGACTATAGAAAATTAAACGAGGTAACTATTAATGACAGATACCCAATACCAAACATGGACGAAATTCTAGGAAAACTAGGTAGATGCAATTATTTTACCACAATTGACCTTGCAAAAGGTTTCCATCAGCTGGAAATCCATCCAGATGCAATACATAAAACAGCTTTTTCAACCAAAAATGGTCATTATGAATATCTTCGTATGCCATTTGGTTTAAAAAATGCTCCTGCAACTTTTCAACGTTGCATGAATAATGTGTTGCGACCGTTATTAAACAAAACAAGTTGTATTTAGACGATATTATCGTTTTTTCCACATCCCTAGAAGAACACCTACATTCACTACAACTAGTTTTCGAAAAGCTTTCTGAAGCTAATCTTAAACTTCAACTTGACAAATGCGAGTTTCTTAAACAAGAAACTACTTTTCTTGGACATATCATAACTAAGGACGGAATAGAACCCAATCCTGAAAAAATCAAGGCTATTCAAAAATACCCAATTCCAAAAAAGAACAAAGAAATTAAAGGTTTTCTTGGGTTAACCGGATATTACAGAAAATTGATTCCCAATTTTGCAGACATAGCCAAACCGATGACAACAGTTCTAAAAAAAGATTCCAAAATCGATATACAAAATCCAGAATACGTAGAAGCATTTGAAAAATTAAAACAACTAATTTCCAATGACCCCATTTTAAAAATACCAGATTTTAACAGTAAATTCGTATTAATTACAGACGCAAGTAACACAGCACTTGGAGCTGTACTTTCTCAAAACGGACACTCACTTAGTTACATTAGTAGAACCCTAAATGATCACGAAACCAATTACAGTGCCATAGAAAAAGAACTTTTAGCTATTGTATGGGCAACAAAAACCTTTCGACATTACCTTCTAGGACGACACTTTGAAATTAATAGTGACCATCAACCGTTATGTTGGTTATACAAAATGAAAGAACCAAATTCAAAATTAACTCGATGGAGAGTTAAATTATCGGAATATGACTTTGACATTAAATATATAAAAGGAAAGGAAAATCACATAGCAGACGCTTTATCTCGAGTAAAAATAGAACAAGCTTATTTTGGAGAAGAAACACAACATAGTTCTGATGAAGACAATAGTAACTTAATTTTTATCACCGAAAAACCAATTAACACATTTTAAAGACAAATAATATTTTCTAAAGGCATTCCAAATATAAGAAAACAAACCCGGCCCCCCATAAAAAACCCCCTCCCCCATAGTAGTTTGTATTCAATTTCAAATGAAAGGCTAATAATTCAACATCACATTGACAATATGCCAACATTCGAACAAACCTAAGACAAAATTTCATTGATCAGTTGCACCAAGAGCCACTTTTAAGAATTCTCCGAATATCCAGCATTTATTTATTTTATTCATACAAACACACATTCGTTTGAAATTATACGTATACATGTATGTATGTATGCGTGTATTCGGCGCGGCCAGCGTCTGCCGGCAGCGCCTGTCGCCACAGCGTCTGCCGGCAGCGC
Organism: Drosophila arawakana; assembly: GCA_018151165.1. Classification (NCBI taxonomy): domain Eukaryota; kingdom Metazoa; phylum Arthropoda; class Insecta; order Diptera; family Drosophilidae; genus Drosophila; species Drosophila arawakana. The sequence goes on along the minus strand of JAECWX010000008.1, from coordinate 145,577 downwards.
TGTCGCCACACAAGCATCGAAAACGTTCGAACATGTGTTTGTATGTTTCTGTCTCTGCTCTCGCGCGTAAGTGATATTGCAGTTAAATAACAAACTTTTGTAACGCAGTAGCTCTTTTGTTAAAAGTAGTATGATGATGCCCCTTTCAGAAATAGTTTGATTTTTTATGTCTCTATACTTATGTTGAATTACAACACCCTACTATATGAATAAATGCCTTAAACATGGCATTAAAGTGAAAACGTTTGGTTAACTCTCAGGAGAAAAGGGGGCGTGGCAGCTCAAAATTTTTAATGGCATTGCATTAAGGATGTCTCTAGCAACCTGTTTACCAGAAATGGTGTTCCTAAGTGCCATAGTTACTGAGTTATTGGCCTAAAAGTACATTTTTTTCGAGGTGTGTCTGGTTTTTTGCTCATTGCGGGGGCGGTAAGGGGCGTGGCAACAATTTGAAATAAACTTGATCTGCTCGCGAAAATAACGGACTTTCATTCCAAATTTGGTGTCTCTAGCTTTTGTAGTTTAAAAGATCCAGGTGTTCATACGGACGGACAGACAGACAGACAGACAGACAGACAGACAGACGGACAGACGGACATTGCTATATCGACTCGGCTGTTGATGCTGATCAAGAATATATATACTTTATGGGGTCGGCCACGCCTCCTTCTGCCTGTTACGCACATTCCGCTTCTGACAAACCTAATAGACCCCTCTTCTTCTTTTTTAGAGTACGGGGTCTAAAAAAACTAATAATCCACATCACATATGATAATATAACAACAGAAAAAGCTAAACAATATTTGATTGATCATTTTTGCACCAAGTCTAGTGCGCTGTTTATAGATAGTGATGCCGATTTTGAAATTATCCAAAACGCACACAAAGACATTATCAATCCAAACCATACTAAAATTCTCAGAAGCCTTATACTTCTGAAAAATACAAGTAAGAAAGGCTACAGTCGACGTGCCGACTGTATAAGACCCCGTACTCCTTGTAGTGCGCATAGAAAAATACTTACAAACTTAAAAGAAGAAGCAGTAGACTGATTCATATTTTAAAATACAAATTTAAAAAAGATAATAGTTTAAATTAAAATTTAAAAAAGTAAATAAAAAGTTATGCGCTAGCTGCAATCGAACCCGCGGTATCAGACACAGGATTCTCACATGTCGCCACTCTACCATACGCACCACACCTCAATTTGAAGGCACTGCTGATTATCTGCATTTACATATAATATTGTTTTGTTATAGAAAAAGAAAAAAAATGCCTGTCTGTGCCGGGGTTCGAACCGCAGACCTCATGTTTCTCTAATGCATGTCACATCACTTGGACCACAACACTGTTGACAATGAGGACGGCTAAAGTAGATAAACATTGATTTACCACTTTTCTTCAAACACGTACATAAATTACAATTTTTAACATTTTTGACCAATTTGTTTCACATGTTGTAGTTGTCCGATTTGAACCAAATTTGGTGAAGTTACTTTTAATAATTATGTACACATTCTGTGTGAGTTTGGTTGTGCGATCACTTAGCAAATACTACATGTCTTCATACAAATTTTTTTGTTTTTGACCGATTTGTCCTATGGGAGCTATAAGCTATAGTTGTCCGATCTTGATGAAACTTGGTGAGGATAGTTATAGTTGTACCATACACCTACTGTGTAAATTTGGTCACGATAGCTTTCATAGTTTCAAAGCTGTAGTGCAATGAAAACTGTTTTTTACAATTTGCGGGGGCGGTAGGGGGCGTGGCAAAAATTTGAAATAAACTTAACCTGCCTGCAATATAGACGGACTTTCATTCCAAATTTGGTGGCTCTAGCTCTTGTAGTTTAAAAGATCCAGGTGTTCATACGGACGGACGGACGGACAGACAGACGGACAGACACACAGACGGACAGACGGACAGACGGACATTGCTATATCGACTCGGCTGTTGATGCTGATCTAGAATATATATACTTTATGGGGTCGGCCACGCCTCCTTCTGCCTGTTACGCACATTTCGCTTCTGACAAACCTAATAGACCCCTATACTCTTTTTTAGAGTACGGGGTCTAATAAGTTCATACGCAGAGTTCAAAGAACTCATTCTCAAGACACATGAAAAACTCCTACATCCAGGCATTCAAAAAACAAACAAACTTTTCGGTGAAACCTATTATTTCCCCAATTGTCAATTATTAACCCAAAACATTATTAATGAATGTCATATCTGCAATTTAACGAAAACCGAACATAGAAATACAGAAATGCCAATGAAAATTACGCCCAAACCAGAACATTGTCGAGATAAATTCGTAATAGACATTTATTCATCAGAAGGTAAACACTATCTAAGCTACATAGACATTTATTCAAAATTCGCTACTCTCGAACAAATCAAAACTAAAGATTGGATAGAATGCAAAAACGCATTAATGCGCATATTTAATCAGTTAGGTAAACCAATATTATTAAAGGCAGACCGAGACGGAGCATTTACCAGTCTAGCACTCAAAAGATGGCTTGACAGTGAGGGAGTAGAAATTCAGTTAAATACTTCAAAAACAGGTATAGCGGACATAGAAAGATTACACAAAACTATCAATGAAAAAAATTAGAATCATAAATACTTTAAATGATGAAGAGAAAAAAACTCTGCAAAATGGAAACTATCCTTTATTATTTACAATCATAAAACTAAACATGACACCACTGGACAAACTCCCGCACACATATTCTTACATGCAGGACAACCAACTTTAGATACACAGGACAAAAAAAAAAAATTATAAACAAAATTAACAGTGACCGACAAGAATTTGAAATAGATACTAGATACAGAAAAGGACCGTTACAAAAAGGAAAATTAGAAAATCCATTTAAAGCCAATCAAAATGTTACTCAAACAGACCCCGATCATTACCAAATTACTAACAAAAATAGAACCACACATTATTACAAAACACAATTTAAAAAAGAAAAAAAGATTAACCAAATTCAAACTCCACAGGTCCCTTCCTCATGATCATATTGTCATCCATACTCTCTACCATATGCCATGCTCAACAAATTCAAATAAATAACTTGGATACAGACCACGGATACTTATTGTTTTCAGACAAACCCATAGAATTACCAACTAGATTTGAACACCACTCTTTACGAATTAATGTTTCTGAAATAATAACAACAAATGAATATTTTCGTAGAACTATTCCAAGCTTTAAAAATTCATCACAAATCAATTATTTGTATTCAAAATTACAACAAGAATTAAATGGTATAATCTTTCACCATGAGAATCGAAAAAAACGTGGACTGTTCAACATTGGAGGCTCACTATTTAAATTCCTTTTTGGCACACTTGACGATAATGACAGACGAGAATTTGAAAAAAATATTGAAAATCAAGGCATTAATGGTATAATAAACATAATTAATACCGAAATGCAACAATTTAAAGATCATCAAAACAAACGAACACTTCAAGAAACATTTATTTACCAATTATTACAATTTATAGAATATGTAGAAGACATTGAAATGGGCATGCAATTGTCTAGATTGGGACTCTTCAACCCAAAGTTACTTACCTATGACCGACTTGACAGTGTTGACAACCGAAACATTCTACTAATTAAAACCTCCACTTGGATTAATCACCAAGATAATATCATACTAATTGTATCCCACATCCCAATCAACTTTCAAACTATTAAAACCATTAAAATCATTCCCTATCCTGACAATGATGGCTATCAACTCGATTACACCAGTACCACCTCTTATTTTGAAAAAGATAATAAAATTTTTAATAGAAAAAAATGAACCAATATTTGATGAATGTATTACAAAAATTATACTTCATACAAAACCAATTTGTAACTTTAAGCAGATAAACGAAAAAGAAATCATTAAGTACATAGAGCCAAATACAATTGTAACATGGAACATATCCAACACAAATGTAAAACAAAACTGTCAAAAAAGTAATACAGATCTTAATATTCATGGTAATAAAATTATTAATGTCAATCAATGTAAACTACAAATAAATGACATCATTTTAAGCGACAATTACTTACAACCCGAAATAGATCTAACACCTTTGTATCCACCAATAGAAATTATCAAAATTAAGCCTATCAAACATGACGACATTGTACAACTTGTATCCCAAAATAATGTCTTTTCATATACAATAATTATAACCATTATTATTATATTCATAATCATATTGTTATATTTAAAATATGTATCATTTAATCCCATAATATTAATCCATAAAAAATGTAAGAAACAAATTCACGAACACAAAAAAGATACACCGCAATCAGTTCAACCAAAAGAACAACAACAAGATGAAACAGTTATCGAAGTGACACAATCAAATTTACCAAAACTTTACCCTTCAGCCTCGCCTTGATTCACAGGCTCGCCTCTTAAGGAGAGGGAAGTGACATATTCATCCCGATTATGTCTACAGAGTTCCATATCCCCAATTATAAACATTCCCAAGCTTCACTTGAGAATGAATCCAACCCCCAATTATAAACATTCCCAAGCCTCACTTGAGAATAAATTCAACAATTGTAAACAAAGAGCCGTCTAGCCGGCGCATCTCCCCCAATCGATCAGCATCGATTGCAAATCACATAGTCAGCATAATTTTTGTTCCCAGCTTAAGCCGAGATAACGAGCAACGCTTGGTTCCCAGCAACCAGCGGTGCCCTCCATAATGTAAACATTCAACAGAGCTTTCTTTATCATTTATTAAACCAATATCTGTTAGTCTTAAGTTGATATTGAATAAAACAAGTCGTGAATCTAAAATCTCGCTTCGTCTTTTATTTTTACATCAACGTTGTCGTTAGAGTGTGTCGCGACATTTATTCGATTCGATTAAACACATAAAATATTCAATTGGCGCAGCCGGTAGGATAACAATAAATAGATCCTGAAGCAATTCTAATCCTTTTTTGTTGTTATCCGAAAAAAAAACAACCAACGCGAAGGCAACCCAAGCGACGGTAAATATCGCGTCAAGTTTTATAAGAAAAACCTCGACAGTGACGTGTAAACCAACAATTCGCATTTTTGCCAAAAAACCACGGATGTTCACAACTTAAAATTAATTCAAGAAGACGCGATAGAATTCGGAGAGAACATAATTCCAGACATACTTGGTTATCTCAATAAAATTCGAAATAGCTAACTGTGCAACCAAACAAAAACAAACTCAATCGTAATTAAGCCAATAAAGTGAATTATAAGTAAAACTAAGAAACTAAACTAAGTGAAACTTTTAAATAAAATATTGGTTAAGTGAAAAAAAAAAAAATAAAAAAAATAATAAAAAAAAATCAAAACAACAACCAACCGTAACAAAAATTTTACAAAATGGAAGGAGGAGCAGCAGCAGCAACAACCCTTTCTGACGCCAGCATGTCACAAGTAATCAATCAATTGAAAGACGTCGAGAAATTCAATGGAGACAAAAATACCCTGTACACCTTTGTTAACCGTATCGACTACATATTGGCCCTGTACACGACTAATGATATACGGCAACAAGCGATTATTTTTGGACTTGTGGAACGTTGCATCAGTGCTGATGTTATGCTATCCCTTGGCATAAATAATCTCAACACCTGGACAGATCTTCGGAAGCAATTGGTACTCAACTATAAAACCCAGACGAACAATCACATCCTTCTAGAGGACTTCAGGAACACACCTTTTAAGGGGAACGTTCGCGAATTTCTGGAGGAAGCTGAACAGCGCAGGCGTACTTTAATGAGTAAGCTAGAACTAGAGAATAATATCGATGAAAAAACACTGTACTCGCGGTTAATTAAATCTAGTATTGACGATTTGATCCAAAAGTTACCTACTAACATCTGCATTAGAATTATAAATTGCGAAATTCCCGATTTAAGATCGCTTATAAATTTATTGCAAGAAAAAAATCTTTATGATCAACCTTGCCAAAATTTTAATTCCACTAAAACAAAACAAGAAAAAGAATTAAAGCCACTCCCAACCAATTCCAATTTTCATAAATTTCCAACATTTCTCCAACCAAACAATACACCATATGTTTCATATCCAAATCATCCACCATATTATCAACAACCATTTCATCCATTACAACAACATTACAATATGCCTCATACTAACAACTACTTACCTCGACCATTACCACCCGTACCAAATCCGACAAGACCAGTACAATTTCCACCTCGACAAAATTTTCGTCAAAATTTATTTGACCAAAACCGTTTTGGACAAATTCAGAGTGCCACTTTACAAAAGGCTCCAGTTAATAATACACCTGGTGTTCCACATCCACCAATGAAACGCTCTAGACCAGCAGAAAGTGGACAGAGTAAAATGAGCATAGATCAAGAAGCTAGGTATCAAGAAGAATTGAATTATCAAGAATATTTACAGCAAGAATATTACAATCAATTAGCTTCAAATCCACAATCCTATCAAGATTACGGATATCCTCAAAGCTTTGATTATGCCGAAACTTCGACACCAGTAGCCGAAAAAGAAACTGAACAGTGTAACGAGATAGAGCTCGATCAAGCCGAAAATTTTCCGTTACCAGCTTCGGAAACCAACAATTCATAAAACTTACCCATAAAGGAAAAGTTTTAAAATGCCTTATAGATACCGGTTCAACAGTAAATATGATGACATCCAATGTTTTCAATCTAAATGTTTATGATACTGAATGTCTCATTCACACAAGTAACGGGCCATTAACAATCACAAAAAAGATTATTGTTCCCTCCAACAACATATTCATGAGTAGTAGTGAATTCCTTTTACACAAATTTTCTTCAGATTATGATTTATTAATTGGCAGAAATTTGCTTTCACAAGCCCAAGCAATAATAGACTACAAATTTCAAACAGTAACTTTATTCAACAAAAAATATAAACTAATTAATGATTCTCCAATTAAAAATCAAACTCATTTTTTAGCTAATCCAACTTTTGAAGCTAAAAAATATAATAATAGCCCACAGTCTTCAGACAATGTAAAAACAGAATTACTTGAGAATTCAAATCTTTATCGATTAGATCATTTAAATAATGAAGAGAAATCAAAATTAAAACATTTATTAAAAACTTATCAACATATTCAATTTCAAGAAGGAGATCAACTCAGTTTCAGTAACCAAGAAAAACATAATATTAACACTACTCATAACTCCCCCATTTATTCTAAACCGTACAGTTATCCTCAGGCCTATGAACAAGAAGTTGAAAACCAAATCCAAGAAATGTTAGAACAAGGTATCATAAAACCCAGTAATTCCCCCTACTGCAGTCCAATATGGATTGTTCCAAAAAAACAAGACGCATCGGGTAAACAAAAGTTTAGAATAGTAATCGACTATAGAAAATTAAACGAGGTAACTATTAATGACAGATACCCAATACCAAACATGGACGAAATTCTAGGAAAACTAGGTAGATGCAATTATTTTACCACAATTGACCTTGCAAAAGGTTTCCATCAGCTGGAAATCCATCCAGATGCAATACATAAAACAGCTTTTTCAACCAAAAATGGTCATTATGAATATCTTCGTATGCCATTTGGTTTAAAAAATGCTCCTGCAACTTTTCAACGTTGCATGAATAATGTGTTGCGACCGTTATTAAACAAGCATTGTTTGGTGTATTTAGACGATATTATCGTTTTTTCCACATCCGTAGAAGAACACCTACATTCACTACAACTAGTTTTCGAAAAGCTTTCTGAAGCTAATCTTAAACTTCAACTTGACAAATGCGAGTTTCTTAAACAAGAAACTACTTTTCTTGGACATATCATAACTAAGGACGGAATAGAACCCAATCCTGAAAAAATCAAGGCTATTCAAAAATACCCAATTCCAAAAAAGACCAAAGAAATTAAAGGTTTTCTTGGGTTAACTGGATATTACAGAAAATTCATTCCCAATTTTACAGACATAGCCAAACCGATGACAACAGTTTTAAAAAAAGATTCCAAAATCGATATACAAAATCCAGAATACGTAGAAGCCTTTGAAAAATTAAAATTATGGGCAACAAAAACCTTTCGACATTACCTTCTAGGACGACACTTTGAAATTAATAGTGACCATCAACCGTTATGTTGGTTATACAAAATGAAAGAACCAAATTCAAAATTAACTCGATGGAGAGTTAAATTATCGGAATATGACTTTGACATTAAATATATAAAAGGAAAGGAAAATCACATAGCAGACGCTTTATCTCGAGTAAAAATAGAACAAGCTTATTTTGGAGAAGAAACACAACATAGTTCTAATGAAGACAATAGTAACTTAATTTTTATCACCGAAAAACCAATTAACACATTTTAAAGACAAATAATATTTTCTAAATTCATTCCAAATATAAGAAAAAAAAAACTAATAATCCACATCACATATGATAATATGACAACAGAAAAAGCTAAACAATATTTGATTGATCATTTTTGCACCAAGTCTAGTGCGCTGTTTATAGATAGTGATGCCGATTTTGAAATTATCCAAAACGCACACAAAGACATTATCAATCCAAACCATACTAAAATTCTCAGAAGCCTTATACTTCTGAAAAATATAAGTTCATACGCAGAGTTCAAAGAACTCATTCTCAAGACACATGAAAAACTCCTACATCCAGGCATTCAAAAAAACAAACAAACTTTTCGGTGAAACCTATTATTTCCCCAATAGTCAATTATTAACCCAAAACATTATTAATGAATGTCATATCTGCAATTTAACGAAAACCGAACATAGAAATACAGAAATGCCAATGAAAATTACGCCCAAACCAGAACATTGTCGAGATAAATTCGTAATAGACATTTATTCATCAGAAGGTAAACACTATCTAAGCTACATAGACATTTATTCAAAATTCGCTACTCTCGAACAAATCAAAACTAAAGATTGGATAGAATGCAAAAACGCATTAATGCGCATATTTAATCAGTTCGGTAAACCAATATTATTAAAGGCAGACCGAGACGGAGCATTTACCAGTCTAGCACTCAAAAGATGGCTTGACAGTGAGGGAGTAGAAATTCAGTTAAATACTTCAAAAACAGGTATAGCGGACATAGAAAGATTACACAAAACTATCAATGAAAAAATTAGAATCATAAATACTTTAAATGATGAAGAGAAAAAACTCTGCAAAATGGAAACTATCCTTTATATTTACAATCATAAAACTAAACATGACACCACTGGACAAACTCCCGCACACATATTCTTACATGCAGGACAACCAACTTTAGATACACAGGACAAAAAAGAAAAAATTATAAACAAAATTAACAGTGACCGACAAGAATTTGAAATAGATACTAGATACAGAAAAGGACCGTTACAAAAAGGAAAATTAGAAAATCCATTTAAAGCCAATCAAAATGTTACTCAAACAGACCCCGATCATTACCAAATTACTAACAAAAATAGAACCACACATTATTACAAAACACAATTTAAAAAGAAAAAAAAGATTAACCAAATTCAAACTCCACAGGTCCCTTCCTCATGATCATATTGTCATCCATACTCTCTACCATATGCCATGCTCAACAAATTCAAATAAATAACTTGGATACAGACCACGGATACTTATTGTTTTCAGACAAACCCATAGAATTACCAACTAGATTTGAACACCACTCTTTACGAATTAATGTTTCTGAAATAATAACAACAAATGAATATTTTCGTAGAACTATACACAAATTTTCTTCAGACTATGATTTATTAATTGGCAGAAATTTGCTTTCACAAGCCCAAGCAATAATAGACTACAAATTTCAAACAGTAACTTTATTCAACAAAAAATATAAACTAATTAATGATTCTCCAATTAAAAATCAAACTTATTTTTTAGCTAATCAAACTTTTGAAGCTAAAAAATATAATAATAGCCCACAGTCTTCAGACAATGTAAAAACAGAATTACTTGAGAATTCAAATCTGTATCGATTAGATCATTTAAATAATGAAGAGAAATCAAAATTAAAACATTTATTAAAAACTTATCAACATATTCAATTTCAAGAAGGAGATCAACTCAGTTTCAGTAACCAAGAAAAACATAATATTAACACTACTCATAACTCCCCCATTTATTCTAAACCGTACAGTTATTCTCAGTCCTATGAACAAGAAGTTGAAAACCAAATCCAAGAAATGTTAGAACAAGGTATCATAAAACCCAGTAATTCCCCCTACTGCAGTCCAATATGGATTGTTCCAAAAAAACAAGACGCATCGGGTAAACAAAAGTTTAGAATAGTAATCGACTATAGAAAATTAAACGAGGTAACTATTAATGACAGATACCTAATACCAAACATGGACGAAATTCTAGGAAAACTAGGTAGATGCAATTATTTTACCACAATTGACCTTGCAAAAGGTTTCCATCAGCTTGAAATGCATCCAGATGCAATACATAAAACAGCTTTCTCAACCAAAAATGGTCATTATGAATATCTTCGTATGCCATTTGGTTTAAAAAATGCTCCTGCAACTTTTCAACGTTGCATGAATAATGTGTTGCGACCGTTATTAAACAAGCATTGTTTGGTGTATTTAGACGATATTATCGTTTTTTCCACATCCCTAGAAGAACACCTACATTCAATACAACTAGTTTTCGAAAAGCTTTCTGAAGCTAATCTTAAACTTCAACTTGACAAATGCGAGTTTCTTAAACAAGAAACTACTTTTCTTGGACATATCATAACTAAGGACGGAATAGAACCCAATCCTGAAAAAATCAAGGCTATTCAAAAATACCCAATTCCAAAAAAGACCAAAGAAATTAAAGGTTTTCTTGGGTTAACTGGATATTACAGAAAATTCATTCCCAATTTTACAGACATAGCCAAACCGATGACAACAGTTCTAAAAAAAGATTCCAAAATCGATATACAAAATCCAGAATACGTAGAAGCCTTTGAAAAATTAAAACAACTAATTTCCAATGACCCCATTTTAAAAATACCAGATTTTAACAGTAAATTCGTATTAATTACAGACGCAAGTAACATAGCACTTGGAGCTGTACTTTCTCAAAACGGACACCCACTTAGTTACATTAGTAGAACCCTAAATGATCACGAAACCAATTACAGTGCTATAGAAAAAGAACTTTTAGCTATTGTATGGGCAACAAAAACCTTTCGACATTACCTTCTAGGACGACACTTTGAAATTAATAGTGACCATCAACCGTTATGTTGGTTATACAAAATGAAAGAACCAAATTCAAAATTAACTCGATGGAGAGTTAAATTATCGGAATATGACTTTGACATTAAATATATAAAAGGAAAGGAAAATCACATAGCAGACGCTTTATCTCGAGTAAAAATAGAACAAGCTTATTTTGGAGAAGAAACACAACATAGTTCTGATGAAGACAATAGTAACTTAATTTTTATCACCGAAAAACCAATTAACACATTTTAAAGACAAATAATATTTTCTAAAGGCATTCCAAATATAAGAAAAAAAAAACTAATAATCCACATCACATATGATAATATGACAACAGAAAAAGCTAAACAATATTTGATTGATCATTTTTGCACCAAGTCTAGTGCGCTGTTTATAGATAGTGATGCCGATTTTGAAATTATCCAAAACGCACACAAAGACATTATCAATCCAAACCATACTAAAATTCTCAGAAGCCTTATACTTCTGAAAAATATAAGTTCATACGCAGAGTTCAAAGAACTCATTCTCAAGACACATGAAAAACTCCTACATCCAGGCATTCAAAAAACAAACAAACTTTTCGGTGAAACCTATTATTTCCCCAATAGTCAATTATTAACCCAAAACATTATTAATGAATGTCATATCTGCAATTTAACGAAAACCGAACATAGAAATACAGAAATGCCAATGAAAATTACGACCAAACCAGAACATTGTCGAGATAAATTCGTAATAGACATTTATTCATCAGAAGGTAAACACTATCTAAGCTACATAGACTTTTATTCAAAATTCGCTACTCTCGAACAAATCAAAACTAGAGATTGGATAGAATGCAAAAACGCATTAATGCGCATATTTAATCAGTTAGGTAAACCAATATTATTAAAGGCAGACCGAGACGGAGCATTTACCAGTCTAGCACTCAAAAGATGGCTTGACAGTGAGGGAGTAGAAATTCAGTTAAATACTTCAAAAACAGGTATAGCGGACATAGAAAGATTACACAAAACTATCAATGAAAAAATTAGAATCATAAATACTTTAAATGATGAAGAGAAAAAACTCTGCAAAATGGAAACTATCCTTTATATTTACAATCATAAAACTAAACATGACACCACTGGACAAACTCCCGCACACATATTCTTACATGCAGGACAACCAACTTTAGATACACAGGACAAAAAGAAAAAATTATAAACAAAATTAACAGTGACCGACAAGAATTTGAAATAGATACTAGATACAGAAAAGGACCGTTACAAAAAGGAAAAGCCAATCAAAATGTTACTCAAACAGACCCCGATCATTACCAAATTACTAACAAAAATAGAACCACACATTATTACAAAACACAATTTAAAAAGAAAAAAAAGATTAACCAAATTCAAACTCCACAGGTCCCTTCCTCATGATCATATTGTCATCCATACTCTCTACCATATGCCATGCTCAACAAATTCAAATAAATAACTTGGATACAGACCACGGATACTTATTGTTTTCAGACAAACCCATAGAATTACCAACTAGATTTGAACACCACTCTTTACGAGTTAATGTTTCTGAAATAATAACAACAAATGAATATTTTCGTAGAACTATTCCAAGCTTTAAAAATTCATCACAAATCAATTATTTGTATTCAAAATTACAACAAGAATTAAATGGTATAATCTTTCACCATGAGAATCGAAATAAACGAGGACTGTTCAACATTGGAGGCTGTAGTGAACCAGTAGTGATCTTGTCTCACTAGTGTGCGTTGTTGTGCTCGTTATACACCTAGTGAGTTCTGCTACTATTCAACACTCGAGCAGGTCACTGTGTATTAGAAGGCTGAAAGCGGGCGTGCACTTATTATCCGGCACCATAGGAGGATAGCTCGACGGATGGGGTGCAGAGAAGTGCACTGTCGGATAATCTACGGTGGTTTGGAACAAAATTTGAATTGATAATATTTTCCCCTGTCAAACAAATAACTCGCTAAGACTCTGGTATCAAAGATTGGGAAGATGCTTTGTTGTCGGACACATTTCCCTTCTTTCCCCTCCCTACCTAGGCAGTATATTTAATAGTTGATATTACTGCCCCTATGCAAGGCCTAAAATTACGAGTTACGGCGGATTAAGAATGTACATTATGCAGGTGACGACTTAATTATTTATTTACAAATTCATGATAATTAATCGCACAATTTCTCAAAATAAAGGTATTTCATGGCTAAATTCCAAAACAAATCTACTCCTAAAAGTTCTTATAATTCTTAAACAAATTCATTTTAGCAAGATTTCAGTAACCAAAACAAACATTATACCTCAATTATTTGAGATTTGCAAAAATAAAACAGTAATAATTCATATAAACACACTTAATTCAACATCTTACTCAGACAGTTTCCTTGTTCTGCTTCCGAAGGGCCCGACGAATGCGTAGTAGCTGTTGGGTTGAAGTTGATGTTATGGCCTAGATTAGGAAATAGTTTTAATAAGGTTTCATAAAGTCTTGCTTAAATGGCACAAAATTAAAATTGTCTAACAATTTCTAATTAAATTTTTAAGTTTTATATAAATTGAATGCCATGTTATTTGTGCGCTAGACGCACTACAAACCGGTCGGCGGAAATTAGTTTCGCAAACTAAAGCATCAAATGAATTTTCTATGCAATTCCAACACCAGATTAATTGCCAACAAGAATTAAAGATGCACAGCGACGACGATCCGTTAAGTGGACGGCCTCGACGATATTTTCTGCTCGATACAAAAGGTTCGGCGTTGTCCAATAATCAACCAGAATTAAGGAAGGTATCTTCTCCGGGTTCCCGAGACTAAATATGGTGATCTCTTGGGCGGAATGTTCCAGTGCAGGTTATGTGCATAGCATGATTATGTGCAAATTGAGGTTGTGTGACTTCTATTCAAGTCTGAGCGGCACTCCAGATGCTATTTCTTTGCTGTATAAAATGTCATGCAGCCGCATGCAATCCAGGGAGGAATTAACCTTTAACAGAGCCTCCGATCTGCGAGCTGGCCGCTACGCAAATTAGAATCGGGGCTCTGTGAATCGGGTTCTTTTTAGATACAGTGCTTAACAGAATGATAAGACACATTAAAATTTCATGTTTCTTTGCTTGCAAAATATTTGTTGTTGAAAATTTAGAAAAACCAAGTATGAGAAACGAACGAGCAAATCATAGACTGCGAAATAGTACCGTTACTTTCTATTTTTAGCGTTCACTGGAATTGCACCGTTAGTTTTTCGTTGAAATGCGTGAAAAATGTGTGCTTGCAAACGTATCACAATTATAAGACACTATTCTTAAAAGTGAGATTCAAGCGATAGGAGCTAAAGTTTTGTTAATTTTTCTTGTTTGTTATTATAATAATAACTAAGAATAGTCTAATGGGTCGTTCTATCCTGCTTCTGGGGGAAGAAAAAGCGTCAATTCTCGCATTTTCCAAATCGGGATGGACAATAAGTCGAATTGCTCGCGAAATTGGTCGTAGTCGGACTGTAGTGTCCAATTTTTTGAAAGATCCGAATGGATATGGACAAAAACGAAGCACTGGTAGAAAACCAAAGCTGAGTGACATCGATAATCGAAGAGTTGTTAGGAACGCGAGCAACTCAACAGCATCATGTGCCCAGCTTGCTTCGTTTTTGGGCAATAAAGTGTCTCCAATGACAGTTTGGAGGACACTAAATAAGTCGGAACACATAGTCCGAGGTGTCCTTAAGAAGGTACCACTATTAACGGCACGTCACAAAGCTGTGTAACGAACACATGATGTGTGCAGCAGACTGGAGACGTACTCTGCCTACGGGGTCGACTAGAGCTCAGGGAAAGTGGGGTGGGTACTTTGCCTCCTAGTTAGCTGCTGTGTCACATAACTAAAATTGTAGACAGAGTTGGATTAGGACAAGGATGATAACCATAAGCGCACAGCACAACGGCCAGAATGACAATCTTTAAGGAAGGACTATGATGTTAAGGTCCTCCTTCTTTACCCTCCCAACCTGTAAAGACTTTTGAAGCCTCATGTCTTTACCCTAGTATCAATGCAACAACGTTTACTTTAGGTGCCCATTATAGCGGAGATTTTTAATTCATAATAATTCTTTAGATACAAACTAGAAAGATAACCACTCGCTGGTTTCAAAATTCATTTTCCTGGATAAGCTGTCTTTACAAAAAGGCTACTGAGATCAGCTTACCCGTGACAAAAGGGTTTCAAAAGCGAACATACATGTTTCAGGAATTTATAAATTTAAGCGAAGGCGCAGCAGTGTATGTTTGCTTTTAGATTTGTTTGGTTTGGTATGTATTATATATTACTTTTCAAAATTATTAATGTTGGATAGCTGCCATATATAATTTAGTGTTTTGTTTTAACTCACTCTGCTTTATGTTATTCTTACATACGTTGATACAGCTGACAATACTTTATGGTAGTCGACAGGCCTGAAGACGACGATATGCTGTGGGGGACTTCAAACGGATTAGAATATATAACAGCTAACATTGGATATTATTTTATACATACCATACCAAGAAAATTTACAAAAGTCTTACGCGAATAACGGAATTAAAAAATAAAGGCTGACTTTAATAAGTCTTATTAATTATATAAAAATTAATTATCGCATCAAAAGGGTATGAGACTCCGAACGAAAGAAATTCTCCAGATATGCAATCTTGGACACAAGTTGCGTTTGCGGAATGACGTTTTTTTAATTCATTCCCCTTTCCTTTTTTTTAGTTTTATTTTGTTATTTGATTTTATTTTTTTTTTTTTGTTTTCGAAGTGGTTTAGTAGATCATTATCTCGTGTCCCTTTTTGCTTTTCTTAAAACAAGGTGCGCAACTCAATTTAAAGCAACAAGGTTTTTGCGTAGAAAGGGTCTCCCAGCAGTTTTATCGCGGCGTCTCCGACTATTCATTGGCTGTGCGCTTTTGAGCGGACAGCCGTGTCGCAAGCAAAATGGGTGCGCTTGAGCGGCCAGCCGTGTCGCAAACAAAATGGGTGCGCTTGAGCGGCCAGCCGTGTCGCAAACAAAATGTATGCGCGCAACGTTCGTGGCCGACCCGAAAGAGTGCCACACGAAGCGCCGGTACTGCGATTTGCGCGGTATTGGCCAAAGCGTCTTTTAATTCGCCAGCACAGGCTTGGCCTCGTCGCCAGTGATTGTTTGGAGAGGCAAAATCTTCACTTCTACACCAAAAAAAGGAACTTATGAGCCGCGAGTCTGACACTGGTTGATCAACATACCTTTAGTAGAAAAATATTTTTCTAAATTCCTTAAATATGTGTGCGGATGCACGTCAAACAGGTTTTCACGCACTTTCAGTACCACAAAATATTTATAAGTTGCAAGGCAACTTGGATGCGTCACGATTAATTTTTTAACACTTTCGTGACTCATTCATTCAATGGTCGAACAGGAAATAGGCCGATCGAGGAAGTCGACAACCTACTTGAAATATCGCATACCTAAAGGTGATCTGCAAGCATTATCGATTGATCACATGCATGGTTGAGTCCTGCCCTCAATCGATAGTTAACAGTGCGTTAACAGAACAGCTGTTGCTATCGTGAAACAGTTGCGTCCAAAATAATGCATACAAAAAAAATAAATGTTGTGTTGCATACGTTAGGGCGCACCCCTACAGCTGTCAGGATCGATTTCGCGCTAAGAAATTTGGCAACAAACTGGGACTCGGTAAGAAAAATGTTGTATCTGAGCATTACATGGGCTATAACATTTTTTTTTCAAAAAGGTTATTTTTTCTGATGAGAAAAAATTTAATCTTGACGGACCAGATGGATATCGCCATTATTGGCGCGATTTGCGAAAAGAACCATTATGTTTTTCAAAAAGAAATTTTGGTGGCGGATCGGTTATGGTGTGGGGAGCTTTTACCAAGTTTGGAACCCTAAACTTGCAGTTTACAAGCTCCCGGATGAACAGTGGTGACTATATACAAGTGCTAGAGAATAGCTTGCTACCATTTTTAAATGAAAATCGGGAAAAACCATATATTTTCATGCAGGATAACGCCAGGATTCACACCAGTCGCCAAACAATGGCTTTTCTAACAGATGTTTCTGTTAATTTATTGGACTGGCCTGCATGCTCACCGGATCTAAATCCGATTGAAAATGTCTGGGGAATATTGGCAACACGTGTGTACAATGATAGTGTTGTGTTTGCCAATGTGAGTCAATTAAAAGAAGGAATTGTCAGAATTTGACTCTTCTAGAGTCCAAGATACTAAAAAACCGTTCTGAGTCGATGAAAAAACGGATTTTCGATGTCGGAAGAGCCCAGGGTAATATAATAAACTATTAAGTTATAAAATTATTATGATTTGTCAACATATTTTGTATTTTTATAAGCCAAATTGAAAAATGTCTTATCAATATGATATGGCTGAAAAAAGGCTTTTTTTTGTTATTTTGTTGAAAAAAAATATAAACATTTAAAATATTGTTGTAAAATGACTTGAACCTGTTGTCTATTGCATTTTACTATATTTAAGTAAAATTTTCGTATTTCTAGATACTTTATTTTAAAAAATATTTACGAAAAAAAGGTGTCTTATCAATCTGTTAAGCACTGTAGTTATTGACCGAATTATTAATTCGTCTTAATGGATATATTATACTTTTGTGGTGTGCCACTTTTGTTTCACTTGTGGACTTTTAATTGTTTATTTTTACTAGGGAACACTTCTTCCGTCACTGTTGCTAATGCACTGCACCCAAAAAAGAACTAAGCTTTAAGCCGCTGTTCTATTTATAGATGAGCTTTATGCGCACGACACCAATTATCTTAAGCCTAACTGCATTGTCGTATGATTTGCCGAATAAGCATGAAATATCAATATGTGCGTGAGCGAGATGTCAACGCAGTTCATCTTTTATCTAGGCTTAGCTGTAATGTTATCTTGCCTGTTCTGTTCTCTTAAGCTGGGATAGTTAAGCCGGCTTAATTAGAGCTTTCGCTCAGCGTGTAAAAGCTTAAACTGTTCTCATTTAGTCGAGCATCCAACCCCAACTTTTAAGCTGCGCCTAAGTGAAGACTCAAACCAAGTTTAAAGATGTTCTCAACATTCGACTGCACACTACACCACAGTTCATGCAGCAAGGTATACTCATACAACGAGACGTCTTGAACTGAAAAAAAGTGCAGTACTAAAGTTGTACTTGAATATCTTTTAAATGATAGATTCCTAAGGTTTTCTTGTCATCTGCTAATTCATAATACGATGGACTCACTTTACGAACAACTCGAGCTTTAACGAACACTGGAGCTAATTTGGCATTGAACTTCTTGGCTGCGTTGCTTTGCGCAAAGTTGCGAGCGTAAACTGTATTTCCAACCTTAAGATTAATTACTCTACTTCGTAAATTATAAACTCGAGCATTATTTTCATGAGCCGCAGCTACATTATCTTTCGCTTGCCTACGCACAATCTGCAACATATCTGCCTGCTTCAAAGTTGTGTCATCCGTAAACGACTGTAGTTTTCGGAGTAACTCGTAGTCTTGTCCATTTTGCATCATATTTTGACCGAATGTCAAAAAATATGGTGTAAAACCTGTACTTCGATGAACACTTGCTCTTAAAGCGCCACTAATCTCCGATAAATTTGTATCCCAGTTAGCATGATCTTTTCCAATATACGCACGAATTGCAGCTAATACTGATCGGTTCAAACGTTCACTAGCATTGGCCTGAGGTGAATAAATCGCGGTGCATACATGTGATACGCCGAAACGAGTTAGAAAAGATTCGAATGCGCCGGATTTGAATTGAGAGCCGTTGTCGGTGAGAATAACCTCGGGTACACCAAAAGTGTAAAACAAATGTTCTTGTAAATATTCAATAATTCGATTAGACGTAAACTTCTTTAAAGGATACAAGAAATGAAACTTTGTATAATGATCGACTATTATTAATAAACCTATGTTTCCTCTTTTCGATCTTGGATATGGGCCTAAAAGATCCATGTAAAGTTTTTGAAATGGTCTTTCTGAAACCATAGGTTTACCCATGGGAGGACGTAATACTGTGTTTGGGCTTTTAGTTGACTTGCAGGTCGAACAACTAGCTATATACTTTCTAATTTGTGTAACCATTCCTGGCCAAAAGAAATATTGTTTTAACTTGGATACTGTCTTGCTGGTGCCAAAATGTGCTGAATCGGTTGCGTCGTGAGCACGACGAATTAAATCGTTCGTCATAGCTTGCGGAATCCAAAGTTTCCAAGCATCAGATTCTTGAAATTCTCTTCCATTCGAATGTTCTGTTCTTTTATATACAAAATTATCAATAATGCATAAGTCTGGTAGTCTGGACTGATTCTGCTGTACATTTTGAATTAAATCACAATATTCTTGGGACTCAAATTCCTTCGACTTTAAATCTACCAGAGGACCTAAGTCTTGTAACTCTTGTACAGTTGGTTCAGCTAATCGGGATAAGGTATCCGCTACAACATTTTTGGACCCACTTCGATGTTTAATGGCAAAAGTGAAACCTTGCAATTTAATTGCCCACCGAGCTAATCGACCAAATAAATCTTTTTGTCTCATCAGCCATTGCAATGCTGCATGATCCGTGATTACAGTGAAGTCCTGTCCTTCGACATATGCTCTAAATTTCTTAATGCCTTTGATAACAGCTAAACATTCTAGCTCCGTAACGGAATAGTTACGCTGTGTTTTTGTCAGTTTCTCTGACATGTATGCAATTGGCATTTCTACACCTTCCTCATTCTACTGTGCCAATACGCAGCCGATTCCATATGAACTAGCATCACAAACAAGAAGAAAAGGTTTTGTAAAGTCCGGTGTTTTTAAAATTGGAGCGGACGTTAGCCTAGATTTCAGATTATCAAATGCCTCATTAGCCTCTTTGTTCCATTCGAGGGATTTGTTCTTTTTCAAAAGTTCTGTCAGGGCGAAGCTGATCGAAGCATAGTTGTCTACGAACCGTCGATACCATCCCGTCAGACCTAAAAATCTCCTTAGCTGTTTGACCGTTTTTGGAATTGGAAAATTGTTAATTGCCAAAATTTTTGCTGGATCAGTACTAATAGTACCATTTCCTATAATAAAGCCTAAATATTTAATTTCCTTCATACAAAATTTTGATTTGCCTACATTTATGGTGAGATTAGCCTTCCGCCAATATAGAGCCACTTCTTCCAAGAGAGACATATGCGATTCAAAATCGTCTGACATAATTAATAGGTCGTCTAAGTAAACAAACACTCGAGTTCTCAAATGTGCTGGTATTACTTGATCCATAAGTCTGCAAAGTGTCTGTGGTGCATTACACAATCCAAAAGGCATTACTCGATACTGATAAAGTGGTCGGTTGGGTATAGTGAAAGCGGTACATTCTCTAGACTTTTCCTCGAGAGGTATCTGCCAGAAAGCATGTTTCATATCCAGACCGGTTATATAACGAGCTGGAGTTAATCTACTTAATATGCCATCAATATGCGGTAAGGGATATGCATCTTTACGAGTGTAGCTGTTGACGATTCGTGAATCAAGACAAAGTCGACATTTGTCTGCTTTCCTAACCAACACACAATTACTACTCCAAGGACTCTTTGATTCTTCAATTATTCCTAACGCTAACATTTTGTCTACTTCCGCGAACATTAAAGCTTCAATAGCTGGCGATACAGACCAATGACGTTGTTTGACAGGTTTCGCATCTCCAACGTCAATATGATGTTCAACTAAATGAGTACGGCCCAGGCCTTCTTTTTCGTATGCAGGAAGTTTGTTACTAACAATGTTAAGTTTCTGCTGCTGATCTCGTGTTAAGACATGCATTTTAAAATTCTCTCCTACTTCCCCATCGTTTCTTACTTCGGAGATGGTGTCACACGAGTTCAACAAATTTCTTAATAAACCAAAGTCCTTCCAAAAATCAAGTCCTAGATATACGTCTTGAGACAAACCAGGCACAATATAAAAAGTTACAATTTTTGTTATTTCACGAAATGTAATTGAACAAGATATTTTTCCTATTACTTCACAAGGTGAGTTACTGGCCGTTTTTACATTTCCTGAGCATTTTCGGAAATTTGGATGTTCTGAAAATATCGAAGCTGCTTTGCCTCCTATGCAACTAATACTAGCACCAGAGTCTAATAAAGCGACGTAATTATTATTTCCAATCCTAATATCTACATATAATCTATTATCTTGACTTAAAATTATGGTGGAAATAAGTTTTTTCCGCTCTTCTCGAATTGATTTCCAAAAATTTCTTAAACGTATTGTGGAACGTTTGGGTTTTATATTTATGTCCAAGCCGTCTACTTGTCCAAAAATGCGTTTACGAGCTGACATATATTTTGAAAGTTTTATGTGATAGGGTAAATTTTGATTACGAAGATTACAACTTGAATCTTTCTCCTCCTCGTTTTGAGAATCCAGACCTGACGGATCATATGGATCTGTCTGGACATATGTACTGACTGTTAATAAGGCGGATGAGCTTGAGTGGTCAGAGGTCGGTAGTTCGGCGCATCCGCCTGACGGTTTCCCGACGGATTACAAGATTGACATTTCGGTTTATAAGTATTTTAGCTCCGCACCCATAGCAAAACAGATTGGGAGGTTCTAGACAATTGTCAAAACGATGTCCAGGCTTATTACAGTTCCAACATTTTAAACCCTTCGGAGCTATTTCAGAAACGTCACCACTAGCCTGATCCTCAGGGATAAGCTCAGCCACTTGTGAACGAGTCATAAACTTGTTCTTAAAAGAGTGAACTTTAGATTGTTTATAAAACTGCTCGTGAGTGCGTACTTCGGTTCGAAGTCGAGCTATCGAAAGAATATTAAGATGCATAAGCTCAAATCGCAAGGACACTTTTGCGTTACGAATTAGTAAGCGAACTAAAGTTTCCTCAGTGATTGGTTCTCGCAATCGACCTACTAGTTTTTCAATTGCAAATTGAAATTCTTCAAATGGTTCGTTTTCATCTTGTCTACGTGTATTAATCAACTCCCAGATATCCAGATCAGAATCTGTATCTTCAAATTTCTTTAAAAATTCCTCGCAAAAAGATTCCCAAGTGACAAGTGGATTGGCGCGATGGAATTTCCAATACCATTCACTTGCTTTATCAATGAACAACATATGTAAATGATCACACAAAAGTGGAAAATCTCCTTTTAGGTTTTGTTTGGCTAAAGCTCGAACGCGATACAAGAAGGATTCCGCCTACATACCGTTCCGCGAGCCATCAAACTTAAGACGCCAGCTTTGGATAATACTAGCTGCCTTGTCATATGGAATTGAACCGTACACCCTGTGTTCATTTTCATGATTAGGTGTCTGATTACTGCTAAAATTGTTAGATTGAGATGATTGCTGACGCGACACATCTAAAGCTCTAGGCGACACATTTGACCTCTGCTCAGATGAACTGGGTACATGTCGAACTGGGTCTATTAAGACTAACTGGTCTTGAATGGATTTTTGTATTGTCGTTGTTAATGCCGCTGTAATCTGCTGCATCATCTGTTGTTGTTGCATTTGAACTGCTGTTCGAATAATATTCTCCACTTGCGCTTTATCTAAAGAATCAACCTGAGGCATAGATGATTGTTTTCTCTCAGTGTTGTGAACACTGGCTACATGAGAATGAACTTGTTGTGGCCGTTGCATTGACCTAGTCGAAACTCCAGTATTCAGTACTCTTCCTCTTCCTCTTGTTGCCTTTCTTGCCGGATGTGAAATAGGCGGTGTTTTAACACGCAAATCTTCAGACTGAACTACTGCCGATTGGGCAGACGCTTGTGATACTAAGCTTGCCTCTAGTAATTCTGTTTCCAAGTTAACATTTGTATATTTTAATTGATTTCTCCTACAGCTTATATTACAAACTGGACAAGCTGTTGAGGTTTGCAGAAACTCTGTTATACAGCGATGATGAAACTGATGTTTACATGGAGCTTCGCCAATAACGTCGCTTGCATTAAGTATTTCATTGCAAATATTGCAAAAAGTTTCTATTGATCTCATAGTTTCAACTAAATTTTCATTACTGTGTCGAACTGACATTTTAACTGATTATATTTGATAAATTGGTTAAATAATTTCTAACGTTTAATCGTCACCATACATTTCTATTCATACTTAATCCACATTATTATTCGTTTTTATATATCTACTGTCTCTAGTAAGAACTATTGTTACTTTGAATTAAATAACTTTGTATGCATTGGTCAAGTTGCCAAAATTATTCTAGCAGCTTGCTTATCCAATAAACAGCCAACGAATTTTAAAACAAAATCCAACCTAATTATTTCTTACAGTTATATGGTACTACTTCTCGATTTAAGGTTTGTTTTGGTCGATTTGACCGAACGATCAACAATCGCAAAATCCAAACACAAATTCCAAAAATCTGTTACACCACCTATGTAACTGAAAGATTTAATTATTTTTGAAAATAAAATTTGAAATTTAATGGATGTTAATAAAGGAGCACTAACTTTCCGGGTATCTGTCATACGAAGGATTGAAGTGTAAGTCGTAACTTCCCTAAATCGACCCACAACTCCTGAGATTACTATAAAGTTTCGCAAAATATTTTTCTCTGTCATTCGCTTACTTTCTTTCACTAACTTCCTTTCGCTAACTGCCCCACGTTGCGGGCGCCATTTTCTTTATTATGTAGTGAACCAGTAGTGATCTTGTCTCACTAGTGTGCGTTGTTGTGCTCGTTATACACCTAGTGAGTTCTGCTACTATTCAACACTCGAGCAGGTCACTGTGTATTAGAAGGCTGAAAGCGGGCGTGCACTTATTATCCGGCTCCATAGGAGGATAGCTCGACGGATGGGGTGGGGTTCTTACCTCGTCTTCTAATACGTCACAAAAAGAAAAGAGAAGTGCACTGTCGGATAATCTACTGTGATTTGGAACAAAATTTGAATTGATAATATTTTCCCCTGTCAAACAAATAACTCGCTAAGACTCTCGTATCAAAGATTGGGAAGATGCTTTGTTGTTGGACGCATTTCCCTTCTTTACCCTCCCTACCTAGGCAGTATACTTAATAGTTTGATATTACTGCCCCTATACAAGGCCTAAAATTACGAGTTACGGCGGATTAAGAATGTACATTATGCAGGTGACGACTTAATTATTTATTTACAAATTCATGATAATTAATCGCACAATTTCTCAAAATAAAGGTATTTCATGGCTAAATTCCAAAACAAATCTACTCCTAAAAGTTCTTATAATTCTTAAACAAATTCATTTTAGCAAGATTTCAGTAACCAAAACAAACATTATACCTCAATTATTTGAGATTTGCAAAAATAAAACAGTAATAATTCATATAAACACACTTAATTCAACATCTTACTCAGACAGTTTCCTTGTTCTGCTTCCGAAGGGCCCGACGAATGCGTAGTAGCTGTTGGGTTGAAGTTGATGTTATGGCCTAGATTAGGAAATAGTTTTAATAAGGTTTCATAAAGTCTTGCTTAAATGGCACAAAACTAAAATTGTCTAACAATTTCTAATTAAATTTTTAAGTTTTATATAAATTGAATGCCATGTTATTTGTGCGCTAGACGCACTACAAACCGGTCGGCGGAAATTAGTTTCGCAAACTAAAGCATCAAATGAATTTTCTATGCAATTCCAACACCAGATTAATTGCCAACAAGAATTAAAGATGCACAGCGACGACGATCCGTTAAGTGGACGGCCTCGACGATATTTTCTGCTCGATACAAAAGGTTCGGCGTTGTCCAATAATCAACCAGAATTAAGGAAGGTATCTTCTCCGGGTTCCCGAGACTAAATATGGTGATCTCTTGGGCGGAATGTTCCAGTGCAGGTTATGTGCATAGCATGATTATGTGCAAATTGAGGTTGTGTGACTTCTATTCAAGTCTGAGCGGCACTCCAGATGCTATTTCTTTGCTGAATAAAATGTCATGCAGCCGCATGCAATCCAGGGAGGAATTAACCTTAAACAGAGCCTCCGATCTGCGAGCTGGCCGCTACGCAAATTAGAATCGGGGCTCTGTGAATCGGGTTCTTTTTAGATAGTTATTGACCGAATTATTAATTCGTCTTAACGGATATATTATACTTTTGTGGTGTGCCACTTTTGTTTCACTTGTGGACTTTTAATGGTTTATTTTTACTAGGGAACACTTCTCCCGTCACTGTTCTAATGCACTGCACCCAAAAAAAGAACTAAGCTTTAAGCCGCTGTTCTATTTATAGATGAGCTTTATGCGCACGACACCAATTATCTTAAGCCTAACTGCATTGTCGTATGATTTGCCGAATAAGCATGAAATATCAATATGTGCGTGAGCGAGATGTCAACGCAGTTCATCTTTTATCTAGGCTTAGCTGTAATGTTATCTTGTCTGTTCTGTTCTCTTAAGCTGGGATAGTTAAGCCGGCTTAATTAGAGCTTTCGCTCAGCGTGTAAAAGCTTAAACTGTTCTCATTTAGTCGAGCATCAAACCCAACTTTTAAGCTGCGCCTAAGTGAAGACTCAAACCAAGTTTAAAGATGTTCTCAACATTCGACTGCACACTACAAGGCTCACTATTTAAATTCCTTTTTGGCACACTTGACGATAATGACAGACGAGAATTTGAAAAAAATATTGAAAATCTATCTTTAAAGCAAGCTCAAGACATTATTGGTATAATAAACATAATTAATACCGAAATGCAACAATTTAAAGATCATCAAAACAAACGAACACTTCAAGAAACATTTATTTACCAATTATTACAATTTATAGAATATGTAGAAGACATTGAAATGGGCATGCAATTGTCTAGATTGGGACTCTTCAACCCAAAGTTACTTACCTATGACCGACTTGACAGTGTTGACAACCGAAACATTCTACTAATTAAAACCTCCACTTGGATTAATCACCAAGATAATATCATACTAATTGTATCCCACATCCCAATCAACTTTCAAACTATTAAAACCATTAAAATCATTCCCTATCCTGACAATGATGGCTATCAACTCGATTACACCAGTACCACCTCTATTTTGAAAAAGATAATAAAATTTTTAATAGAAAAAATGAACCAATATTTGATGAATGTATTACAAAAATTTTACTTCATACAAAACCAATTTGTAACTTTAAGCAGATAAACGAAAAAGAAATCATTAAGTACATAGAGCCAAATACAATTGTAACATGGAACATATCCAACACAAATGTAAAACAAAACTGTCAAGAAAGTAATACAGATCTTAATATTCATGGTAATAAAATTATTAATGTCAATCAATGTAAACTACAAATAAATGATATCATTTTAAGCGACAATTACTTACAACCCGAAATAGATCTAACACCTTTGTATCCACCAATAGAAATTATCAAAATTAAGCCTATCAAACATGACGACATTGTACAACTTGTATCCCAAAATAATGTCTTTTCATATACAATAATTATAACCATTATTATTATATTCATAATCATATTGTTATATTTAAAATATGTATCATTTAATCCCATAATATTAACACAGATAGTACATGTCTGGGAAGTATATATACTGACCAAGTTTGATACAAATCGGACAACTATATCGTATAGCTTCCATAGGAACTATCGGTCGAAAATATGCTCTAAACATGAATTTGTATGAAAATGTTCTGTGTTTGCCAAGCTATTTTATTTATCACCATTGTTAATAACAAATTGAAACTGAGTAACGGGTATCCTAAAGTCGCGACGCGACTATAGCATTCTTTCTCGTCCAATATTGATTTCTTTGAAATTATGAAAGAATTATATTATAGGTCCTCAACAAAATTACGGATACTACTATTATAGTTGGTGGTTGCAGAGACGTCGTAAAAGTTCTTCATAAGGAGTTTGGGTTTTAAATTCGTCGATGAGGACACTCCTTAACTGTCCCCAGGTTGTGGCTTCTGTCAGCTGCGATACTCGTTGCGCGGATTCTGGGGTGCATCTCGATTGCTCCAAATAAGACACTATGTTGTGTCACATTATAAAATCTATCCTCCTTTTAACTGCACTTAGTTCCACGGTTTTCCCGTCGAATACTGACTCTTGTCGAATTTGTCCAAGCGCTTGCTTTAAATGCATCTCAGATAATTCCATTGGTTTATTTGTTGCCATGATGTTGTTGATTATTATGTTTGTATTGTTGTAGATTGTTTTATTTTGTTGGCAGTTGCATATTTTCACAAAATAATTGTTTTTTTGTCACTTTTCGTTTTATATATAAAATAACATTGTCGCTGAGTATAATAACGATTATTATTAACAATTTGTTAGTCAGGCCTAAATCTACATTTCTTGATTCTACTTTATTAATGACATTAGCAGTGGAATCCACCGATTTCGTTTCTATTAAAGGCATTTTGTATAACAATTTCTCATAAGAAAGCTACGGAGTACGAGATACAAATCTAGACTAACTGTGTTCTGGAGACGTTACGCAAACCTCGGTTTTGAGCCTGTCCTCAGGCGGTTAATTTTGGATATAGTGTTGGATCTATTACAATTTCTTCGATTTCATTTTCATTCTGATTTAATTCTGTTTTAGTTTGTGTATCATTTAGAATATTTGATTGTATGTTTGGGGTGGATTCCTTTTTGTTCTTATAATTAACAATAATTTTTTGTGTAATATTTTTATATTTAAAGATAATGTATAATATAAGTACGATTAAAGTTGTTATAGTTATAATTTGGAACGCGTTATACAATTTTGTTTGTTGTAGGATAATTTCTTTAGTTTGGAAATAAGACAATGGTTCTAGTTTGGTTACATTATTATTTATGTAAACTGTTTGTGTGTAATCTAACATAGTATTAGTTATTTGAATTTCATCTAATTGGATTGAACAATTTATAGCTTTTATCATATTGTTTCCTTCGATAATAATTTCTCTATTGATACAATTTTTGTTTAGTACAGTTTTAGGTAAGTTCCATGTTAACATAAAGTTTGGTTCTACATACTTAATTTCATAATTTTTATGTGATTTTGGATATCTACATTCTGTTTTATCTTGATTTAATATTCCAGTAATACATTTTTTTATAACTAAATCTTTATCGATTGCTGTAAATGCTTTATTGTTCTTTAAGTAGTAAGTGTCATGTATAGTTTCGGTCAAAATAGTATTGTTTTCGTCAGGCTATGGAATATTGTCGTATAGTGCAGTATTTATAATTTCGCGTGGAATATGGGAAATAATTAAAAATTCATTAGTAGTTGTTTTAAGCCAAGTTGATGTTTTAATATTTATTATTTTTCTTCAGCGTTTAAATGTCTTAGTGAGTAATATTTTAATTTCTTAAATTATGAGGAGTTATCATCGTGATTCGGGTTATTGGTTGATCTGAAATTATCGTATTTACTTACATTAGTTACTTTCTTTCTTTTATATTTTGATTTATGGTATGTTATTTTTCTACCTCTGTTTACTTCTTCATAATGCTTTTCATCTATTTGTGTTATATTTCCTGTTTGTTTAAATGGGTTTGTGGATTTTGATCTCACTAAATTTGATTCCCTACATCTAGTATTCAAATTCGGTTCTTTTTTCATTAAGTCTTTCTATTTGTCTTTTCTTATTTAGCTGCATAAATGAAAATATCTGCTGGTGTTCTACCAGTTAAATTATGTTTTGTTTTATGATTATAGTTAATTTCGTGATCGTTTAGGGTTCTACTTGCGAAACAAATTGGTTTTTGATTTTGAGACAGAACAGCTCTAATAGCTATGTTGCTGGTATCAGTTGTAAAACAAAATGGATTTTCGAAATTCGGATAAACTAATATTGGATCGGATGTTATAAGTACTTTTAATTTTTCAAAATCAGAAATGTAATTTGGTTCTTTTATATTTATAGTTGCACCTTTCTTTACCCTATCCATCACGTTTCTTTGGCCCAACCCAAATTGGTGAGCAATAAGGCAATTTGGATTTACGAGTTATACCTTGTTCAATAATTTCTTTGATTTGTTTTTCGACTTCTTCGTCGAATGTTTGCGCATACTTGTATGGACGCTTTTGGATTGGGCCTTCGTGTTTAGTTTGGATGACATGCTTAATTGTACTGGTAAAAGTCAAATTTTCACTTTCTTTGTACTGAATGTCACTAAACTCGAAAAGAATTTTGGTCAGTTTACATTTTTCTTCATCGTTTAGATGTTCTAATCGGAACTAATTTGTTTCGTTTAATTCATTGTAAATAGCGTAATTTACTGCTACGTCATTTGCTTGTGGCGGATCAAGGCATTGAAATGCGGTCTTGTCCTTGACAGAATTCTCACGGTCATTTCTCAATGAAAATTTATGATCGTTTAAAATAAATGTTTTTGGTTTGTATTCAATTTTTGCTACAGAAGACTCTAGATATTCTCTACCTAGCAAGATATCATAAAAAGTTGTGTAAATAAAATATTTGATGGGTATGGCAGAGCTTACTAGGGGCAAAAGATACACAATTCTTTAATTGAAAATGTAGAGTATGCAATGAATAATACTAAACAAAGAAGTATTAATGAATACCCTAGCATAATGTTATTTGGTGTCACACAAAAAGGTAAAGTTATAGATAGTTTAGAGGAAAACGTAGTTGAAAATGAACAAGGTCAAGAGCAACGAGATTTAGCAATGGTGCGAAAGATGGCAGAAAGTAACTAAAGTAAAGCACAAATGAGAAACGAAGAATATACAAACTTGAAACGTAAAGGACCAACAGAATATAAAGAAAACGACTATGTAATGATTCGAAACTTTAATTCTCAAACGGGCGTGTCAAGTAAACTAACACCCAAATATAAAGGACCTTATAGAGTTGAAAAAATGTTAGAAAACGATAGATATCTAATAAAGGATGTAGAAAATTTTCAACAATCTCAAATACCTTATGAAGGAATATGGGAAGCAAATAATATTAAACCCTGGTTCAATAGTAAGAAGAATACAGAAATAAGTAATGAAGAATATGAAACACTTAATTGCGAAAATGAAACATACATAAGTAATAATGAAAATTGTAATGTTCAAGATAATGTAACTATCAGAAATCATGAAAACTACGAAGGGATTTCATATGAAAAAGACACGAAAAATGTCAAAAACAATGTAAATATTTGGCAAAGAAAAATTGTAAATAAAAAAGAACTATTAGGTAACGCAAAGCAAGTAATAAGAAATATTGTAACAAGAAGTATGTCAAACAGAAATCGGGAGATTTCATATATGTCAGAATGGCCGAGTTGTGGTAATATACTAGTAGTTGTTCATAGTTATAGTAGCTAAATAGTTAATAAGTTTCTAATTGTAGATTATACTATCGATAAGCATTGAGTTTGTAAGTATCGAATATAGAATAAGAACATTTGGTAAATTGAACGAGAAAAATAGTTCCGATGAGCGAATAGTTCTATCGGAACAAGAATAAAGACTGAGTTTGGATGAAACGCTTGTACAAACAACAATAGTATTAGTTATTTGAATTTCATCCAATTGGATTGAACAACTTATAGCTTTTATCATATTATTTCCTTCGATAATTATTTCTCTATTGATACAATTTTGGTTTAGTACAGTTTTTGGCAAGTTCCATGTTAACATAATGTTTGGTTCTACATACTTAATTTCATAAATTTTATGTGAATTTGAATAACTACATTCTGTTTTATCTTGATTTAATATTCCAGTCATACATTTGTTTATAACTTAATCTTTATTGGTTGCTGTAAATGCTTTTTATTTTAGTAATTTAGGGTTGAATATACCAAGCCTGGTTAGTTGCATACCTAACTCAATGTCTTTGACATACTCTGTGAATTCTTGTAAGTTGAAAATTAGTAATTCGAGTCGTTGGTCTGCCTCAAGGGTGATACTTAAACTGTTCATTACTTCTATTCCTTTGTTGACAGCTTTTATTACTTCGTTTGGTTCATTGGTACGGCCTATTCTTGATTATGGGTCATGTATTTGGTCACCCCAATATAGAATTCATCAGGATAGAATAGAATCTGTACAAAAACAATTTCTTCTTTTTGCACTAACGGCTCTCAACAGAAATACTAGCGCCTTGATTAGAACTTCTCTCCTCTGTCACCTATCTAGATCTTAATTATCTAAGCTTAATAATTTAAGATGTATTGTATTTCGTTTTTAATTATTTTATATTTTATGTTCTAACTAACAAATTCGATTCGCGTTTATCGCTAGCCGTACGTTATGCGGTGTGCCCCTCGGTCGGTTGGGCGGGAGGTGGCTGTATTATTTGCAGGGTTCCGCGCGCTAACAAGCACGTTGCTTGGTGTTGCTGGGCCACTTGAATGCACTGTCCCGTTAGTACATCAAATATATATATAATTACGTAGTTCGACAATTGGTTTATCAAAAAAATATAAAACTTTATTCAATAAAACACGAAGCTACGTACAATTCTAGACTGCTTAACCTATGTTCTGATGACGTTAAGCAAACCTCGGTTTTCAGCTTTTATTAATTGGACTTTAGACTCATTGAGCTTTTGGCTCTTATGTAAATAGAGAGAGATCTCGATCTTGAAGAGATTGAAAGAGTTCGGCCAGGATTTGTGTAGCGTCAGCAGTTTTAACGCCAATGATGGGACGATTTTGGCGAATTGATATTTAATATATTTAATGATATTTAATACATTCGTGGGAAGCCAGAATTGTTATTGTCTTTAACATAAATAATATGTGTGGTGAATGGTGTATGTGGTGTATGGGTATGTGGTGTATGGGTATGTGTTGTATGGATACGTATGTATCTACATATGTCACTTCCCCATCCTTAATAAATGAGCATTTCCTCAGGCGGTTAATTTTGGATATAGTGTTGGATCTATTACAATTTCTTCGATTTCGTTTTTAATTACATTTGGATTTAATTCTGTTTTAGTTTGTGTATCATTTTGAAAATTTGATTGTAGGTTTGGGGTTGATTATTTTTATACTCTCTGCACAAGCAAAGTATGTAACAGGTAGAAGGAGGCGTGGCAGACCCCATAAAGTATATATATTCTTGATCAGCATCACAAGCCGAGTCGATATAGCCATGTCCGTCTGTCTGTCCGTCTGTCCGTATGAACAAACAGATTTCAGAGATGGTAAGAGCTACAAGTTTGAGCTTGGTATCAATCGATCACATATTTAGTCAATCAATACAAGAATACTTTTCTTTCATGTTTTTTTAATTTTTATGCGTAAGCTGCACCACTTCTGATGTAGTTTGTACAAGCGTTTCATCCAAACTCAGTCTTTATTCTTGTTCCGATAGAACTATTCGCTCATCGGAACTATTTTTCTCGTTCAATTTACCAAATGTTCTTATTCTATATTCGATACTTACAAACTCAATGCTTATCGATAGTATAATATACAATTAGAAATTTATTAACTATTTATCTACTATGACTATGAACACCTACTAGTATATTACCACACTATGTTAGATTACACACAAACAGTTTACATAAATAATAATGTAACCAAACTAGAACCATTGTCATAACTCCAAACTAATGAAATTATCCTACAACAAACAAAATTGTATATATGTATAAATATTCCACAAAAAATTATTGTTAATTATAAGAACAAAAAGAATCCACCCCAAACATGCAATCAAATATTCAAAACGATACACAAACTAAAACAGAATTAAATCCAAATGTAATTGAAAACAAAATCGAAGAAATTGTAATAGATCCAACACTATATCCAAAATTAACCGCCTGAGAACAGGCTCATTTCTTAAGGATGGTAAAGTGGCATATGTAGATACATATGTACCCATACATTACGCCTAACACCACACTTATTATTTATGTTAAAGATTTTTTTTCCACAAAACTAATGTAAACAAAAATACTCAAATGGTGGCAATAACTGGCTTCCCACGAATTTGTCAAATATCAATTCGACAGAATCGTTATTCCCATCATTGGGGTTGAAACTGCTGAAGAAACACAAATCCGTACCGACAGAACTCTCTCAATCTCTTCCAGATAGAGATCTCTCTTTATTTACATAAGAGATAAAAGCTAATTGAGTCCAAAGTCCAATTAATGAAAGCTCAAAACCGAGGTTTGCTTAACGTGTCAATACTAGCCCAAAATGATTCAGACGAATCTGAACAAATGAACGAAGAATCTGACACCGAAAATAAACCACTCGAGTCTATAGGCAATACTCCTTTGTTAGCACCACCAATAGAAAACGCAAATATGGCTCAAACAGCAGCACAATTTCTTAAGTTAGCTACATCGCTCCTACCAGAGTTTGATGGCAAGGCAGAAAACTTAAAAAGCTTTATAGATGCTCTGAATCTAGCAGATTTTCTGAAAGAAACACATGAAGCACTTGCTGTAAGTCTTATAAACCCAAAAATAACAGGCCATGCCAGAAATCTGATAAGTGATGAGAACACTATTGCAGCTGTCATAACAAAACTTTCGGACAAAGTGAAAGGAGAGTCAGTAGAAGTTATTTATTTAAATTTAAAACAGAAGAGCAAAATGGCCAATCAATATACTCATGAGGTAGAAAAATTGACTAAGTCTCTATAAGGAGCTTATATCAATGATGGATTGTCACCTGATTTAGCTAATAAGTATAGCACTACAATGGCTGTCAAAGCTAAGACTCAGAACTGCTCCAATATTAAGGTAAAACTTATCATGCAGGCAGGTGCATTCAGTAACATGAATGATGCAATTTCAAAGTTTGTTAACAGTTGCACAGAAGCAACTGGTCAAACAAACACTGTTCTACACATACAACAACGACAAAATTACTCTTATAATAGAGGTGAACGTTATCGCGGTAATAATCACGGAAGAGGATATTACCAAAGTAGCAGTAACGGTCAACATAATAATAACCGTGGAGGTTATAGATTTCAAGGTCAAAATAGAGGCAACTATAGAGGCCGAAAAAGTTATAATAATAATAATGTGAGAGTAGAACAAAACAGTGCGGAAAAATCTCAAAACCCTTTACGTACCCAGCAGTAAAAACAGCAAGATTCACGCCATCAGTCTTAGCAAAAATACGTTTGTTACTTTCGCAAATGTGGCACCAGGAAAACTGTTAGTACTCTTAATAGATACAGGTGCGGAAATATGTATCTTAAATGAAAATTCCGACACTTTTCAATGCATTCAAACAAATAAAATTATAAACATACAGGGAATTAGTCAAGAAGTAACCAAATTCGTAGAGTTTACATCTATTGACATACAAACTTCAAAATTTATAATCCGACACGACTTTCACATCGTGAATTCCCATTTCGCCCTTACATGTGATGGTATACTAGGAAAATACAACTGTCAATTAGATTTTAATCCGTCCGAAGACTGGCTAATGATTGACCTATTAATCTAAAATATCCGATATATGTACCAATATCGTACAGTTCTGGTAATATTTCAATAGATTTACCAGCAAGATCAAAAGTTGTCCGAAAAGTTGAGTTAAATTCTTCACAAGAAGACAGTGTATTGATCCCAAATCAAGAAATTCAGTATGGTATTTACATAGCAAATTCCATAACTAACTCCCAAAATGCAGTCATAAGATTGCTAAACACAGCAAATATAGACCAAATAATAGACATAAACAATTTAAAATATGAACCACTTTCAAGCTACGAAGTAGTCGAAACCAATCAAGGACAACGAGATACAAGTATGTACAACTGTACGACTGTATAAGACCCCGTACTCATAGTAGTGCGCATACAAAAATACAAACAAAAAGAGATATATTTTAAAATAGAAATTTAAAAAATGATAATAGTTTAAATTAAAATTTAAAAAGGAAAAAATTGTGTCTCGCTGGCTGTAATCAAACCCGCGGTATCAGAGCCAGGATTCTCACATGTCGCAACTCTACCATATGCACCACATCTGAATTTGTAGACAATGCCGATTATCTGCATTTACAGTCGATCGAGCCGACTGTGAATGACCCCGTACTCCCATAGTCGAGCGCATTTGTATTTGATTTGAATTAAAATTTTAAATAAAATTTAAAAAATTTTATTTTATATTATTATAATTAAAATTTAAAAAAAATTAAATTACCAATTCTCATTCGAACTTAGTCGAACGCGCCGCAACTCTACCAGTTGCACCACGCGCCACTGTCAAGAATTCTCCGATTATCAGCATTTACATATTATTCATACAATCACACATTCGTTTGAAATTATATTTATGTATGTTTGTGTTGCCGGCAGCGCTGTCGTCACACAACCATCGAGAACGTTCGAACATGTGTTTGTATGTTTCTGTCTCGCTCTCGCACATAAGTGATATTGCAGTTAAATAACAAACTTTCTAACGTAGTAGCTCTTTTGTTTAAGGTAAGATTTTGATGCCACTTTCAGGATAGTTTGATATGATATGTCTCTAAACGAATTATGAATCACAAAAATGAAGGCATTGAAGTTTAAAAGTTTTTTAGCTCTTATGAGAAAAGGTGGCGTTGCAGATGAAAATTTTTGATGGCATTGGATTAAGAATTAAGGCATTGAATTAAGGTTGCATACCAGAAATGGTGTTCCTAAGTGCCATAGTTACTAAGATATTGGCCTAAAACTAAAACTTTTTTTCGAGGTGTGTCTTTCATTCCAAATTTGGTGTCTCTATCTTTTGTAGTTTAAAAGATCCAGGTGTTCATACAAACGGCCAGACAGACGGGGTCTGCCACGCCTTTTTCTGCCTTGTACGAACATTTCGCTTCTG
The DNA here is from genome assembly GCA_018151165.1 of Drosophila arawakana. Classification (NCBI taxonomy): domain Eukaryota; kingdom Metazoa; phylum Arthropoda; class Insecta; order Diptera; family Drosophilidae; genus Drosophila; species Drosophila arawakana. The sequence goes on along the minus strand of JAECWX010000008.1, from coordinate 109,451 downwards.
ACAAACCTAATAGACACCTATACTCTTTTTTAGAGTACGGGGTCTAAAAACACCCAAAGATATAAAATCGTTTTTAGGTCTTTGTGGTTATTACAGAAAATTCATTCCAAATTTTTCACACGTTGTAAAGCCTTTGACTTTAAAATTAAAGAAAGGTGCAACTATAAATATCAAAGAACCAAATAACATTTCCGATTTTGAAAAATTAAAAGTACTTATAACATCCGATCCAATATTAGTTTATACGAATTTCGAAAAACCATTTTGTCTTACAACTGATGCCTGCAACATAGCTATTGGAGCTATTTTGTCTTAAAATCAAAAACCAATTTGTTTCGCAAGTAGAAACCTAAACGAACACGAAATTAATTATGCAGCAATTGAAAAAGAAATTTTAGCCTCATTTGGGCAACCAAATATTTCCGATCTTATCTCTACTGTAGAAAATTCGAGATAGATTCTCAGTGATCACAAATCACTTGTTTGGCTTAATAACAAACTTGTACTGCTTGGGTATTGTACCTTTCATGTGCGACCCCGATCATCTTTCTAGCTCTTATAGTCTCTGAGATCCTTTTGTTCATACAGGCGGACGGACGGACGGACGGACAGACGGACAGATGGACATGGCTATATCGACTCGGCTATTGATGCTGATCAAGAATATATATACTTTATTATCCTTCTGCCTGTTACATACATTCCAACGATTGCAATATACCCTTTTATTCTACGAGTAACGGGTATAATTACTAAAATATGACTCACTAAAACATTTAAACGTTGAAAAAATAATAAATATTAAAACATCAACTTGGCTAAAAACAACAACTAACGAAATTTTAATTATTTTCATATTCCACGCAAAATTATAAATACTGCACTATACGACATTATTCCATACCCTGACGAAAACAAAGACATTTTGACCAAACTATACATGACACTTACTACTTACAGAATAATAAAGCATTTACAGCAACCAATAAATATTTATAAAGATTTATGAACAAATGTATTACTGGAATATTAAATCAAGATAAAACAGAATGTAGATATTCAAAATCACATAAAAATTATGAAATTAAGTATGTAGAACCTAACATTATGTTAACATGGAACTTACCAAAAACTGTACTAAACCAAAATTGTATCAATAGAGAAATTATTATCGAAGGAAATAATATGATAAAAGCTATAAATTGTTCAATCCAATTGGATGAAATTCAAATAACTAATACTATGTTAGATTACACACAAACTGTTTACATAAATAATAATGTAACCAAACTAGAACCATTGTCATATGTCCAAAATAAATAAATTATCCTACAACAAACAAAATTGTATAACACGTTCCAAATTATAACTATAACAACTTTAACAATTATTATAATCTTACTTATATTATACATTATCTTTAGCTATAAAAATATTCCACAAAGAATTATTGTTAATTATAAGAACAAACAAGAAAGAGAAGTACAGTCCAGTGCGCCCGACCGGATAATACTCTCTACATTTTCCCGATTAAATGATTAAAATCGGTATCCAGATATTATAATGAATAGTACTTGCATTAAAACACGTTGAAACAAAAACCATCTAAGCATAATCAAACGTACATCTGTTTGTTTGTGTGCGAATACACATACGTTTGACAATATATGCATACATGTATGTATTATGCGTACTACGTCGGTTGAAAAGTCTGTGGCCTGACACAGAGTGCGCGTCACAAACATAAAATCTGTATACCTAACATAGAGTACCAATCTTAACTAGAATACTGTCAAAGTTTGGTGACATTTTATAAAGCCGTTCTCAAACTATTGATCTCGAAGTGACGCAACCCCTGCTATTTTTGTTTACTATGGAAAAAAGTGAATTTCGTGTTTTAATAAAACCGTTTTTTGCTGGGTAAAAACACAATTGAAGCGAAGCAATGGCTTGACAAGCATTACGGTAAAATATTGGTTTGCTGAATTTCGACGTGACCGTACGAGCATCAATGATGCACCTCGTCCCGGAAGGTCAAATGAGGCAGTAACACCAGAAAACATCGCAAAAATTCGTGATATTGTGTTGGGGGATCGTAAAGTAAAGTTGCATCAGTTAGCTAACACCATTGGCATCTCAAAAGAACATGTGGGTCATATCATACACGACTATTTGCATATGCGAAAGCTATGCGCGCGATGGGTGCCGCGTTTTCTCACAATCGATCAAAAGGAGAATCGTATTAAACTTACCAAGCTAAATCTGGGCCTATTCCAACGCGATAAGAAGGAGTTTTTACGCCGATTTGTGACCATGGATGAGACATGGATTCACCATTACACACCTGAATCCAATCAACAGTCTGCTGAGTGGTTGTTGCCTGGTGAAAGTCGTCCGAAGCGTCCGAAGACGCAACAGTTGGCCGGTAAGGTGTTGGCTAGTATTTTATGGGACGCACATGGAGTTATATTCATTGACTACCTAGAACATGGTAGAACAATAAATAAGCAATATTACTGTGCATTATTGGACCGATTGGATGCCGAGGTCAAGGTCAAACGCCCTCACATGAAGAAGAAAAAAATGCTTTTTCACCAAGACAACGCTCCTGCACATTCAGCTCACGATACGACCGAAAAGTTGAAGGAATTCCGATACGAAATAGTCCCTCACCTACCGTACTCGCCAGATTTGGCCCCAGCGATTATTACCTCTTTTCCCGACTTAAAGTGTGGCTTGCTGGCAAGAGATTTTACTCAAATGAAGAGGTCGAAACGGAAACAGACGCCTATTTTGAAGGACTTGACGCATCCCATTATCAGAGCGGTATCGAGATGTTGGAAGACCGTTATAATAAATGCATTACTCTAGATGGAGATTATGTCGAAGAATAAAGGCAAATTTTCATTCAAAATTTCGTTTTTTCATTGTCAGGCCAAAGACTTTTCAGCCCATGTAGTATTCGTCGCGGCCAGCGTCCGACGGCAGCACTGCCGCCACGCAGGCATCGAAAACCTTCGAACATGTGCTTGTGTGTTTCTGTCTCGCTTACACCAATAGGATGAAATTGCATTCAATTATTAATATTGTAACGATTCTAGTTTTCTTGTTTCTAACCCGATTTGAATGCACCTTTCAGGATTAGTCTCCACACGAATTATAAATAACAATACTGTACGATACGAACAAAATCGCTAAAAACGGCGTTGAAATTTGAAAACTATTTTATAAAATGTTTGAAAAGGGGGCGTGGCAGTCCAAATTTTTAAATGCAATGCAACTATGCTGTCGCTAGGACCTCCCGTACCAGAATTGGTGATCCTAGGTGCCATAAATACTGAGATATTTGCCGAAAACACCAATTTTTCCCGAGGTGTGTCCAGTTTTTTGATTATTGTGGGCGAATGGGGCGTGGCATCGAAAAAAAAAGATTCCTGTATTGACTGACTAAATGTCTGATCGTTTGACACCAAGCTCGAACTTGTAGCTCTTACCATCTCTGAAATCTGTTTGTTCATACGGACAGACAGACAGACAGACAGCAGACAGACAGACAGACGGACAGACGGACATGGCTATATCGGCTCGGCTTGTAATGCTGATCAAGAATATATTTATTTTATGGGGTCTGCCACGCCTCCTTCTGCCTGTTACATACTTTGCTTGTGCAGAGAGTATAAAAATGATCAACCCCAAACCTACAATCAAATATTCAAAATGATACACAAAATAAAACAGAATTAAATCCAAATGTTATTAAAAACGAAATCGAAGAAATTGTAATAGATCCAACACTATATCCAAAATTAACCGCCTGAGGAAAGGCTCATTTATTAAGGATGGGGAAGTGACATATGTAGATAAATACGTATCCATACAACAAATACCCATACACCACATACCCATACACCACATACACCATTCACCACACATATTATTTATGTTAAAGATTTCTTTCCCACAAAAAACTAATGTAAACATTATCGAAAAATCAAATGGTGACAATAACAATTCTGGCTTCCCACGAATGTATTAAATATCATAAACAATTCGCCAAAATCGTTATTCCCATCATTGGGGTTAAAACTGCTGACGTTACACAAATCCTGGCCGAACTCTCTCAATCTCTTCCAGATCGAGATCTCTCTTTATTTACATAAGAGCCAAAAGCTCAATGAGTCCAAAGTCCAATTAATAAAAGCTGAAAACCGAGGTTTGCTTAACGTCATCAGAACATAGCATAAGTTAGTCTAGATTTGTGTCTCGTACTACGTAGCTTTCTTATGAGAAATTGTTATACAAAATGCCCGTAATAGAAACGAAATCGGTGGATTCCACTGCTAATGTCATTAATAAAGTAGAATAAGGTAATGTAGATTTAGGCCTGACTAACACATTGTTTATAATAATCGTTGTTATACTCAGCGACAATGTAATTTTTAAACTTTATAAATTACATAATAAATGTTTTCGTAAAAAATATATGAGCAGGGCTAATGATTTAGACAAAATCTAGATATGTACTCCGTAGCTTCGTGTTTTATTGAATAAAGTTTTATATTTTTTTTTTAAAAACCAAGTTTCGAACTACGTTATTATATATATAGTGACATATTCATACTGAGTACGTCTACATTATACATAACAATAGTACATAGCAGCCTAAACGTCGAATTCCACATCAATAGCTATTCCCCAACTATAAACATTCCTAAGCTGCACTTGTAAACAATTTCGGCAATCGTAAACAAAGAGTAGACTAGCCGGAGCATCTCCCCAAATCGATCAGCAACGATCGAAAATCGCTCGATCAGCATATATTGGCACCCAGGCACAAGCTGTGAAATCGCACAATTCTTGGTTCCCAGCTTTTAGCGGTCACCCCCAAATTGTAAACATTTGAATCCCTGTAAACAGAACTTTCATTATTATCTATTAAGAAGATATCTGTTAGTCTTAAGTTGATCATCAATAAAGCAAGTTGTCGTGAATTTAAAAATGTCGCTTCGTCTTTTGTATCAACGTAAGAGTGTGTCGCGGTATTTATTGGACTAATTAACACACCAAATATCTAATTATATATATATTATTGGCAGATGTATTCTGTGTGAGTTTGATTAATATAGCTTAGTTAATGCAAAAGTTTTTCATACTAATTCATATTTGGAGCGTATTTTTGATCGATCGGCCCTATGGGAGCTATACGATATAGTAGTCTGATTTGGATCAAACTTGTTCAGTAAATGTACTTCATAGATGTGTACTTTCCGATAGCATAGCTAATAAAAAAGTTTTCTATACTAAAACATTCTACTTTTACCTGTACATTTACCTTTAAAAATAAAATAAATAAAACGCCCTAAAGTAGGCGTGTCAAAAAACAAAAACAAACTTGTACTGCTTGGGTATTGTACCTTTAATTTGCGACCCCTATCATCTTTCTGGCTCTTATAGTCTCTGAGATCCTTTTGTTCATACAGACGGACGGACGGACGGACGGAAGAACGGACGGACAGACGGACATGGCTATATCGACTCGGCTATTGATGCTGATCAAGATTACTAACTAACAAATTCAAGCAATGAAAACCGTGGAAAGGGAAATAATCAGAATTATTATCCCAAGATGGAAACATCCGAAAATTTTCATCAGGGAGCCTCGGACGACGAAGAATCAATCCCTTCATCAGATTAGTTATGAATGGTCAAAATTTTAACTATGTAATTGACACAGGTTCAATCATTAATCTAATGAAACAAAACTTTTTAAATTTCCCTATATAACCTTGCCAACTGAACGTACAAACAATAAATGGTATTGTTCAATTAAAGAATTGTGTATCTTTTGCCCCTAGTAAGCTCTCCCATACCCATCAAATATTTTATTTACACAACTTTTTATGATATCTTGCTAGGTAGAGAATATCTAGAGTCTTCTGAAGCAAAAATTGAATACAAACCAAAAACATTTATTTTAAACGATCATAAATTTTCATTGAGAAATGACCGTGAGAATTCTGTCAAGGACAAGACCGCATTTCAATGCCTTGATCCGCCACAAGCAAATGACGTAGCAGTAAATTACGCTATTTACAATGAATTAAACGAAACAAATTAGTTCCGATTAGAACATCTAAACGATGAAGAAAAATGTAAACTGACCAAAATTCTTTTCGAGTTTAGTGACATTCAGTACAAAGAAAGTGAAAATTTGACTTTTACCAGTACAATTAAGCATGTCATCCAAACTAAACACGAAGGCCCAATCCAAAAGCGTCCATACAAGTATGCGCAAACATTCGACGAAGAAGTCGAAAAACAAATCAAAGAAATTATTGAACAAGGTATAACTCGTAAATCCAAATTGCCTTATTGCTCACCAATTTGGGTTGGGCCAAAGAAACGTGATGGATAGGGTAAAGAAAGGTGCAACTATAAATATAAAAGAACCAAATTACATTTCTGATTTTGAAAAATTAAAAGTACTTATAACATCCGATCCAATATTAGTTTATCCGAATTTCGAAAATCCATTTTGTTTTACAACTGATACCAGCAACATAGCTATTGGAGCTGTTCTGTCTCAAAATCAAAAACCAATTTGTTTCGCAAGTAGAACCCTAAACGATCACGAAATTAACTATAATCATAAAACAAAACATAATTTAACTGGTAGAACACCAGCAGATATTTTCATTTATGCAGCTAAATAAGAAAAGACAAATAGAAAGACTTAATGAAAAAAGAACCGAATTTGAATACTAGATATAGGGAATCAAATTTAGTGAGATCAAAATCCACAAACCCATTTAAACAAACAGGAAATATAACACAAATAGATGAAAAGCATTATGAAGAAGTAAACAGAGGTAGAAAAATAACATACCATAAATCAAAATATAAAAGAAAGAAAGTAACTAATGTAAGTAAATACGATAATTTCAGATCAACCAATAACCCGAATCACGATGATAACTCCTCATAATTTAAGAAATTAAAATATTACTCACTAAAACATTTAAACGCTGAAGAAAAATAATAAATATTAAAACATCAACTTGGCTTAAAACAACTACTAATGAATTTTTAATTATTTCCCATATTCCACGCGAAATTATAAATACTGCACTATACGACATTATTCCATACCCTGACGAAAACAAAGACATTTTGACCAAACTATACATGACACTTACTACTTACAGAATAATAAAGCATTTACAGCAACCAATAAATATTTATAAAGATTTATGAACAAATGTATTACTGGAATATTAAATCAAGATAAAACAGAATGTAGATATTCAAAATCACATAAAAATTATGAAATTAAGTATGTAGAACCTAACATTATGTTAACATGGAACTTACCAAAAACTGTACTAAACCAAAATTGTATCAATAGAGAAATTATTATCGAAGGAAATAATATGATAAAAGCTATAAGTTGTTCAATCCAATTGGATGAAATTCAAATAACTAATACTATTGTTGTTTGTACAAGCGTTTCATCCAAACTCAGTCTTTATTCTTGTTCCGATAGAACTATTTGCTCATCGGAACTATTTTTCTCGTTCAATTTACCAAATGTTCTTATTCTATATTCGATACTTACAAACTCAATGCTTATCGATAGTATAATCTACAATTAGAAACTTATTAACTATTTAGCTACTATAACTATGAACAACTACTAGTATATTACCACAACTCGGCCATTCTGACATATATGAAATCTCCCGATTTCTGTTTGACATACTTCTTGTTACAATATTTCTTATTACTTGCTTTGCGTTACCTAATAGTTCTTTTTTATTTACAATTTTTCTTTGCCAAATATTTACATTGTTTTTGACATTTTTCGTGTCTTTTTCATATGAAATCCCTTCGTAGTTTTCATGATTTCTGATAGTTACATTATCTTGAACATTACAATTTTCATTATTACTTATGTATGTTTCATTTTCGCAATTAAGTGTTTCATATTCTTCATTACTTATTTCTGTATTCTTCTTACTATTGAACCAGGGTTTAATATTATTTGCTTCCCATATTCCTTCATAAGGTATTTGAGATTGTTGAAAATTTTCTACATCCTTTATTAGATATCTATCGTTTTCTAACATTTTTTCAACTCTATAAGGTCCTTTATATTTGGGTGTTAGTTTACTTGACACGCCCGTTTGAGAATTAAAGTTTCGAATCATTACATAGTCGTTTTCTTTATATTCTGTTGGTCCTTTACGTTTCAAGTTTGTATATTCTTCGTTTCTCATTTGTGCTTTACTTTAGTTACTTTCTGCCATCTTTCGCACCATTGCTAAATCTCGTTGCTCTTGACCTTGTTCATTTTCAACTACGTTTTCCTCTAAACTATCTATAACTTTACCTTTTTGTGTGACACCAAATAACATTATGCTAGGGTATTCATTAATACTTCTTTGTTTAGTATTATTCATTGCATACTCTACATTTTCTAATACTTTGTCCCAATTTAAATTGTTGTCTTACTCTGTCATTTTAGCTACCATTGGTCCTAAGTCTTTGTTGACTCTTTCTACTTGCCCATTTGCCTCAGGAGTGCCTGTTGCAATTTTCAAATGATGGATATTGTTATTTTCAACAAACATTTTGAAATCATTGGACGTAAAGCAAGTTCCTCTGTCTGACACAACACATTTCGGTCTACTATATGCTCTAAAATATTCCTTTAATGACTTGATGGCTTCTTCTGTCTTGGTAGTTTTTGCTGGAAATAATCTTACAAACTTTGTAAAAGCATCTATTATTACAAAAATGTGCTTATTTTTAACCGCTTTTTCATTGATAGGTCCAAAATGATCAATATGTATTACTTCGAATGGAACATTTCCTTTTGGAATTGAATGAAGAAAACCTTCTTGTTTACCTGACTTATTTGAAAATGCTATACACTTTAAACAATTCTTTATATGATTATCTACTTTCTGTCTTACATTTTTAAACCAGTAACTTTTCCCAATTAGATCTGTTACTTTGTCTATTCCAAAATGTCTCATTTCATTATGATATTTATATAATACCTGTTCTTCCATAGCTTTAGGGACGCAAAATAGTAATCTACAATCTTTTTTCTTACATATGATACCGTTACGCATTTCATAATGTTCATTCTCCTTATTGGCTAACATTTCTTGCAAACTTTTTAAATTTTCATCTTTGTTTTGACATATTATGAGATTCTCCTCAAATGCATTAGCTTCTATACTTCGAATATTATTGTTTCTACTTAAAGCATCTACATTCTGCATTCTTTTTCCTGCTCGATGCTCAAGATCAAAATCGAAATTCGCCAATTCAAGTGCCCATCTGGCAATTCTGGGATTGAGCGTTTTTAGACCCCGTACTCTAAAAAAGAGTATAGGGGTCTATTGGGTTTGTCAGAAGTCTAAATCGGGCAACTACAACATGTGAAACAAATTGGTCAAAAATGTTAATAATTGTTCTTCCTCGTTTTCTGTTGCCACCATAATGTCATCTAAATAAACTATTACTATTAAATATTAAATATTTTGTTTATAAATCGTTGAAAAGTTGACGGGGCATTACGTAGTCCAAATGGCATTCTTAAAAATTCGAATTGTCCCAAAGGCGTTGTAAACGAAGTGAATTTAACAGAATCGTTAAATCGAACATCGAGAATATTCTTTTATTTGCTAAACTGTCTAATAAATCATCTATTAGAGGGATTGGATAGCTATCCTTTGCTGTACTTTTATTTAATTTCCTATAATCCACACACATTCGAAGGTCACCAGTTTTTTTTTTTACTAGAACAGTCGGTGAAACATATTCTGAATATTTAATGTTTTCATCTAAAATTTTTTGTAACTGGCGTATGACAATCTCCTCGGCGGACAACTAAAAGGTTTTATGTTTTCTGTAACAATTTTCATTTCACATTTCACCACTCTTTTGATTCATTACAATTGTGCCCAACATCTGGCATTTCATAATTTTTATGTTTCTTATGAATGACTTTTTCTGATATCTCATTTTCATTTACTTTTTGAACACTTTCATGTCCTTTTCCAGCTTTACTTATAACATTTTCATTGCATTTTTTATTTTCAAACATAATTTTGGCGTCACATATCTTTAAAAAATCTCTACCTAACACAACAGAATGCTTCATTGACTCATCAGACACTATAATCATTTCAATTTCAACATTTTTATTTATTAACGATACAAAACATTTCAACTTTCCATAAGTTTTTAATAGGCTCTTATTGATGCCAAAATAACATAAATTTGTAATTTCATTTAATTTTAAATTTGATGGAACATATGAATATTTCATGAAACTGATTGGACTTCCTGATTCTATGAGACATTTTTTAATTAAACTGTAATTAGTGTTTTGCTTAAATAGAATATAAAAAATATCTTACATAGTCATTTACGTCTGTAATAATTTTCTTCTTGTAAAGGTTGCAATCTTTTGCAACATGTCCGATCTTGTTGCAAGCGTAGCATGCACAATCTTGACGTTTTTCCTTTTGACACTCCGAGTCAATGTGACCCAAACTGTTACAGTTGTAGCATTTAATCTTTGACTTACTTAGCGTTTATCCAGACACAGCTGCAGATACCTTCTTTGGCGGCGGCCCATTCGCCTGACGGATACCACGCACAGCACGCAGCAAATCCATTTTTGACGAGAACATTAGTAGCTTCATTTGAGTTTGCAACTGTTGATCAAGGACTCCTGCTATAGTATACTGGACGAACTCTTCATCGTCGAGCTCCAGGCGATTAGATAAGATTAGCTTATCATTCAAGTAATCGATAAAGTCCTCGTTGAGCTGCCACTTCCGAATGGTGAATGGTGTTTGTGGTGTATGGGTATGTGGTGTATGGGTATGTGTTGTATGGATACGTATGTATCTACATATGTCACTTCCCCATCCTTAAGAAATGAGCCTGTCCTCACACGGTTAATTTTGGATATAGTGTTGGATCTAAAACAATTTCTTCGATTTTGTTTTCAATTACATTTGGATATAATTCTGTTTTAGTTTGTGTATCATTTTGAATATTTGATTGTAGGTTTGGGGTTGATTCTTTTTTTGTTCTTATAATTAACAATAATTCTTTGTGGCATATTTTTATATTTAAAGATAATGTATAATATAAGTAAGATTATAATAATTGTCAAAGTTGTTATAGTTATACTTTGGAACGTGTTATAAAATTTTGTTTATTGTAGGGTAATTTCTTTGGTTTGGACATATGACAATGGTTATAGTTTGGTGACACTATTATTTATGTAAACTGTTTGTGTGTAATCTAACATAGTATTAGTTATTTGAATTTTATCCAATTGGATTAAACAATTTATAGCTTTTATCATATTATTTCCTTCGATAATAATTTCTCTATTGATACAATTTTGGTTTAGTACAGTTTTTGGTAAGTTCCATGTTAACATAATGTTAATTTCATAATTTTTATGTGATTTTGAAAATCTAAATTCTGTTTTATCTTGATTTAATATTCCAGTAATACATTTGTTCATAACTAAAACTTTATTGGTTGCTGTAAATGCTTTATTGTTCTGTAAGTAGTAAGTGTCATATATAGTTTCGGTCAAAATGTCTTTGTTTTCGTCAGGGTATGGAATAATGTCGTATAGTGCAGTATTTATAATTTCGCGTGGAATATGGGAAATAATTAAAATTTCGTTAGTAGTTGTTTTTAGCCAAGTTGATGTTTTAATATTTATTATTTTTTCAGTATTTAAATGTTTTAGTGAGTCATATTTTAGTAATTTAGGGTTGAATATACCAAGCCTGGTTAGTTGCATATCTAACTCAATGCGTTCGACATACTCTGTGAATTCTTGTAAGTTGAAAATTAGTAATTCGAGTCTTTGGTCTGCCTCATGGGTGATACTTTAACTGTTCATTACTTCTATTCATTTGTTGACGGCTTTTATTATTTCATTTAGTTCATTTTTCTTGAACACTATTTTCTGAAAGGTTGATTGTAATTCTTTTTTGTCTTCTTTATCTAAAGTTCCGAAAAGATATTTATAAAATGTTCCCATGAAATTTACGAATTCTCTTCTATTTCTATTTACTAGTCTTATACCGTTCATTTCTCTGTCCAGTTTTTCTGTTAAGTATTGTATTTTTACTAATTGTTCAAATTCTTTTGTTTGTTTCATAATATAATTATAAGTTTCTTCCGTTTTTGTTATATTGATAGTTAGATAATGATATTCGTATTTTATAGGTAAATTAATTGTTGAAAAATAAAATATCCGTTTTTCGAGTTAATAGGGTTGATTTCCAAATTTTTACCTTTAATTGGCCATACAAAGTAAAGTAGCATGAGTGTTATAATTATAGTTGTCAAGCTGTGAGGAGTTATCATCCTGATTCGGGCTATAGGTTCATTAGTTACTTTCTTCCTTTTATATTTTGATTTATGGTTAGTTATTTTTATACCCGTTACTCGTAGACTAAAAGGGTATATTGTAATAGTAAGAATGTATGTAACAGGGAAAAGAAGGAATGGCAGAGCCCATAAAGTATATATATTATTGATCAGCATCCGTCTGATTCTTCTTTCTTGTTTAATAATAAATTCTTTGAATTAGGCATATGTTTGGAGGTCTATTAGTTTTTTGGTTGATCTCATTACTTTTGTAATGTTATTGGGACAAATTATTTCCACGAAAGCATTCTGGAATGTAAGAAAATCGGCTTCGTTGCTGAAGTATATAACACTTCTGTGAACATAAGTATTCTTTAATTAATTCTTTGGCGTGGTTGAGTGTCATTTTGACATAATTTATTAAGATTTTTGTTTTATGAAAGTAATTAGTGACGTTTACGTTATTTGAGTTACTTTTTACAAATTCTATTTGTCTTTTAAAATAATTGATGGGTCTTTCTGTGAGTGAAGTGTAATATTTGTTATCTTCTTGAGCGCTGTGGATTGTTGTTGCTGTTACATCAGAAGTTTCTCCTAACAAGTTTTCTTCAATTTTAATTCTATATAAAGCTTTTTCAACTAAAAATGGACATTACGAATACACTCGAATGCCTTTTGGATTGAAAAACGCCCCAGCAACCTTTCAATGTTGTATGAACAATCTATTAGAAGATCTAATTTACAAAGATTGTTTATTATACATGGAAAATATAGTAGTGTATTCCACTTCATTGGAAGAACATCTGTTATCATTAAAAAGGGTATTTACAAAATTGCGTGAAGCTAATTTAAAATTACAATTAGATAAATGCGAATTCATTAAAAAAGAAACTGAATTCCTAGGACACATAAAAACGACAGCAGGAATAAAACCAAACCCAACAAAAATCTCCCCCATACAACATTTTCCAATACCAAAAACACCCAATGAAATAAAATCGTTTTTAGGCCTTTGTGGTTATTACAGAAAATTCATTCCTAATTTTGCACACGTTGTAAAACTAATGACTTTAAAATTAAAGGTGCAACTATAAATATAAAAGAACCAAATTACATTACTAATTTTGAAAAATTAAAAGTACTTATAAACGAACACGAAATTAATTATGCGTCAATTGAAAAAGAACTTTTAGCCATCGTTTGGGCAACCAAATATTTCCGATCTTATCTCTACAGTAAAAAATTCGAGATTCTCAGTGACCAAAAACCACTAGTTTGGCTAAATAATATTAATGAACCAAATATGAAACTACAACGCTGGAAAATAAAATAAAATAAATAAAACAACCAAAAAACTAATAGATCTCCAAACATATGCCGAATTCAAAGAATTTATTATTAATACACACGAAAAATTATTACATCCAGGTATAGAGAAAATGACACTATTATTTAAAGAAAAATATTATTACCCAGACTATCAAAACTTAATACAAAACATAATTACGAATGCAAATTTTGTAATATAGCAAAAACAGAACATAGAAACACTAAATTAGCATTCGAATTAACTCCAGAAATGCATAATCCCTGAGAAAAATATGTCATTCAAATATATACTAGATATAGCGAATCACCTTTAGTAAGCTCCAAATCCACAAACCCATTTAAACAAACAGGAAATATAACACAAATAGATGAAAATCATTATAAAGTCGATCGAGACGACTGTAAAAGACCCTGCACTCCCATAGTAGTGCGCATTTGTATTCAATTTGAATTCAAATTTTCAACTAAAATTTAAAAATTTTAATTACGAGGGGACTACCAAAAGTTCGGTAAGTTGGTGGTATTTTATAATTTTTTTGGAAATTTAAAAATGTCAGTATTTTGGCTATAGTCTTGTGGTATTTAGTTGTAAGTTTCAAAAAAATCGGTTAGAATGGAAACGAGAAAACGGAAAATAACTGAAGCGATATCAGTAGAAATTCCACCAGCGACGCAGCAATAAATTCGATACTCAATACTTTACGGCTTTCGACGTAATCTCAAGCCTATGGACATTTTTAATGAGTTTCAAACTGCATATAAAACGGATACTCCATCTCTTAAGACTATTTGTAAGTGGTTTCAAAGATTCCAAACTGGACATTTTTTCCATGGAGGACGAGCCTCGCGAAGGACGTCCAAAATCTTCGACCGATGAGACAAATGTGGCTCTGGTGAAGCAAAAAATTGAAGGAGACCCACGAATGACACAGGAACTGATAGCTAGTGAACTTGGCTTGAATGCTATGGCAGTATCACGAATTTTGAACAATGATTTGCAATACACGAAGAAATCTGCTCGATGGGTGCCAAGAATTTTGAATGACAGCCAAAAAGAAGCTAGAGTAAACTTTGCTCAATATTTTTTAAGAAAGTTTGCAAACGGAGAATCTAGCAACTATAATATGATCATAACAGGTGACGAAGCTTGGTTTTTTAAGTATGACCCGGAAACAAAACAGCAGTCCATGGTATGGAGCCCGAAAGGAGCAAACCCACCTGTGAAAGCCAGGCAACAAAAGTCAGCAACAAAATTCATGATTTCGATTTACTTCAGTAGATCAAAAATTGTTGCTGCTATTCCGTTCAATTCTTCTCAAACAGTTACTGCCAAATGGTATACTGAAATCTGCCTACCAAAAGTGTTCGAAAATGTGCTTGGAAATCGGAGAAACGAGGAACTGCGTCGCTACTTCTTACACCACGATAATGCGCCTGCTCACACTGCTGCAATGACAAGTAACTTCATAGCGCTTTCTGGCATTGAAGAAATTCGCCCATCGCCATATTCCCCGGATCTAGCACCGTGTGATTTTTGGTTATTTCCAAAAATTAAAAAAAATTTGAGAGGAAAAGTCTTTGGTACCAATGAAGACATAATAAAGGCGGTTAATGCAGAACTTGAGAAGCTACAAAAACGCGACTTTGAGGACTGTTTTGAACAATGGATTTACAGGTTACAAAAATGTATTGAAATTAACGGTGACTATGTGGAGAAGATAAAAAATAATAAAGATTAAAAATAAAATAAAAAAAAAAATTTTTTTTAATTTTTTTCATTCAATTTACCGAACTTTTGTTAGTCCCCCCGTATATATGTGCATTTTGAATTGAAATTTAGAGATTGAAATTTCTGACCATAGCGCCCTAACTCTATCAATAGCACCACGTGCCACTTTCAAGAATTCTCCGATTATTAATTAGCATTTACATATTATTCATACAAACACACATTCGTTTGAAATTATATGTATGCATATGTATATGTATGTATGTGTGTATTCGGCGCGGACAGCGTCTCAAAGACTATAAGAGCTAGAAAAAAATGAAAGGGGTCGCAAATGAAAGGTAAAAAACGCGAGCAGTACAAGTTTGTTTTTGTTTTGTGACACGCCCACTTTAGTTCGTTTTATTTGCATATAAAGGTAATTGTACAGGTAAAGGTAGAATTTTTTAGTATAGAAAACTTTTTTTGTTAGCTATGCTATCTGAACCAAAAGTATACGTCTACGAAGTACATGTACTGACAAAGTTTGGATTCAAATCGGACGACAATATCGTATAGCTCCCATAGGGCCGATCGGTCGAAAATATGCTCTAAACATGATTTTGTATGAAAATGTTTTGTTTTTTGGCAAGCTATTATATTCATCACCGTTGTTAATAACAAATTGAAACTGAGTAACTGGTATCCTAAAATCGCGAGTCGACTATAGGATTCTTTCTGGTTTTTTGTGTTAATGGGAGTGATTTCACAGTTCTTATGTTTTGTTGTAAGATATTACATTACATTATTTTTGGTTATTTGTATTAACTTATATAAGTAAATTATGCCAATTATAACGTTAATGATTGATGTAATAATTACATATATATACAAAATCATTTCTGTTATTTCTATCTGTGACATTGGTTCAATTCTTGTTACATTATAATCAGTGAAGATTGAATTTTTATAATATTGAATATTGTTTGTTATTGTGATTTATTTTAATCCTGCATTATAATGGAATATCATTATGATTTTGTTTTTCTCAATTTAAATTTCTTGCTTGCTACTATCTGGTGAAGTTTTTCTTGTGCCAAATGTAAAATTAATATATATGTAGGAGATTCGAGTTTTATTATACTAGTATAATAGTATTTTCCTAAAATATTTATTTGATGTGCGTATCAGGCAGAAGGATGCATGGCCGGCCCAATAAAGTATATATATTCTTGATCAGCATCAGCAGCCGAGTAGATATAACAATGTCCATCTGTCTGTCTGTCTTTCCGTCTGTCTGTCTGTCTGTCTGTCTGTCCTTCTATCTGTCCGTCCGTATGAACACCTGGATCTTTTAAACTACAAAAGCTAGAGCCACCAAATTTAGAAAGAATGTTCTTACCTGTTTATGTTCTTCATTGTCTGTGTCATCATCTGTGGTGTCATCTGAAAATAATCGGCACTATTTGCTCTTGAGGTGGCTGGTTGTAGCTACGGGTATCAAATTGCCCCTCTCTAAGCAAATCTTGGCGGAATTCATTGTAAAGTTTTCTGTTTTCGTCAAACTGATTTTGCCTACAATACATTTTTTGTGATGGTGGGCTATTGTTTGTTTACATGTTTGAGGTAGGTCACGGTAGTGAGTTTTTTAATGCAGAGAAAACTGGGACAAATGGTTTAGTCTGATTATCAGAGTTTTTAGTAAAACAAGAATCTTCATAAATGCCTTTTAGTTGAGCCACTTGGCGTAACTTTTGAATATTAGATATGTCATATTTGGCTAGTGTTGTGAACTGGCTGCCCGCTCGTGACCGCCTCATTGCCGAGTACAAATCGAACTTACATGCTGGCTTATGTTGAAGTAAGTGAATTCCAATTTTTTTGGTTTTCCAGTTCAGACCGACTGTTGTTATCGCTCTGAATGCTTTATTCGATTTTGTCTTTACAAATTAGGACTAATTATAGTTGAACATAAAGGGGCGCGCACTTATTTATATTGGTTATTGTATAAATCAATGACAATATTCGATTCGCTTTCGCTGACGGACGTGTTTTACATCGCTACTAATTCATTTCAAGTTTTCCTCGATTAAACGCTCTAATTCGTATAATATTTCTGGCTTAATTCCTTTGCTACATTGTGTGCTACATCGGTTGTGTTGATACACATTGTTTTAATAAACTTTAAAGCCAATTTTTAATAATTTTGTTTTCTAAGCAACAACAATTCCATAGCTAAACATTCTGTTTACTTATTTCTGCGTTTGTTTGTCGCTGTGTAATTTGTTCTTGTAATTTTACGCCGTTGCTTGTGCTAACACTTTGTTTGTGTAAACATTCTCTGGGCGCAATCTTCGTGCTCTCTTCTATATTTACGCTCCCGTCGCGCTCTCATTTGTTTTATCTCATTTGCTTATCTTATTTTTGGTTTTTGCCGGTAATTCCGTTTTTCTTGTTTTCGGTCGCCGGGCCCGCGCATAGTTTGTTTTTGTGCATTACATTTGTTATTGTCGTTAGTAAACATCAGAAGCTTGCACATTAACCCTAGCTTGCCTTTTTATACCCTTGCAGAGGGTATATTGTTTTTGTCACGAAGTTTGTAACGCATTGAAGGAGGCGTTTCCGACCACATAAAGTATGTATATTCTTGATCAGCATCAACAGCCGAGTCGATATAGCCATGTCCGTCTGTCCGCCTGTCTGTCCCTCTGTCCGTCTGTTTCTATGCGACATAGTCTCTCAGTTTTAAAGCTATCTTAATGAAATTTGGTACAGGCCTGTATTCTCTCTGCACGCAGTTCATATGTAAAAATCGGCCAGATCGGACCACTATATCATATAGCTCCCATAGGAAAAATCGGTTGAAAATGCTTAGTATGAACATTTTCGGTGTCTATTGACCGATTTCAGCGAAATTCACACGGAATGTATTTCTCATTGTCCACATCTGTTGACCAAATTTCATCCAAATCGGACCACTATATCATATAGCTTCCATAGGAACAATCGGTTGAAAAGGCCTAGTATGAACATTTTCGGTGTCTATTGACCGATTTCAACGAAATTCACGGAGAATGTATTTCTCATTGTGTCACAACTGTTGACCAAATTTCATCTAAATCGGACCACTATATCATATAGCTCCCATAGGAACAATCGGTTGAAAATGCTTAGTATGAACATTTTCGGTGTCTATTGACCGATTTCAGCGAAATTCACACGGAATGTATTTCTCATTGTCCCCATCTGTTGACCAAATTTCAAATCGGACTACAATATCATATAACTACCATAGAAATAATTGGTTAAAACAACCAAATTAATGCAATACTCATGGCTGCAATGGTATTTAATCTTCGGCGAGCCGAAGATAACCGTTTTTTCTTGTTATTTTTCAACTAACTTTTTATTTCAACAGTGCTTATTAGCTTTTATATATATTACATTTTATTACATTCATTGCTTATACTAATTATCTCCATAATGTACGTCTGTTATAGTTAAAATTGCCAGGTGCGAACAAATGTTAAGATGAGTTTTGTTTACGGCTGTGAAAATGTTTCACATGAAAAATGTGCAGGCCTCAACGGCCGGATTATTGACCCCATTGAGTCTAAATCAGTTTTAAAGTGGACTTGTGAAGCTTGTACGGATGTCGTAAGAGACATTATGAGCTTCATGCGACACACTAAAATACGCTTTGGGGATCTATTTGGAAGTTTTAAAAGTCTCTCTGACAGCTTTGGATAAGGAGTTTAAAGGCCTAAAAGTCTAAAATGATTCTCCAAAGCGTAAAAGGGCCAATTTTAGATTGTCGATTGGCCCTAACGAACTTTCAGACCCTCATCACATACCCACAACGTCCGCACCTTCTCTAATAAATTTTTCATCCCCATCTCCAAACATAATTGTTAGTAGTGATGTCAACTTTATCTTACCCACAGAAGTTGTCCCCACGACTCCCGAAGTAATTGTTCCTGATTCGTTAGTTGTCAATACTGTTGCTGTTGGCGAATCAAGCAATTTAGTTGTTCCTGATTCGTTAATAGTCAATAATATTGCAGTTGGTGAATCAAGCAATGAGTCTATCAGAGATGTTGCGGAAGTTAAAAAGACTGATACCACATCGGATGATGTCAAGGTCTTTATTCAGGCTAAATCTGAAGCCAATATTACGGTGGAGAAATTTAAGTTCTCATATCATCGGGAAATTTCTTCATTTAAAGTAAGTGTTCCTGCCAAATATTTTAGTACAATTTGTTGTAAAGAATTTTGGCCAGACCATTTATTAATAAAGGAGTATACAGCTAAGAAAAGAAATCGGAATCCGCTTGCACTGCCGTCTAACCCTGTCCCGGCCTCTGATTCCGGAAAAAACTGACTTCCTCCTGCTCGATTGCCTATCAAAATGTAAGAGGTCTTCGTATTAAGCTTAGTAATAGTCTGTCTTTTTCATTTCATGTCGTCTGAAATTTCTGAAACATGGTTAAGGCCCGATGTTTTAGATTCAGAAATCCTTTTCAATAAATTCGCTATCTATAGAAAAGATCGCACATCCCGCCGAGGTGGTGGTGTGCTTATTGCCGTCGATGTTAACTTATCCTTGGAAGAAGTAACAATCGGTGGCTCTGTGGATGTCGAATTTGTTGCTATTAAGTTATGCCTAAATAATGTTAGAGTTTTCATTACCTGCTCCTATATTCCTCATTCTCCTGACTCTTCTCTTTATTTATTACACTTTTCTGCTATTAAATCTGTTTCGTCTATGTTATCTGATCGTGACTTCCTTGTAGTTCTTGGCGATTTTAATATTGCTGGTACTGTATGGATTTCGTGTCTCGACTCTGCCCTGTGATGACCCCCACGACTCAGCACGATTTTCTTGATGAGCTGTTTGGAATTTCATTGCTTCAAATCAATGCTATTCCAAACTCTTTAAATAAAATGCTTGATCTGATTTTTGTTTTGGATCCTTCCTGTGGTTCTGTTTCCCGCATAAACCCTTATCAAATCCTGAAGATCCTTATCACCCGACTTTGGAAGTATTGATTTATTTACCTGACCGGGTGACCCGTACTAGTAGTATATTTACTAAACGGTCTCGTCAGTTTCGGAAAGCCGACTTTAATAAGTTAAATGTACTGCTATCCCAGACTGACTAGAGATATGAATAGTGCAATCACAACCTTTTATGATACCTTGAATTCCTTAATTGATGTCTGCATTCCGCTCTGTGTTCCAACCAGGTCTAAGAAGCCTATTTGGTTTACCCGTGAGTTAACATTGCTCATTCAGGGAAACTGGCTCTTCCTTGTATCTCTCGCGATATCTGATTGCTCGATCTGATTTCTATGTTTTGAATGACCGTCGTTATAAGGAATACCTTACTGACTGTGGGCAACAGTTCAGAAGGAATCCGAGAAGGTTTTATAACTTCGTTAATTCGAAGCGTAAATCATCAACGCTTCCATCTAGAGTGTTCTTTGAAAGAGAATCTGCTAATTTGTATCGCCGACTTATTTGTATTGTCAATTTCTAATCGTGTTTTTAGTGTTCTGGGCTTCATAAAGCGCTGGCCGAAAGAATTTAACGATCCCTATTTAACAAAAACACTTTTTACTGCCTTGGTACGGCCTATTCTTGAATATGGATCATGTATTTGGTCACCCCAATATAGAATTCATCAGGATAGAATAGAATCTGTACAAAACCAATTTCTTCTTTTTGCACTAACGGCTCTCAACAGAAATACTACCGCCTTGATTAGAACTTCTCTCCTCTGTCACCTATCTAGATCTTAATTATCTAAGTTTAATAATTTAAGATGTATTGTATTTCGTTTTTAATTATTTTATATTTTATGTTCTAACTAACAAATTCGATTCGCGTTTATCGCTAGCCGTACGTTATGCGGTGTGCCCCTCGGTCGGTTGGGCGGGAGGTGGCTGCATTATTTGCAGAGTTCCGCGCGCTAAAAAGCACGTTGCTTGGTGTTGCTGGGCCACTTGAATGTACTGTCCCGTTAGTACATCAATGTCCTGTGTTAAGTTTATTAAAATAGTCGACTCGAGTAGAGCTTCTGCTCTCATTTGTGATTCGGTAGAGACTGCTTTATTCAAAATCATTTTTAGGTTCCTTAAGTCTAATACATAAAGTTCTTATTGCTATATGGTTGCTTATGTATGTATGCTGAAGGCATACATATGATCTGACCACTTGAGCTGCAAAGTGCACGCTCAGCATTTCCCACGCGCTGCGCTCTGCTTATACATAAGCGTCTGATCGCATTACATATGCGCTGGAATGTTTACGTAATTTAGTGTGGTCTTTAGAATGTTTGGGTACTGTTTATTTAATATGACAAAGTGTCACAATGTATTAATGAACTGTTGTACCCTTTAATTAATATAATGGTAGGGTATGCTACAGTCCAACTATATATAATTACGTAGTTCGACAATTGGTTTATCAAAAAAAATATAAAACTTTATTCAATAAAACACGAAGCTACGTACAATTCTAGACTGCTTATCCTATGTTCTGATGACGTTAAGCAAACCTCGGTTTTGAGCTTTTATTAGTTGGACTTTGGACTCATTGAGATTTTGGCTCTTATGTAAATAGAGAGAGATCTCGATCTTGAAGAGATTAAGAGAGTTCGCCAGGATTTGTGTAGCGTCAGCAGTTTTAACCCCAATGATGGGACGATTCTGGCGAATTGTTTATGATTTTTAATACATTCGTGGGAAGCCAGAATTGTTATTGTCGCCATTTGATTTTTCGATAATGTTTACTTTATTTTTTTGTGGGAAAGAAATCTTTAACATGTAGTAGGCTACTACGTAGGAATACCAATAATGTTAAGTGTACAGTATATTAAAAAAAAAAAATAATAAAACACACACTAGAATATAAGAAATGTTTGTAATCATCTATACGTTTTGAATAAGTGTACAGAGATAGAGGTCTATCTCATGGTCAGGATGGCCGAATTGTAGTAGGCTACTACGTAGGAATACCCATAATGTTAGGTGTACAGTATGTTAACAGCAGAAACCTAATGTAAATGTAAACACGAGATATCGATACAGTAAAATATCGAAATGTAAAACAAGAGAGATCGATAGGAAAAAGAATAAGAAGAAGACAGTTCTGCATAACAAGAATAAAGAGTATAAAACCACTAACCATACAACACGTCAAACGCAAGATTTTTTGAAAGCAAACGCTAGCTTACTAATGGACCCCCACAGAACTTCGGCAAAAAGCCGAACGTCATAGCGCCCCAGAGAGCCGATCGCCTCTTAGCAAATTCAACGCAGACGAAAATAAATTTAGTCTGTATCAGTCAGCGAAACGATGAGCACGGCTGTGTCGTTCGTGCTCTCGTATCGTATTTATATTTCTTTCTGGCATGCCAGATACACCCATTTTCGAACAGCTCTTTTCAGCAACTGGCTCGCTGTGAAAATTTATGTTTTCGACAAATTTCCGTTGAGTATGAAAGAGATCGCTCTTTTGTATTGTTTTCGGCTACATTTGCTGGAGAGAGGCTGTGGCTGTGCTGATAGAGCGAAGATCAAGTGCGCAGCATGGCGCAGGTTCGAGTGAGGGGACGAACTATTTATTTTAATTTTTTATTAAAGAATTCTTTTTTTTAACAATGAACAATTATAAATCCACATTTTTATTTTTAAAAATATACTCTGGCAGAGAGTATAAAAAGCAACAACATTTATAACTGCATTTAAAAACTGTTCATACTATTTTAATACATGGTAAAAAAAAATTTGTTTAATAAAAAATTGAAACAAATTATTCCAGCCAGCAATCGAACCTGCGCCATGCTGCGCACTTGATATTCGCTCTATCAGCACAGCCACAGCCTCTCTCCAGCAAATGTCGCCGAAAACAATAAAAAAGAGCGATCTCTTTCATACTCAACGGAAATTTGTCGAAAACATAAATTTTCACAGCGAGCCAGTTGCTGAAAAGAGCTGTTGCAAAATGTGTGTATCTGGCATGCCAGAAAGAGACACACATATAAATACGAAACGAGAGCACGAACGACACAGCCGTGCTCATCGTTTCGCTGACTGATACAGACTAAATTTATTTTCGTCTGCGTTGAATTTGCTGAGAGGCGATCGGCTCTCTGGGGCGCTATGACATTCGGCTTTTTGCCGAAGTTCTGTGGTGGTCCATTAGCAAGCTAGCGTTTGCTTTCAAAAAATCTTGCGTTTGACGCATCTATGTGTTGTATGGTTAGTGATAAAACGAAGCTGGAAAGTTTTAATGGAAAAAGCCGGTCACAATCTCAGAAGTGGGATAGAAATTCAGGAAATGGATATAAATATTAACGACGTGACGGTCATTCAGCTAAAGAAGTGGCTAGATGTGTTGGGATTGCCAACTAAGGGGTCAAAAGCTGAACTTGTGGCGCGCATCAATACAGTGCCAGCAGACGAGCGTGATAGCGTCCCGATGTCAGCGATTGCAGAAGGTGACCCAGTAAGCAGTGAGGAAGATCCTAGGACATGTCAGTGGCAGAACCAACGTAAAGAAACCAGATCGAGCTAGCTAAAATTACGCTACAAAACATCGATGCAGAATGTTCGAGAACCACAGGCCAACAGCAGAGCGAGCGAGACAACCAGAGTGTATGCAGTCAAGAAAGCGTCGGTGACGGCGGCGCCGGCAATGAATTGACGCGCAGAATAGTGTCGCCAAGACGCATGATGAAATTCAACAGAAAAAACGCGACGAATGGAATTCGCCTATGTTCCAATTGGCAAAGGAAATCCTACCAGACTTCACTGGAGACAACGCGATTCAAAATTGGATAGTCCAATTAGGAAACATCGCCGAATTATACCAACTGACTGATACTCAACGCAAGTTTTTGTGCATCGCTAAACTCAAAGGCAACGCGTTAGTTTGGTTACATGCTGATCCTGGGCGCATATTAAAACAGTTGGACGAGATGTTAAACCAATTAGTGATAGCATTTGGAGGAAAACTATCGAAAGCTGAGGTAAGACGCAAGTTGAAGAACGTAACTGGTGCAAGAACGAGAAGTTCTCGATATATTATGAGAACAAGTTACTTCTTGCGCGTGAGCTCAATTCAGATTCAGGTAGCCCTATATCATTTATTAGAAAATCATGCAATCCAGCTGGAGTAGGCTCCAAGTTCACAATGAAAGTTATTTTGGGCTAAACGAAAGCCGATTAAATATTTTTGGAAAAATTTCAGTTTATGTTATGAAAAAATTAATAAAAATATATTTTGATTTAATTGTTGTATCTGATGAATCTATGAGGTGGGATGCAGTACTGGGAAGAGATTTTATGAAAATTTGTAATGTATTGACACAATCGCTCTGAAAATGATTTCGATTGAAGATACTGAAGGCCCGAATGTCAAATTAAAAGATATTTTAGGACAAAACATGAGTGTGTTAGGAAATAATATGTTAGATGAAAATTGTTTGAAAAGTACATCGTTAGAGAATAATTTATTAGAATTTAAGAGTTTAGAGAGCAGATTGTTGGAGCGAGATGATTCCAAAGACAAATCGTTAGGTTATAAAAACATAGAGAAGTCAACACAGACAAATAAAGAGGTTAGTCATAGTATTTTAGATGAGAATTTCGAAACAGATATGTTTCAAATCAGCGTAGTAGACAAAGAAATAAATGGGGACACATATAACATTGGAGAAAACATTAGACATTGCACAAGAGAGAAAATAATTCGAATACTTAGAACCAAATATATTGAAGCAGAAAAGCCCAAAGAGCCGGTTCTAAAGTGCGAAATGAAAATAACAATAGAAAAGACAAAACCCTTTAGTTGTTTGCCAAGAAGACTATCGTACACGGAAAAGAGAAATTGCAAATTATGCTAGATGAATATATTAGAGATGGCATCATACAACCGAGCAGTTCCGAATATGCATCGCCAATTGGATTAGTAAAGAAAAAAACTGGAGATTTAAGAATGTGTATAGACTTTAGAAGACTAAACAAGATCATAATTAAAGACAACTATCCATTACCTTTAATTGACGTTAGATGCTTTAGTTGAGAAATCAGTATTTACGAAACTTGACCTGAAGAATGGCTATTTTCATGTGTTCGTTGAGAAAGAATCCGTAAAATATACATCATTCGTAACGTCTTTATTACAATTCGAATTTCTTAGAATGCCAATGGGTTTAAAAACGGCTTCCCAAGTTTTTCAAAAATTTGTCAATGGTATATTTAGTGACCTAATCAGAGAAAACAAAGTCATTATATACATGGATGACATCATTAGTGAACATTTGGAAATACTAGAAGAAGTACTTAAAAGATTAGTGATGAATAAATTAGGACTGAGGATTGATAAATGCGAATTTTTGCAAAGCAAAGTGAAATATTTAGGTTTTCAAATTTCCGAAAATGGCATTAAGGCAGATGAGAAAGGACTAGATGCAATAAGGCACTTTCCAATACCTGATCGAACGCAGGCAGTGCAAAGTTTTCTTGGATTATGTTCTTACTTCAGGAGATTCATACAAGGCTTTTCGACAATTGCAAAACCGTTGTATGATCTATTACGAAAGGACAGAAAATTTAAATTTGAAGAGAAGGAGCTAAGTTGTTTCACACTATTAAAGGAAAAGTTATTAGAAGCACCCGTATTGTCGTTATACAATCACAAAGACGAAATAGAACTACATTGTGATGCAAGTGCGTTAGGATTTGGGGCAGTACTTCTACAGAGAAAACAAGATGGCAAGTTGCACCCAATATTTTATTTTTCTAAAAGGACAACAGAAACGGAATCGAAATACCATAGCTTTGAATTAGAAACATTAGCAAATATATATATACTTAGAAGATTTAGAATATACCTACAGGGCAGAAGATTTAAAATCGTAACAGACTGTAATTCATTAACCTTGACATTAAATAAAATAGATCTTAATCCCAGAATCGCCAGATGGGCGTTAGAAATGCAGGAATTTGATTATGATTTAGTACACAGAACAGGTAAACAGATGCAACACGCAGATGCTTTAAGCAGGTGCAACAACAGTATAATGATTACAGAAGCAAACAGTTTTGAGACCAATTTGATCATTTGTCAAACAAGAGATAGTAAGTTACAGGAAATTAAAAAATTATTAGAAATGGGTGAGCATAAATTGTTTGAGATGAGAAATGGAGTGATTTTTAGGAAAACAAATGACGATAGGCTGCTATTTTATGTTCCAGTTAAAATGGAAGAACACGTTTTGTATAAATATCACGATAAATTAGGACACGTTGGTAGGGATAAGATGTTAGATGCGATTAGTAAAACTTACTGGTTCCCAAACATGAAAAAGAAAGCGTTAGAGCATATTGAAAATTGTTTAAAGTGCATAGCATTTTCGCCGAAGACTGGCAAGGGGGAGGGTCTTTTGCACAGCATACCTAAAGACAACAAACCTTTTCAGATAATTCACATAGACCATTATGGACCGGTAGACAATAGCAGAGCTAAAAAACACATATTTGCAGTAGTGGACGGTTTTACGAAATTTGTTAGATTATATACAACTAAAACAACTAACACTAAAGAAGTTGTTAAAGCATTGAAAGATTCTTTTAGAGCGTATAGTAAACCAGAATGTATTCTATCAGACAGGGGAAGTTGCTTTACATCAGCAGAGTTTGATGAATTCATGAAGCAGGCTAAAATAAAACACATTAAGATTGCGACAGGATCACCACAAGCCAATGGTCAAGTAGAACGAATTAATAGAAGCCTAGGGCCCATGATAGCCAAATTAACTGAATCTAAAAAAGGACATCATTGGGACATTGTGATAGAAAGGGTAGAATATGCTTTAAACAACACGCAACATTGTAGCACGAAACAGTTTCCCAGTGAAATGCTTTTGTATTAGCACAAAAGGGCGAAATAAGTGATAGTTTAGGAGAGGAACTAGAGGAGATCACACAGACAGAGACGGTTAGAAAGAAAAATTTAGAAAATATTAGGGAAAATG
Source organism: Drosophila arawakana (assembly GCA_018151165.1). Lineage (NCBI taxonomy): Eukaryota > Metazoa > Arthropoda > Insecta > Diptera > Drosophilidae > Drosophila > Drosophila arawakana. The sequence goes on along the minus strand of JAECWX010000008.1, from coordinate 81,951 downwards.
CTCAACAGAATCAATTAGCCTCACAAGAGAAGAATGAGAAATATTTTAATAAAAATAGGAAGATAGCGAACAATTATGACACAGGAGATTACATAATGGTAAAGAATTTCGACAGCACTGCAGGAGTATCAAGAAAATTAATTCCTAAATCCAAAGGACCATATGTAATAGCCAAAGTCCTAAAGAATGACAGATATTTAATTAAAGACATTGACGGTTTTCAACTATCACGAAATCCGTATCAGGGAGTTTGGAGTGCTAGCAATATAAGACACTGGGTTAAAAAATAATCTTTGTATTAAATATTATATATTTGTATAATAATTGTTAACATTAATATAAGATAAGCTATCAAATTGTAAAATACTAGATAAAGCTAAAAAAAAAATAATAAAACACACACTAGAATATAAGAAATGTTTGTAATCATCTATACGTTTTGAATAAGTGTACAGAGATGGAGGTCTATCTCATGGTCAGGATGGCCGAATTGTAGTAGGCTACTACGTAGGAATACCCATAATGTTAAGTGTACAGTATGTTAACAGCAGAAACCTAATGTAAATGTAAACACGAGATATCGATACAGTAAAATATCGAAATGTAAAACACGAGAGATCGATAGGAAAAAGAATAAGAAGAAGACATTTCTGCATAAGAAGAATAAAGAGACAGACGTATAAAACGAAGCTGGAAAGTTTTAATGGAAAAAGCCGGTCACAAACATAAATAAAAAAGTGTGGTGTATGGTGCATGTGGTGTATGGGTATGTGGTGTATGTATCTACATATGTCACTTCCCCATCCTTAAGAAATGAGCCTGTCCTCAGTCGGTTAATTTTGGGTATAGTGTTGGATCTATTACAATTTCTTCGATTTTGTTTTCAATTACATTTGGATTTAATTCTGTTTTAGTTTGTGTATCATTTTGAATATTTGATTGTAGGTTTGGGGTTGATCATTTTTATACTCTCTGCACAAGTATGCAAAGTATATAACAGGCAGAAGGAGGCGTGGCAGACCCCATAAAGTATATATATTCTTGATCAGCATCACAAGCCGAGCCGATATAGCCATGTCCGTCTGTCTGTCCGTCTGTCTGTCTGTCTGTTTGTCTGTCCGTCCGTATGAACAAACAGATTTCAGAGATGGTAAGAGCTACAAGTTCGAGCTTGGTGTCAAACGATCAGATATTTAGTCAATCAATACAGGAATTTTTTTTTTGTCGATGCCACGCCCCATTCGGCCACAATAAGCAAAAAACTGGACACACCTCGGATAGAATTGGTGTTTTCGGCAAATATCTCAGAAACTATGGCATCTAGGATCACCAATTCTGGTACCGGAGTTCCTAGCGACAGCATAGTTGCGTTGCCATTTAAAATTTTGGACTACCACGCCCACTTTTCCCACATTTGATAAAAAAGTGTGGAACCTTCAATGGCGTTTTTGGCGAACTTGTTCGTATCGTACAGTATTGTAATTATATAATTCGTGTGGAGACTAACTATATTAAACTATACTTGAAAGGCGCATTAAAATCGGACTATAAACAAGAAAACTAGAAGCGTTACAATATTGATAATTGAACGCAATATCAACTTTTCTTTCTTGTTTTCCATCGAATTCAGGTACTGAAGAGGAAAACTGCTTCATGTATTACATGTCCAAGGCTACCTGGTTAGTCATTGTAACTTCTACATTCTCTTACAGCGTTTTGATGTCACTATCAATATCAGTTTCTGTATTGATCATTGGTTTAGACTCGTCTAAATATTCCAACTGGTTCTCGTCGAATACAGCTAGCAGATTTGGATGTTCTAGTATTGTTATTACAATATTTAGTCCAACACCGTTATACCCGTTAGTCGTAGAGTAAAAGGGTATATTGTAATCGTTGGAATGTATGTAATAGGGAGAAGGATGCGGGCAGACCCCATAAAGTATATATATTCTTGACCAGCATCAATAGCCAAGTCGATATAGCCATGTCCGTCTGTCCGTCCGTTCGTCCGTCTGTATGAACAAAAGGATCTCAGAGACTATAAGAGCTAAAAAGATGATAGGGGTCGCAAATGAAAGGTACAATACCAAAGCAGTACAAGTTTGTTTTTGTTTTTTGACACGCCCACTTTAGGGCGATCTATCTTCATATAAAGGTAAATGTGCAGGTAAAACCAGAATGTTTTAGTATAGAAAACTTTTTTGTAAGCTATGCTATCTTAACCAAATTTACACAGATACATGTCTAGGAAGTATATGTACTGACAAAGTTTGCTCCAAACCGGACAACTATATCGTATACCTCCCCTTGGAACGATTGGTCGAAAATATGCTCTAAACATGAATTTTTATGAAAATATTCTGTATTTGCGAAGCTATTATATCCATAACCATTGCTAATAAGATATCGAAACTGAGTAACGGGTATCCTAAAGTCGCGTGGCGACTATAGCATTCTTTCTTGTTAGACCCCGTACTCTAAAAAAGAGTAGAGAGGTCAATTAGGTTTGTCAGAAGCGAAATGTGCGTAACAGGCAGAAGGAGGCGTGGCCGACCCCATAAAGTATATATATTCTTGATCAGCATCAACAGTCCGTCTGTCTGTCTTTCCGTCTGTCTGTCCGCCCATATGAACACCTGGATCTTTTAAACTACAAAAGCTAGAGCCACCAAATTTATAATGAAAGTCCGTTATTAAGCCAGGCAGGTTAAATTTATTTCAAATTTTTGCCACGCCACTTACCGCCCCCGTAATATGCAAAAAACAAGACACACCTCGAAAAAAAATGTAGTTTTAGGACAATAACTCAGTAACTATGGCACATAGGAACACCATTTCTGGTAAGTAGGTTGCTAAAGACAGCCTTAATACAATGCCATTAAAAATTTTGAGCTGCCACGCCCCTTAACTAATATTAATATCATACCCCAGTGTTAATAACATATTGAAACAGAGTAACGCTCGCGAGCGACTATAGCAATTTTTCTTGTTTAGTATTATTCAATCGCAGGTGAATTTACAATTTTTCCTGCCTTTTTTTTTGTACAGCCTTCCAGGATGTACTCTAATCGGGCGAGTTCTCGCTCAATTTTTACAATAATTATAAATATATATAAAAACAACTTTTCGTAGTGCGCTCTTTGTAGCGCTGCTGGTCCACCGTCGAGACTCGTTCAAGTTTCCGATGCTGGTCCTCACACAGGCCGGGAAGATGGTATGCAACCCTCTAGCGCTGTTGGTTTGGAAATCTCGCAAGTTAGTGCGCAGTAAATTTTGTAGAATGGACTTTCGCAGTCCGCCGGACATTGCTTCTTATATTCTGGTATAGCTGTTGGAATGAGGGTATTTACTGTTGTGTATATATTTTTAAACTGACGGTAGGTGCAGGATGGGTTTTGTTTTTTATTTATTAATTGCACTAGTTGTGCTTCACGATACGAGCTCTTTTCTTGTATGGAAACAGTATCGTTCCAAGCTTTCGGGTTATCTTGATTGTTTAAGACTTTGCTGAGACGGTCAATTTCCGACCTCAGTCTTTGTTTAACACCGCCGTCGTGCTTATAGTTGGAACTTTTGGCTTTGCTGCTGTTGCTCACAGTCGTTGTGCTTATAGTTGGAACTTTTGGCTTCGCAGCTATTTGCTCACAGTCACGGTCGCAATGTTAAGTAATTTAAACGTCTTTTAAGGTTGAATGCCAAATTTATAATGAATTGGTATTTCTTCGTTCAATAGTGGACTTAGCCTAAAGTACATAATAAGGTTTGGAGTTCTGTCGCTCAAAGCAGCGGCAGAACGGGAGTATATAAGTTAAGAACACAAATTATTGCGAACTTGACACACAAATATTGCACGACGACAACTCTCCGATTTCACAACTTCCGTCGCGGTCAAGCACCCGCTACAATGTCACAATCGTCAGTCTCAGCAGTCTCGGCCAGACCGATTCCAACAACATAAACAAACAACGAATTCCGCAAAGTTGCAACTGAAGTCAGCAGAGCTGCCGACAGCACCAGAGAAACATAGCTTAGCTTAGGGTACAATTGATTTAAGAAATTCAGTCTAAAAATTACTTCGGAATAAACTACATCAATTCTGAAAACCTTGTTGCATTATTTTATTCTTTTCCTTAAATAAATCGAATAATTTAACTGGCGCCCGAGCAGGGACGATCGCGTTTACGATAGAATAAAAGCCTAAGTACGAGCATCGGTGTTAAGCGTGATAGAACAAAACCGTTTCTAAGCGCGTTAACACAGTGTTTTACACGACAAGGCAAAACGGTCGTTAAGTGTGAAACAAATACTTTGTTGTGAAAAGACTCCCGATCGACTGATCGGCACAACAAAATAAAAGAAGAAAAAAACTTAATACGCAACTACAGGTTACGCAACGTTAGCTCACGCTTTGTCTGACCAGCTCGCAGAGCGCATCCCAACAAAAACCGTGTGTGTGGCCGTACCACAAGTAGGGGAACCAAACGGGAGAATTCGGCGACATCGGGGATGACTCCATCCCACACCAACAATAGTACTGTAAGGAAATATAAAATTAGTGAATAAGTGAGAAATCAAAATAAAATTTATAATTATAAGAAAGCCAATGAAAATTCTATAAAAGTAATAATAAGATAAAGTTAAATTACGTAATTAAATTTCAAAAACAACAAACAAAACAAAATCAAAACCGTTTAACTTGAACAAAAAGCTAAGCAGCTGCGCAGTGTAACCCAATACGCAAGAATAATAAAGAAAGATAACAAACAGCAAAACACAAACGCGCTGTCGAAAACCAAACAGGCTTCTCCGACTAGAATTTGTCCTACATTTGAAAATTATACTTAAGAAAACTTAATATTTAAGTAAAGTAAAAACAAATATTCTACGAAAATACATAAAATTAAATATTAAACCAAACCACAAAGTATATAAAATATACTTTCTTATTGTTTTTTCAATTCATACAATACAAATATTTTTACTGATCATCATTTGCCCATTGCACTTTTAAAATTTTTTTTCTCACAATACTAACTTTAATCCGCTTTACAAACTTATTCGCTCATTACATCAACCGCATGGCCAATCCAAATAATCTGGGGAGATGTGGGAGAGAACACAAGGTAAAACTACCGACTGCGTCCAACTTGGTGGACGCTAGTGTGATCCTTGTCCCTTAACTCTTCAAGTCGATACACTACCTCCACGTGGTTACCCCTGGATTGTAACTCAGCACTAGTTCGTGGCAACTTGCTGCCCCCCAAGGCCACCAACAGGGGCAACTTTCAGGCACTGGCACAGTGGTTGCTGCTGGTGCTACTGCTGCCGCTGATTTACATTTGATTCGATTTCAAGCGGAAATCTTTGGCAATTGCAGATTAATGCCCTGACAGCTGCCTGGCTGGTAAGTTGTTGCTAAAGCTGAAACGGATGCTGCCAGAGCTGCTGCCAGGAGCTAAGAGCCAACTTGCCACCGCTGGAGGCATCTCAGGTGTCAGGATACTTTACGCTGATTAGATAAGCATTTGGGGAAATGTGTTAAGCTTTTTTTTGGCTTTTGTTTTGATACCTTTAAAGCCAACTTTTCTGCGGGCCAACTGCAAGTCGCCGTTGGTCGGAGCGAGACGACGTTTGAGATGTGCGAGCGAGATAGCTATAGAGCGCAAATGGCATTTTTATTGAGCCATTAAAATTTTTCGGCCTCAGCTCAAGTGTCTGGCGATTGCGGTTACGGATATACTATATACGTAAAATACACGAAATATAGTTACGGATACGTATACGGATACGGATACGTATACGGATACGGATACGGATACGGATACGTATACGTTACGTTACTTCCCCCCCTCCCTCTCTGTCACGCACCCGCTGAGTTACAAACCAAAGTGCGCGGCGGTATCCTAATCCTTAAATTAGGTTTTGGCGTAGGACTTGATATCCACCCATGGAAAAACCAACATCAGTGAAGGATGCAAGAGGAGCCTCGGATCTGCATGAGGAAGAAAGCCTGTGACATACATATACTACAGCTGTCATAATAGTAGATATGAGTTTGGTTGCGGTTTCGACGGCACCGTGTCTCGCACTTTACACCGTATAGCGAGAGAATTGCGACGATCCGAATTGCTGCCAAATTTTTTAACATCAGCCTCATCTGTGCGCACGTCCCATCGGAGGACAAAGACGATGCTACCAAGGATGCTGTCTATTCAGAGCTCGACTGAGCGTATAGCCGATGCCCGTCACATGACGTTAAAATTCTCCTGGGAGATTTCAATGCCAAAATCGGACGGGAGGGCATTTTTGGAGCAACCGTTGGGAAGTATAGTCTGCATGAGTCTACCTCTGCCAACGGGCTTAGGCTGATAGGATTTGCTGCTGCGCACATGACAGTTCGTACTACTGGATTTCGTCATCTCGACATCCATATGGCATCCTGGCTATCCCCTAATCGTCTGACTAGCAATCAGATTGATCATGTTGGGATCGATGCTAGGAACGCGTCTAGCATCCTATATGTGAGATCTTGTCGGGGTCCCAACATCGACTCCGACCACTACTTAGTTGTGGCTAAGGTTCACGCACGGCTATGTGTTGCGAGAGTCGAGGTATGACAAGGAAGCTTGACATCGGAAAGATGCAGTCAGAACAACATAAGTATGCCTACTCCACTCGACTCTCATGCCGACTGGCAGAACTCTCTCCAACGCCTATAAATACTGCTGATATGTGGTCGCACATATCCAACGCCATAACCGCAAAAGACGCCGCCTACAGAAGAACTCTGCAAGCAGGAGCCACTCGAGCGGTGGTGGACATTCATAGGTCGCGGAGACGAGATGAGAAGCGCCTTTTCAAGAGGAAGAAGCGTGAGATAGAAAGGCTTGAGTGTGAGAAGATGGAGAGTAGCAAATGCTGGAATGAATTACCGGATAGTCAAACGTATGACTCAAGGGATCACTTTGAAAGTCTTTTGGCTGGAAACAGTGAAGACGAACCTGACGAAGTTGATCCACTAACTCCAATCAGAGATGATGGTGTTAATGTTCCCATCCCTAGCCATACGGAGGTCGGAGTCGCAATACGCCGACTTAAAAACAATAAAGCAGCTGGAGCTGATGGGCTATCGTCTGAATTGTTTAAGGCCGGAGGCGATGAGTTGGTAGGGTGCATGCACCAGCTCATCAGCAGCGTATGGCTATCGGAAAGCATGTCCGTTGATTGGAACCTTAGTGTAATCTGCCCATCCTGAAGAAGGGTGATGCTACTCTGCGCACCAATTACCGTGGCATTACCCTTCTTCCCGTCGCATACAAGGTTCTCACGAGCGTGATCGTACCGTATCAATGCGGTTTTCGTCCTGGGAGGTCCACAGTCGACCAGATCTTCACACTACGCCAGATCTTTGAGAAAGCGCACAAGATCCAAATCGACACCTACCACCTGTTTGTCGATTTTAAAGCTGCCTTCGATAGCCCACAGCGATATCGCCTGTACGCTACCATGTCTGAGATTAGTATACCTGCAAAGCTATTACGGCTTTGGAGAATGACATTGAGCTACACCATAAGTTCTTTCAAGGTAGGAAATGACCATTCCGAAACCTTCGTTACCAAACGGGGTCTCGGGCTACTCGCTGTCATGTTTGCCCTTCAATCTACTGTTGGAGAGTATAATAAGGAAAGCTGGCTACTCGCTGTCGTGTTTGCTCTTCAATATAGTATAATAATAAAGTATAATAAGGAAAGCTGGAGTGCATCGGACGGGCACAATACTGGGAAACAAATGTGTCCAGCTTCTTGGTTACGCCGATGATATTGATATTATTGGTCGTACCAAGCTGCTTTTCTGCGGCTTTTGGAGCTATCGAAAGGGAATCAGCGAGAGACTTGCTGTGAACATGGGCAAAACGAAGTTCATGGTGTGCAGTAGCAGAGAGTCGGGGCGTCTTGACTCTCACCTGCTGGCGACTATAACTTCGAGTCTGTCAAGGAATTTGTCTACTTGGGAACTGCAGTGACCAATATTAATAATGTCAGCCTGGAGATCATGCGGAGGATCATACTCGCCAACAGGTGCTACTTTGGGCTCAGTAGGCATTTTAATAAAAGAGCCCTCTCTCGGAAGACAAAGGTTGTACTATACAAAACGCTTATCACTCCATTGTTGCTGTATGGCGCTGAAGCGTGGACAATGACGCAGTCAGATGCTGCGCTCTTGGTGTCTACGAGAGAAAGATTCTGCGCAAGATTTTCGGACCAATTTGCTTTGGCGGTATCTATCGGATCAGGTGGAACGATGAGCTGTACGAGTTATACGGAGATGTGGACATGGTCACGCGAATTAACATTCCGCACCTTCGCTGGCTAGGCCACATTGCCGGTATGGAGGAAACAACTCAAGCTCGCTCTGTTTTTGATGCGGTAGTTCGCTCGTTGGAAGGAGCAGATGGATGCCCTCCTAGCAGCACTTGGTGTTACCAACTGGCGAAGTCGCGCACAGGACAGAGACGCGTGGAGGCAAATCGTGCATCAGGCTGAGCCCCATTAGGAGTGTTATGGCCAATTATTATATTATAATCCAAATAATCTATTAAGACCTCCAGTACTGAACGTCTCTGAAAAAAATGGGGCATCAACATCGACTCAAGCAAGCAACAGAAATGAAACAATACTAACAGAAAATATTAGCAAACATGAAAGTTACTAGTAGCAACGATTTTGCTAAAGCTGTTGGTTACACCATAGACCCAGATCACCGGGGAAACGTTACCGAACTAGATCGTGGCATGAGGGAATTTTCAGGTGATCCAGTTGAGTTTAGCTCCTGGAAAAAAGGTGTAGATAGAATACTAGAGGCATACTCTAGTATTAAGGGAACACCAAAGTACTTTGGTATCTTGCAAACAATACGTAGCAAAATAACGCATCACGCGGACCAACTACTGGATTCGTATAACATGCCACTGAACTGGGAGGTCATCGCTCGATGGCTCACTTTACATTTCGCTGACAAAAGGGATCTAAGCACACTTGAGTATCAACTTACCACCATGACTCAAAACGGACAACAGACAGTAAAAGAATTCTATCAAAATATCTACAAGCACCTTTCCTTGATTCTTAATAAGGTCAGCTGTATGAACCTCGATAGACCAATCGATGTAGTTATGACTAAGTCATATAGGGACAGAGCGCTAGATACGTTTGTAAGAGGCCTACCACGTCTTCTCGGTATCAAAGAACCAACAGATTTGCCACAAGCTTTGCATTTGTGCCTAAAGTTTGTGCCACAAGATTTAGAAACCCAGATCAAAGGCCAATTCCGGCACCACGACAATTTATACCAATCCAAACTAATAACTCAGCTTATCAACAACCAACATTCTTATCGGCCCAAATGCCACCCCCAATTCCTCCACGGAGACTCATACAACAACCCAGACCATTTAATTACAACCAACCACAACCCGGTCAATTCCAAAGACCACCAAATCAATTTGGTTATCAAACACAGTCTTGGCCACAACAAAACCAAGTCAACCAATATCAACGGACTCAACCAATAGCTCCATCTCGTCCTAATGGACGTTGACCGCAGCATACATGAATAGACCTCAGTTTGAATCCGGTAAAAGACTACCTTTTCATGAAAACCAAGATGGGATAAGGCAGAGAATCTTTAACATCCAGGGGAGGAATGCCAGGAGCAGGTGGAACAAAGCCACACCGAGACATATGCCACAATGACAGATTACGATAGATATGAACAAGAAATGACAGAAGCCAACAATCAGGAGGAATACGACATGTCTCTAACAGAGTATGTAGAGCAAAACTACCAAAATGACGAACCAGATAACTCACAATATCCGGACTTGAATTTTTTAGAATGAACGACTCCTCACTGCTTACTTCGAATGTAATGTGGGGAGTAATAAAATACTAAAGATCCTTATCGACACCGGATCAAATAGAAATTACATCCAACCTAAACTTGTACCGAACCCAAAACCTAATGAAAAACCGTTTAAAGCTATATCTCTAGGTGGTAGTGTTGAAATAAAACATCACAAATGCGCAAACTTATTCAATCATCCAGAATGCAACATAAAATTCTTCTTATTACGAAATTTAAAATCATTCGATGCCATTCTCGGGAACGATAGGCATATGGACTTAGAAGCCATAATTGATGTTGCTCAAAAGGTAATGACAATTAAAGGGGAAATTAAAATTAACATTAAAGAAAAAAAAATACGAAGCAGTTAATATCATCATTCATAGAACAGAACATCTAGATGACATGCAAAAACTAGATCTTGATAAACTAGTACAACAATATCCGCAACTCTAAAAGACGAAGTTAATATAAAAATTCAAGAGCTGTTAGATGACGGCATTATTCGACCTTCACGGTCACTATATAATTCACCAGTGTGGATAGTTCCAAAAAAAACTAGATGCATCATTGGAGAAAAAGTTTCGAATGGTAATAGACAATCGAAAACTTAACAAAGCCACCATAGCGGAGAACACATTGGCAAAATTTTCTACATTTATATTGATGATATTTTAATTTTCAGCAAGGACACACAATCTCACACGAAAAATCTCCAAACAATATTCTAAACCCTACAAGCGGCTAATATCAAATGCCAATTAGACAAGTGCGAATTTTATAAAAACAAGATTGAATTTCTAGGTTTCGTTATTTCTGACAAAGGCATAGAGACAAACCCAAACAAAGTATTGGCAAAAGCTTATTATCAACAACCAAGAACACTAAGAGATTTAAGAGTATTTCTAGGACTAGCAGGTTATTACAGAAGGTTTACAAGAGATTTCGATAAGCTAGGTAAACCACTTAGCTCTCTTTTAAGAGGGGAAGACGGACGAGTGTCCAAAACAGAATCAAAGAAAAAATTAATTAAAATGAATCAAGAAGCAATAGAAGCTTTAAACAAAATCAAAAATTCCCTAGTGTCTGATGAAGTTATTCTTCAATTCCCCAATTACAACAAAGAATTTCAACTAACAACAGATGCTTCCGACTTCGCCATATGCGCCGTATTATCGCAAGTGGATAAACCAGTTTCGTTTCTCTCTAGAACGCTTTCCAAAGCACAAGAGAACTATGCAACTAACAAGAAGGAAATGTTAGCAATAATCTGGGCACTGAAAGCCCTCAAAAACTACCTGTATGGTAGAGCAAAAGTAAAAATTTATACTGACCATCAACCGCTAACTTATTCACTCAGTAGCTGGAACGGTAACTCGAGAGTAAAAAGGTGGAAAGCAGCATACTTTGAAAAATATGATTACGAACTAATATATAAACCAGGAAAAAGTAATGTAGATGCAGACGCTCTATCAAGACCTAGCCAAATCAACTCCGTTACATCTACACAACATAGTTCCGAAAGTTCAGCAGAAAATTTAATTTACATTATAGAAGTCCCCATCAATGCTTTTAAAAACCAAACATTTATAAAAAAAAAAAAAATGATTCAAGTAGTTACAACTTCAACATCCCAACGTTCCATAGACATATTATCGAACAGCCTACTTACAACGAGAACGAATTACTTACCATTTTAAAAAAATATCTTAACCCATCTGTTATAAATGGAATCATAACATCCGAAGATGTTATGGGACAAATACAGAAAATCTATCCAGCACATATCAGAAACTATAAAATCAGATTTACGTCACTACAAGTAAAAGATTTATTCACGGACCGGATTTATTCATACCGAACAACAAGAAGAAATACTTAAGGAACATAACAGAGCTCATTGTGGCATGGCAGAAAATAAAGGGCAAATTTCGGAAAGATTTTATTTTCACAAGATAAAAAAAAAATAACAAACTCAATAACTTTCATGCTGAAAGATCAACTAAATATAGACATTTATAAAGCTCCCCCATACAAAAGCTCGGTCAATGGGCAGGTTGAATGATTCGACTCCACGTTGTCCGAAATAATGCGATGCCTAAAAAACAAACAAGAACACAGTAACTTCGAAGAATTACTAGATAGGGCAATTTACGAATACAATTCCTCAATTCACTCAGTAACAAATAAGAGACCGTTAGACATATTTTTTGGGAGAAATATTACTACCGATATAGAGAGCTACGAAAAATCAAGACAAAACAATATGATAAAATAAAAAATAAACAAGCAAAAGACGTAGAAAACCATAATAAAGGACGGAGACAAATACAAAATTACACTAAGGGAGAAGAAATTTTTGTAAAAGTAAATTCGGGTTTAGGATCCAAGTTAACAGCTAGATACAGGAAAGAAACAGTGAAAGTGGACTAAGGGACCACTATACTAACTAATTCCGGAAAAATAGTTCATAAAAGTAATATCAAACAACAATGATTTCATATCCACAGTTTGCTGACCATAGTAAGGACATGTTCATGCTTCATGGACACCTGGAATTTTACTGATGCCCAAACCATTACTATCAACAAAGGAGTGGGGAAACTACAAACATCCACTATTACTATCGCCCACATCATTAACTTAAACGCGATAAACTCTCTATCATTATACCGAAACCGAACTAAACAAGAAAAAACGGTTATCTTCGGCTCGCCGAAGATTAAATACCCTTGCAGCCATGAGTATTGCATTAATTTGGTTGTTTTAACCAATTATTTCTATGGTAGGGGACAGATGGGGACAATGAAAAATACATTCCGTGTGAATTTCGCTGAAATCGGTCAAAAATGTTCATACTAAGCATTTTCAACCGATTGTTCTTATGGGAGCTATATGATATAGTGGTCCGATTTGGATGAAATTTCGTTGATTTCCGTGAATTTCGTTGAAATCGGTCAATAGACACCGAAAATGTTCATACTAGGCCTTTTCAACCGATTGTTCCTATGGAAGCTATTTGATATAGTGGTCCGATTTGGATGAAATTTGGTCAACAGATGTGGGACAATGAGAAATACATTCTGTGTGAATTTCGTTGAAATCGGTCGATAGACACCGAAAATGTTCATACTAAGCATTTTCAACCGATTGTTCCTATGGGAGCTATATGATATAGTGGTCCGATCTGGCCGATTTTTACATATGAACTGCGTGCAGAGAGAATACAGGCCTGTACCAAATTTCATTAAGATAGCTTTAAAACTGAGAGACTAGTTCGCATAGAAACAGACGGACAGACAGACGGACATGGCTATATCGACTCGGCTGTTGATGCTGATCAAGAATATATATACTTTATGTGGTCGGAAACGCCTCCTTCAATGCGTTACAAACTTCGTGACAAAAACAATATACCCTCTGCAAGGGTATAAAATCAACCATTTCTATCCCACCCTTCATCACGAACTAACACAGACAGTCACCACATTCCACGCCATCACATCCTCACTACGACGACCTAGTAATGTTAACGCAAAATATAAATGACCTAGTCTCAAACAATAACCAATAATTAATTATAAACAAACAGTTGGAACAAAGAAATAAACTCACCAGAATATCTAACAATCTAAAAAACTCAATAAAAAAGCACAATTTCTTCACTAATGAAATACCCATTAATTTTCAAAATCAGATAAGACTAATAAAAGAAGAAATTATCAATGTAAGACATGCCATTCAGTGGGCAAGAGTTAATATAATAAACTCAGTACTATTAAGCGAAGAAGAACTAACAATAATTGCCGATACATTTAAAGACCAAAACTTAACACCACTTTCGATTGAAGAGATACTGGAATTTTCCAATGTCTCTGTTTTACATAATAAAACAAGTAAGAAAGGCTACAGTCTACGTGCCGACAGTATAAGACCCCGTACTCCTTGTAGTGCGCATACAAAAATACTTACAAACTTAAAAGAAGAAGCAGTAGACTGATTCATATTTTTAAAATACAAATTTAAAAAAAGATAATAGTTTAAATTAAAATTTAAAAAAGTAAAAAATTATCTGATTATCTGCATTTACATATAATAATTTTTTGTTATAGAAAAAGAAAACAAATGCCTGTCTGTGCTGGGGTTCGAACCGACCTCATGTTTCTCTAATGCATGTCACATCACTTAGACCATAGCACTGTTGACAATCAGGACGGCTAAAGTAGATAAACATTGATTTACCACTTTTCTTCAAACACGTACATAAATTACAATTTTTAACATTTTTGCCCAATTTGTTTCACATGTTGTAGTTGTCCGATTTGGACCAATTTTGGTGAAGTTACTTTTAATAATTATGTACACATTCTGTGTGAGTTTGGTTGCGATTACTTAGCAAATACTACATGTCTTCACACAATTTTTTTGTTTTTGACCGATTTGTCCTATAAGCTATAGTTGTCCGATCTTGATGAAACTTGGTGAGGATAGTTATAGTTGTACCATACACCATATGTCATAAGTTTGGTTACGATAGCTTTCATAGTTTCAATGTTGTAGTGCAATGAAAACTGTTTTTTACAATTTGCGGGGGCGGTAGGGGTCGTGGCAAAAATTTGAAATAAACTTAACCTGCCTGCAATATAGACGGACTTTCATTCCAAATTTGGTGGCTCTAACTCTTGTAGTTTAAAAGATCTAGGTGTTCATACGGACGGACGGACGGACAGACAGACACACAGACGGACATTGCTATATCGACTCGGCTGTTGATGCTGATCTAGAATATATATACTTTATGGGGTCGGCCACGGGGTCTAACAACCCTTATTTACTTGGTGAGAATACCTGTTCTCGATAAAGTAAACTTCCAACACATCTTAATTAAACCTGTTGTAAACAAGTAAGAAAGGCTACAGTCGACGTGCCGACTGTATAAGACCCCGTACTCCTTGTAGTTGCGATCACTTAGCAAATACTACATGTCTTCATACAAATTTTTTGTTTTTGACCGATTTGTCCTATGGGAGCTATAAGCTATAGTTGTCCGATCTTGATGAAACTTGGTGAGGATAGTTATAGTTGTACCATACACCTACTGTGTAAATTTGTAAATTAGCTTTCATAGTTTCAAAGTTGTAGTGCAATGAAAACAGTTTTTTACAATTTGCGGGGGCGGTAGGGGGCGTGGCAAAAATTTTAAATAAACTTAACCTGCCTGCAATATAGACGGACTTTCATTCCAAATTTGGTGGCTCTAGCTCTTGTAGTTTAAAAGATCTAGGTGTTCATACGGACGGACGGACGGACAGACAGACGGACAGACACACAGACGAACAGACGGACAGACAGACAGACGGACATTGCTATATCGACTCGGCTGTTGATGCTGATCTAGAATATATATACTTTATGGGGTCGGCCACGCCTCCTTCTGCCTGTTACGCACATTTCGCTTCTGACAAACCTAATAGACCCCTATACTCTTTTTTAGAGTACGGGGTCTAAAAATAATAGAATTATTCATTTGAAAGAAACGAATTCTTTATTGATAAAAAACAAATCTATGAAATCCCAAATAATTGTAAGAACTTCATTAATATTACAATTATGTCATAAAAATACAGTTGTTAATGTAAGAAACACCAAATGTATACCAAAATCAGTACAGGGATCTAGGGCACATTGCAACTTCAGCAACGCGGATCATTTAAATGAAATAGACGAAATTGACGATGGACTAATTCTACTCAACAACTTCAACGGCAATTTGACCTGGAACGGAACCACCGAATATATTAAAGGAACTTACCTTATACATTTCTACAACGATTCCATTAACATCAACGAGCAACAGCTTGACAACATCGAGGCGACTATCTTGAAGCCAGAAGCTCCAATTATCCAGATGACACCGGAAGAAATGAATAGAATAAAGGTGTTGTCTCTACAGTCTTTGAAGGCACTCCACGTCAATAACATCAAACAATTAGGTAACCTCTCAAATCAATTATCCATCAACAGAATAGTATTGGCTGCGTCATTCCTGTTAGCCATGGTCGCCAGCATCACCCTCCACCTGCTACGAAGGAACAAAAAATAAGTTACATTACAAGTAAGCCAGATTCCACTAGAAGTTACCTCTCATGATGGGAAAATGGAGAAACCTCCGTCAGCACAGGCGATACCACGGGTACTACCCCAGTTTCAAATCTATGACGGTCATACCTTTAGAAGCCTACTTGAGGATAAGTAGAATTTAAGAGAGGAAGAGTTAAGAACACAAATTATGGCACAACTTGACACACAAATATTGCACGACGACAACTCTCCGATTTCACAATTTCCGTCGCGGTCAAGCACCCGTTACAATTTCACAAACGTCAGTCTCAGCAGTCTCGGCCAGACCGATTCCAGGAACATAAACAAACAACGAATTCCGCAAAGTTGCAACTGAAGTCTGCAGAGCTGCCGACAGCACCAGAGAAACATAGCTTAGCTTAGGGTACAATTGATTTAAGAAATTCAGTCTAAAAATTATTTCGGAATAAACTACATCAATTCTGAAAACTTTGTTGCATTATTTTCAGTCAGTCCGCATAAGTGGCGGACCCTATTACTGCACTTATGTATATTTGTTATTGTATAAACATAGCAACAAAGTGTCCATATGTCATAAGTTATTACTATTACTTTAAAGTTGGGCATATGACCACTTATTATATTGTATACTCTAAAATAAAGTGCCCATATGCTCATGTGGCATACAACATACTTCAATATTACAAACTGTTTTTACATACTACAAAGTATCCAGGTCGTTTCATTTCTCTCCTCAGGCCGCGGACAGTTTCTGAGTCCAACGCGATGTTTCCAGGTCCATTCCGATGGGATTGGCGGGAATAGGTCTGGCGCGGTCTCCGCCGCAGTCCCGAAAATGCTATCTAGGCCCGGTGTCCATACGATTGCTTCTTCACCTAGTTCGAACAGCAATTCGGCTTCGGCTTCCTGGAACTCTGCGTCGGTTGGTTGTATATCCTGGTCATTTGGATCACAACTGCGGTCCTTTTTTCGGCTCGCGGAGGAACACTGCAGGCTCCCGTGGGAATCACCCGCCGCCTTCTCGTGGGCCCTTCCTGAGGAGGGTCGTCATTGGTTCGACCAGTGTTACGAAATTCGGGACAAAACGTCTGTACCACGACGCCATCCCTAGGCACTGGCGTAGCGTCTTTAGGTTGTGGGGAGCTTGTAGGTTCAGGATCTCGTCGACCTTGTCGGGATCTGTACGGATACCTTCTCCGCTGACCACATGACCTAAATATGCCAGTCTCTTTTGGATGAAACGGCACTTCTTTCTGTTCAGCCTCTGACGTGCTGATCCATCGTGGCTCCAGTTACAAAGATGTCGACGAGGTATGCGAAGCCGTGTGCTTCCATTTCCGGTCCAATCACTGTGTCGAGGGCCCTCTGAAACGTCGCACTTGGCGAGTGCAGAACGAATCCTCAGATTGGGGCTGTTTGTCTCCTTTTTCTATCCCCATGATCTGCGCTGCCGGGGCGGTCTCGGCTGCCGCCCTTAATTCTCTATCTTCCGTGTTATCCCTTCTTATTTTCAGCACCTCGAACTCCCGCGCGCCCTGACCTTTAGTCGGTAGGCGTGGCTTCCGTTGCCGGAATTGTGGCATCAGTGAGGGGCTCGCTCTCGTCGCTGTCGTTGCGTACGTACAATCGGTATTCGGGGTCCGCGTTTTGATTTTCTCATTCAAACTTATAATTCTTTGGCTTCAATGGCATAATCATGAACTTAAAACTAATAACTCGGATGCTTATAACTATGCGTCTTTATTGGCTTGCTTATGGACAAATACAACAGAGATAAAATTAAAATATTAATTGTCTTCGGTCAAAATTTTGAAAAGTATTGCAGTTTCAAAATTATTCTCAACATCGTATCCTAGTTTGACAATACTTGCGTTGCGTTACCTTCTGCTTAACTTTTTGAGATACCCAGCACTCTTCAAAGTTTCTATTTTCCAAGCCCCAGCAGCGTCTAATAGAAGATTGAAGTCTTATTTGACAATATCTGCGTTGCAAAGGACACTTCCTGCATAACTTTCTGCGATACCCAGCTTCTTAAAAAATTATATTTTCCAGGACCTAAATCGGACACTACTACAGGATATCCTTGTGCATGCAGCTTTTTTATTATTGTAGTTAAAATATCCGAATCCAATGGA
Organism: Drosophila arawakana; assembly: GCA_018151165.1. Lineage (NCBI taxonomy): Eukaryota > Metazoa > Arthropoda > Insecta > Diptera > Drosophilidae > Drosophila > Drosophila arawakana. The sequence continues at coordinate 63,808 of JAECWX010000008.1, read as the reverse complement.
GTGTTGAATATTAACTGAATTGAAACTGACTGCCTTCACACTGACTGCTTTCAATCCTTGAAGAAAAGCCATATGGGTTGTGATCTTGGCTGACCCCGAGTTCCACAAACCCCGGCAAATAGATATGCTTCTGGGAACCGACTCCTTCTTCGACATGCTTTGCACTGGGAAAATTAGATTGGAGAAGAGAGGTCCGTTATTACAAAGTACGTTGTTAGGTTGGGTGGCATCAGTGCGGTGTGTTAAGTTTATTAAAATAGTCGACTCGAGTAGAGCTTCTGCTCTCATTTGTGATTCGGTAGAGACTGCTTTATTCAAAATCATTTTTAGGTTCCTTAAGTCTAATACATAAAGTTCTTATTGCTATATGGTTGCTTATGTATGTATGCTGAAGGCATACATATGATCTGACCACTTGAGCTGCAAAGTGCACGCTCAGCATTTCCCACGCGCTGCGCTCTGCTTATACATAAGCGTCTGATCGCATTACATATGCGCTGGAATGTTTACGTAATTTAGTGTGGTCTTTAGAATATTTGGGTACTGTTTATTTAATATGACAAAGTGTCACAATGTATTAATGAACTGTTGTACCCTTTAATTAATATAATGGTAGGGTATGCTACACCTCCCTTTTTAAAGAAATGACGTAATACATGTAGTCATTTAAGTATTAGTATATTGTGTTTTCTTATTTTTATAAGTATAGTTTAAAGTGTAATAAAGTATGTAAACAAATATCTTATCTCTATTTTAGTGTTTCATTGATAATAATTAATTTTTTTTTTTTTTTTTTTTTTTTATACATATTTTTTTTTTTTTGTGTTTTTTTTTTTTTAAAAATTTTTTTTCATATAAAAATTTTGAAAAGGTTGATCAGACCTCCAAAAAAATAAAATTGTTATTATTATATTTTAAAAACTTTATATTTTTTTTTTTTTTTTTTTTTTAAACGTTTAATTTTCCTCATTTTTCTTTTTCAAGAAGCGCATTATTGATGATATATTTTTAGCCTATCCTTATGTACTTTTTGTTTCTTATTCTTCTTATCTTTTATAAAAATGTTATCATTATCTTCTATTTTCTCTACTATATATGGTCCTAAATATACTGGGTCTAATTTATGCCCTGTTTCATTTCTAAGAAGAACCTTATCTCCTATATTTAATTCAAAATTTGAAACTTTCTTATCATAATTTTGTTTTCTATAAGCCTTAGCTTTTTCTAACATAATTCTAGCTCTTTTTATATGCTATTTCTAATCTAAACTTTATTTCCTTAGAGTAATCATCTATGTTATATAAAGGTGTTATAGTGTCTACTTTATTAAAATCTATGAACTGTCTTGGTATTCTGCCAAAGACTAGTTCGTATGGACAATAATCATGAGTCGCCGAGGGTGTTGTGTTAAAACAATACGTGAAATATTGAATCCAAACATCCCAATCGGTTTTGTCTTCAGATATGTATGAACGAACGTATTCATTAAAAGTTCTATGACTTCGTTCTATTGTCCCTAATGTCTGGTGATGGTGTGCAGTAGACGTTATGTTGTCTATTTTTAGATATTTGCACAAGTCATTAATTATTGAATTTTTATATTCTGTTCCCATGTCCGTAATGAACGTCTTCATTGGACCGTACTTAAGAATAAATTTTTCGAATATTGCTTTAGCAATAGTTGTTGCACTTTTGTTTGCAATTGGAATAGTTACTAAATACTTTGTTAAATCGCATATTAGCGTAACTGCGTATTCATTGCCATTCTCTGAACGTGGTAGTGGACCTATAGTATCTACTATCACTCTGTCGAAAGCATATATTGGTGTTTCTGTTATTATCATTGGGGTCTTCGTGTGTTTTGTTGTTTTTGAAGTAAGGCATTTTGGACATTTATTAATGTATTCTTTGATATGACGTGTCATATTTTTCCAATAATAATATCTTTTTACTTTGGCCAAAGTTTTAGTAATGCCTGTATGACCTCCTTGTATTGGATCGTCATGGAATGTAAACAGTATCGCTTCTCGATCTTTATCATTATTTATTAGGGTCACCGGCTTGAGTAGCGCTACTCTTAGTATTTTCAATATTTTATTGCCCAATGTTTTAAAAGATTCTATTGAAATAGATTCAAAGATCTTTTCGCACGGTGCCACTTTGAGTTGGCTGATTCCAAGTATACCGGCTTGCTTTTCAAGCCTTTGGAAGAATTGACCTAGGTCAAGGGTTCCATTGGTGTACAAATCATCAACATCAATTCTTGCAATAATTTTCTTTCCATGTTTCAGAAAACATGTATTGTTTGTTATATGCAAGGCCACTACTTTTCGTATTTCGTCATTACAAATGACTTCATATACGTTGGGCTTAGAAGCGTTGTCAAGTGTTTGCATAGGCAAATCTTCTTGAGCATTTCCTGCGCAGGAGTTTTTCTGTTTACTTTGATTTCTAGTAGTGACTTTTAAAATTGTATTGGTTATGTTTTTAAAATCATTAATAGTGATGCGTGAAAGTGCATCAGCTACAAAATTATCTTTTCCTTTCAGATACTCAACAGTAAAATTGTATTCTTCTAGTTCTAATCTCATTCTTGTAAGTTTTGAGCTGGGGTTTGTCATTGAGAACAAGTACGTTAATGGCCTATGGTCTGTTTTTACAGTGAAATGTTTGCCATAAATATATGGTCGAAAATGTGTAATTGCCCAGTGGATTGCTGCCAATTCTTGTTCTGTTGTTGATTTGTTGCTTTCACCTTTAGTGAATGAGCGTGAAGCATATGCAACTGGGATAAACATCTCCATAGTTTTGTGTCAGAACGGCTCCACAGGCGTGTTTGCTTGCATCTGTAATAACGCAAAATTCCTTTTTTAAATAATTGAATGCATTTTGGCATTCATCAGACCATTGAAAATTTACATTCTTTTTGCATAACCTAGTTATATGCCTTGAATAGTCGGCGAAATTTTTAATAAAACGTCTGTAGTAGTTGCAGAATGCTACAAATCTTCTAGCGCTATCAGCGTCCGTTGGGACTGGGTAATTTTCAATTACATCATACTTTTTGTCATCTGGAAGAATTCCATTATCAGTACACTTATGACCTAGGAATGTCACTTCGTGCATGAAGAAAGAGCATTTTTCTGGGTGTAGTTTAAGGTTGTGTTTTCTGCACAAGTCAAAAACATTTGTTAAGTTTTTGATCATGTGTTTTTCCGAACAACCGATGACAATTAAGTCATCCATGTACAAGAAAGCTTGTGAAGGGTCTAATCCAGAAAAAGCTATTGTCATCATTCTTTGAAAAGAATTTGGCGCTATTTTTAATCCGTAAGGTAATCGCGTGAAACGATATGAACCATTGCTGGTTGAAAATGACGTTAAATTTCTAGAGTGTTCTTTCAGCTCTATTTGATGAAATCCAGACATTAAGTCTAGACACGAAAAATATTTAGCTCTGCCCAATTGGTCAAGAATATCGTCAATTCTTGGAAGTGGAAATTTGTCTGATAACAGCTTTTTATTAATTTGACGATAATCTACTACTAATCGCCATCGTTTTTCATTTGAACCTGGTAAGCCTTTCTTTGGCACCAGTAGTATTGGACTGTTATATTCAGATACTGAGGGCTCTACTATTTTATCAAGAATGAGTTTGTTAACTTGTCTGTTGATTTCGTCTTTGTGAGCGTGTGGTATTCTATAATTTTTTATATACACTGGTTCTGTGTCTTTTAATCTCAGCTCTTGTTTGTAAAAATTATTTGTGGTTATAGATTCGGTTTCTAGTCCGAATATATCGGTGTATTTTGTGCAAAGATTTTTTAATATAGGCTTAAATAGTGGTGGAAAGTTCTGAATTAGTTTTTTCATGACAGTATTTTGTCTTTCTTTGTTAGTTTCTTGGACTATCTCGTAGTCACTTAGAGTTTCAATTTTTATTTTGTTAAGGTTTAATATTTTTATTGAATCAGTAGTGTTTAATATTCGGACAAATGTATTCTGTTGGTTGGAAATTGTATTTCCAATGAAAATTCCTTCCTCAATTTCTTGATTGGGAATAAGAACATTTTGTTCTTTTGAAACTATGTTAATTTGACGGACAACTTCAGCACGAGCTGGAAGTATTGTGGCATTATTATCACAAGTGTGAATAATTGGTATATGTATTGTATAGTTTAGATTATTTGGCCGTAGTATTAGAGAATCACTTAATTGTGTGAAGTCTAATTGGCAATTGTATTTTTTATGAAATCTATTCCAATAATACCATCGCTTGGTATTGGAAAGTTTTGATTGACTATATGGAAACCATGTGGTATTACATGTTTTCCTGTAGATAATTCTACGAATGCTAAACCTTTTGAAAAAACTGAACCTTTACCAATGCCTGTTATTTGTGTTGAAATGTATGTATTTACATTATCAAATATGTCTATATTTTCCTTTAATATCGAAATATCTGCACCAGTGTCTATTAATAAGGTATAATTTTTACCTGTACTTTCATTATTAATTTTTATAAAAATGCTGAAACTGAGATTGAGTGTATATATATTATTTTCTAGTTGCTCTGAGTATCTGAAGGGTTCTGGCCGTTTCCCGAATTAGTTTGGGCAAGTCGGACATTGTTGTTATTATAACCTTGGTTGGAGTTACCTCGGCCTCTTCCTCGATTTTGGCCTCGTCTTCCTCCACGGTTATTGTTGTTATAATTGTTGTTGTTGCCTCGGTTGTTATTGTTGTGGTAGTTATTTCTTCCACGATTATAACCTCGGCCTCCTCTATTGTTTTGATTTGAACCCTGTCTATAATATAAGACAGCGTTGCTTTGACCTGTTTCTTCAGTGTAAGTACTGATAAATTTTGATATGGCTTCGTTCATATTTGAAAAAATGCATGCTCGCATTATAATTTTTACTTTATCATTTTGACAGTTTTTGATCATAGCTTTTACAGCTTCTACAGTGCTAAGTTTACTCGCAACAGATGGGGTAACCCCTTCAGTGATATAAGCTCCTTTAAGAGCTCGAGTCATTTTTTCTATTTCTTGAGTGTATTGGTTGGCCGTTTTATTTTTTTGTTGAAGGTTAAGTAGCTTAGCAGCTATTACTTCTGCCGATTCTCCTTGTACTTCTTTTGTTAATTGTGTAATGATTTCCGCAATTGTTTGCTCATTACTTATTAAATTTCTTGTCTCATTTTTTAATTTTGTTTTTATGAGGCTTACGGCTGTTAGCTCATGTTCGCCTTTTACGGTTTCCAATAGATTCAAAGCATCTATAAAACCTTGTAGATTATTAGGTTTGCCATCAAACTCGGGAATCATAGCTGTGGCTAGCTTAATAAATTCTACTTTTGTTTGAGCCATTTTAGTTTTTGTTATTAGTTTTTGTTTTGAATCGATTGATTTACTTGTTGTTTCTTCTAGTGATTCTATATCACTTTCAGATTCAACATCACTTGATTGTATTGATTCGTCTAATTCTTTTAATTGACTCGGATTGAAATCTGCCAATTTGTTTAGACTTCCTGGCACATTGATTTGAATATGTCGCCTATTGTTGACGGAAATTAATCTTGTGTTTAGGGATTTTATAACCCTTAAACATTTTTCCTTATGCTCAGGTATTAGTTTAGTTTCGTATCTATTAACTATATCTACGATATTATTATATTCCTTAACTAATATTTCAATATGGTTGGTTAACGTTTCTGCTTTTATAATTGCATCTTTATTTATGCATTTGTAAGACTTGTCAAATTTATTACGAGATGCGTTTATATTATTTGCAATCTCGTTCCATTCCATTCTTTTTGGAATTATCACTTATGTAAACGAACCAATCATATTGTTTTTATTCCTAATATTAAATTATTATCCTTTACTGATTTTATATTGACATATGGTAGTGTTGTTAATACCATTGCCTTTTCTGCTTTGTCACAATATATTAGTGGACTGTTAGTTCCACCGAAAGTTTGGACAGTTATTATGAACGAGGTTAATCTTTTCCTCATTCATTACTTAAATACCGTTTAGGTTATTTGCCCTACTCATGTATCTTTTCTTTAGAATCCTGTTGTGCTTAACATAAAGTGTAAGCAAAAATTGTAAAATGAGTATAATTGTTATAACTAAGAGAAGGATCCACAACGATTTTATATCGTCAGTATGATCAACAATTTTAACGTTGTTTACAACGTTGGCAGTATTATCATCTGCCTCACTTCAGTCACTAAACCAACCCATTGTGGTTTGAAAATAAAACTTTTTTTTTTACTATATACTCAATAATGCGCTTATGGAGAAGGAAAAAAAAATTTAATTATGAAAAAAATTTTAACTATGAAAAATTTTAATTATGAAAAAAAATTTTTTATACTCTCTGCAAGAGTATATTGGGTTTGTGCAAATGTATGTAACAGGCAGAAGGAGGCGTGGCAGACCCCATAAAGTATATATATTCTTGATCAGCGTCACAAGCCGAGTCGATATAGCCATGTCCGTCTGTCCGTCTGTCCGTCTGTCCGTCTGTCTGTCCGTATGAACAAACAGATTTCAGAGATGGTAAGAGCTACAGGTTCGAGCTTGGTGTCAAACGATCAGATATTTTGTCAGTCAATACAAGAATCTTTTTTTTTTTTCGATGCCACGCCCCATTCGCCCACAATAAGCAAAAAACTGGACACACCTCGGAAAAAATTGGTGTTTTCGGCAAATATCTCAGTAACTATGGCACCTAGGATCACCAATTTTGGAACGGGAGGTTCGTAGCGACGGCATAGTTGCATTGCCATTTAAAATTTTGGACTGCCACGCCCACTTTTCCCACATTTGATAAAAAAGGCTGGAACCTTCAATGCCGGGTTTGGCGAACTTGTTCGTATCGTACAGTATTTTAATTGTATCATTCGTGTGGAGACCTAACTATATTAAACTATACTGAAAGGCGCATTAAAATCGGACAATAAACAAGAAAACTAGAAGCGTTACAATATTGATAATTGAACGCAATACCAACCCGTAGGTGCAAGCGAGATAGAAACACACAAGCACATTTTCGAACGTTTTCGCTGCTTGTGTGGCGGCAGCGCTGCCTGTGTGTCGGCAGCGCTGCCCGCGGTCACTGGCTACGCCGAATACACACATACGTACATATATATGTGCATCATATACATGTTGCCAAACGTATGTGTATTCGAATACAAACAAACAGATGTGTGTTTGATTATGCTTAGATTGTTTTTGTTTCAACGTGTTTTAATGCAAGTAATTCACATTGTAATATCTCGATACCGATTTTAATGATTTAATCGGGACAAATGCAGAGAGTATTATACGGTCGGGCGCGCTCGACTGTACTTTTCTTTCTTGTTTTTTTTAAATTTGTATGCAGCTGGGTATAAATACTCAGCGCCTGAGACGTGGAAAAGTTTTTTTTTTTTTTTTTATATATTTATATATATATGTGGTTGGCTCACAATTCACAACAAATCATAGATATAAAAAAAAATTCTCCAACCACATTGTTAGTAAATAGCCTAACAGAAATTAGTAATTTTGAATTGCACTTTCGTGCATCAATTCTTTTAGAGTCTTAATTTATTAGCAAGTTAAGGCTTGCGCATTTCTGCGGCCCTCTTGCTCTGCTTGGATCTCCCACGAAGTTCCTTTTTTAACTCTTGTATACGCTCTAGGCAGCGTTGTCGGTCTTCTGGCGTTGTGGTGAATTTGAGGGACTCCTCTTCAAACCTTTTTGTTTGAAGAAGTCTCCTCACTTGTCCTCCGCGTTTAGTTTTCTTCTTAGTCCTTTTCTCCTGGCGTGCCCGGTACTCAGCTATTGTGAGTGGGCGTGGTCCATCGTTTGGAAACACTTCCAGGTACTCCTGAAGTGAAGGTGCTTCCCTTTGCTCAATAGGAGCAGTATCGGAGCTGTCGTCATTCATGGGCAAGACTTGGCGTGTCAAGCGGTGCCGGTGCTGGTCTTCGCACAGGCTGCATCCATTGCCAAAAATTATTTTATTTTTTTGTTTTGTATTTAATTTTTTTTTTTATTGTGTCATTGGTTGGTAACGCTGCAGATTTTTATTTCATAGAAATAAATCCATTGTTTTTGTTTTATGGTTTGTTTTTTCTTTGTTTTGTATAAATGATTTTTGCTTGTGGCGCTCAAAACCTCAGCACTTATTACGGACTGTAGCTGTCAGTTCTTTTCTGCAGTTGAAACTATGTCTTTTCTCTTTCTTTATCACTCAATCATATACATATATATATGCAATATTATGTGTTTGTTTTGTTCACATTATTTTCTTAATTCGAACTCTGACATAGTTCACTGTCACGGTCGCCATGTGTTAAGTTTATTAAAATAGTCGACTCGAGTAGAGCTTCTGCTCTCATTTGTGATTCGGTAGAGACTGCTTTATTCAAAATCATTTTTAGGTTCCTTAAGTCTAATACATAAAGTTCTTATTGCTATATGGTTGCTTATGTATGTATGCTGAAGGCATACATATGATCTGACCACTTGAGCTGCAAAGTGCACGCTCAGCATTTCCCACGCGCTGCGCTCTGCTTATACATAAGCGTCTGATCGCATTACATATGCGCTGGAATGTTTACGTAATTTAGTGTGGTCTTTAGAATGTTTGGGTACTGTTTATTTAATATGACAAAGTGTCACAATGTATTAATGAACTGTTGTACCCTTTAATTAATATAATGGTAGGGTATGCTACAGCGGTGCAAGAAAATGCATAGAAAAAGCACAGTATGCTGCTTAGTGATTCAACATAGACAAGATGTGAAGACAGTGTAGATTTACACTGTGAGTTTGAAGCTGTCTCAGGGTTCGTAAATTTCCGACTAGACAAATTGGAGTCAATTTGACTTACATTTCTGATCAGAAAGTGCTGGAGTCGTCACAAATTGCCAAGAGACATGTACTTTCCATGAACTTGGAAGTCCATGTTGCATTTTTGAGTTTAATGAACGAGAATCTTGAGATTAGTCGTCTGCACTATCGACAGAGGGCGCCGCTCGACTTATTTAAACTCCTATCGATATATTCGAATTAAAAACCAACTGACAATTTGACAAAAACCAACATAAAGCTTATTTATTTTTTATTTATTTATTAACGCAGACTAAGATCAGTCGGGAGTATTAATCCAAAAATAAGTTTATATGTATAATTAAAATTAATATTAATGATTATTAAAAAGCGTAAATTATAGAAAATTATTTAAACTGAAATTTTGAAAATTAACACAGATAGTACATGTCTGGGAAGTATATGTACTGACCAAGTTTGATCCAAGTCGGACAACTATATCGTATACCTCCCATAGGAAAGATTGGTCTAAAATATGCTCTATACATTAATTTGTATGAAAATATTCTGTATTTGCGAAGCTATTATATCCATAACCATTGTTAATAAGATATTGAAACTGAGTAACAGGTATCCTAAAGTCGCGGGGCGACTATAGCATTCATTCTTGTTTTTCTTTTAAACTAGAATTATTTTTTCTTGTTTTTATACAGCATCAATAGCCGAGTCGATATAGCCATGTCCGTTTGTCCGTCCGTCCGTCTGTATGAACAAAAGGATCTCAGAGACTATAAGAGCTAGAAAAATGAAAGAGGTCGATAATGAAAGGTACAATACCGAAGCAGTACAAGATTGTTTTTGTGTTTGACACGCCCACTTTAGGGCGTTTTATTTGCATATAAAGGTACTGACCAAGTTTGATCCAAATCGGACTACTATATCGTATAGCTCCCATAGGAACGATCGGTCAAAAATATGCTCTAAACATGAATTTCTGCGTTTACCAAACTGTCTTATTTGTAAACTAATCTATTGCACTAATATTAATATCATACCCCAGTATTAATAACATATTAAAACTGAGAAACGGGTATCCTTAAGTCACAGGTGAATTTACAATTTTTCCTGCCTATTTTTTGTACAGTCTTCCAGTATGTACTCTAATCGGGCGAGTTCTCGCTCAATTTTTACAATAATTATAAATATATATAGAAAAACTTTTCGTAGTGCGCTCTTTGTAGCGCTGCCGGTCCACTGTCGAGACTCGTTCAAGTTTCCGATGCTGGTCCTCACACAGGCCGGGAAGATGGTATGCAGCCCTCTAGCGCTGTTGGTTTGGAAATCTCGCATGTTAGTGCGCAGCAAATGTTTTAGAATGGACCTTCACAGTCTGCCGGACATTGCTTCTTATATTCTGGTATAGCTGTTGGAATGAGGGTAGTTACTGTTGTGTATATATTTTTAATCTGGCGGTAGGTGCAGGATGGGTGTTTTGTTTTTTATTTATTAAATGCACTAGTTGTGCTTCACGATACGAGCTCTTTTCTTGTATGGAAACAGTATCGTTCCATGCTAACGGGTTATCTTGATTGTTTAAGACTTTTCTGAGACGGTCAATTTCCGACCTCATTCTTTGTTTAACACCACCGTCGTGCTTATAGTTGGAACTTTTGGCTTTGCTGCTGTTGCTCACAGTCGTCGTGCTTATAGTTGGAACTTTTGGCTTTGCTGCTATTTGCTCAAAGTCACGGTCGCCATGTTAAGTAATTTAAACGTCTTTTAAGGTTGAATGCCAAATTTATAATGAATTGGTCTTTCTTTATTCAATAGTGGACTTAGCCTAAAGTACATAATAAAGTTTGGTGTATATAGCATGTCATATGTACAGATGGTACGGGACCCGTCAATAACAAATATACATAAGTGCAATAATAGGATCCGCCACTTATGCACTCAAGAAGTGATCACGCTAACGTTCTCACCCTGCGGCCAGTCCGCATAAGTGGCGGATCCTATTATTGCACTTATGTATATTTGTTATTGACGGGTCCCGGCGCCTTCTCGTGGGCCCTTCCTGAGGATCGTCGTCATTGGTTCAACCAGTGTTACAAAATTCGGGACAAAACGTCTGTCATAAACAGGCATTTAGAGAAATTTTGGTACAAGTGATTAGTGATTAGTTATGCACCAGTTATGCATTGTGTTTAAATCGTCTTGTAATAACGCATGATCCGAAGGGTTATAGGACTCATCCATTTCCTCATTTTGCATTCGGTCAATGTAAATATATCATATGATTGTTCAAGAGTTCAAACACTACAATAGAACACTTTCAACTCCCGTCATCATTCCAACTAAAGGTCCGTCTCAAGCGGATTCAGTCATGTCCTCCAAAAACTAGACTCTAACCAACTTTTTCATTGTGTATCAGAATATTAGGGGTCTACTTGGGTCTAAGCTAAAACTGTTACAGAAGAATAGTTTCTCTTTTGATTCTGATATTATTGCATTTCCATTCAAATCGGACAACTATATCGTATAACTCCCATAGGGCCGATCGGTCAAAAATACGCTCCAAATATAAATTAGTATAAAAAATTTTGGGCTTACTAAGCAAAATAATTCAAACTCACACAGAATACATATGCCAATAATATCAGGTTGTCAAAAAAGTCTTACGTTATTTCCGCAAGCTTGTCTCTGCAAACGCGTAGTTCTAGTTGTATTCGTCGCATCGGTTCACGCTAAAGCTTTTAGGAAAACTCTTTTCACGGGCTATCACGTGTTTGATTAATTGTTTGTTTTTAATCGTTCGTGGAACATGGAGCAAAATATAGAGAAAATACGGCATATTTTACAGTACTTCTACTATAAAGGCAAAAATGCATCTCATGCAGCTAATAAAATTGGTGCAGTTTGATAGAGGCGCAGAGGTGATAGAAGATGCGCCACGGTCCGGAAGGCCTGTCGTCGAAAATTTCGATAAAATCGCTGAATTGACCGTTATAAACCATTTGAAGAAGCTTGGATTCAAAAATAAGCTCGATGTGTGGGTGCCACACGACTTGACTCAAAAAAACATTTTTGCCCGTATGGATGCATGCGAATTGCTTCTGAATCGCAACAAAATCGACCCGTTTTTGAAGTGGATGGTGACTGGCGATGAAAAGTGGGTCACTTACGACAACGTGAAGCGCAAACGGTCGTGGTCGAAAAGCGGTGAAGCTGCCCAGACGGTGGCCAAGCCTGGATTGACGGCCAGGAAAGTTCTTCTGTGTGTTTGGTGGGATTGGCAGGGAATCATCCACTATGAGCTGCTCCCCTATGGACAAACGCTCAATTCGGAACTGTACGGTCAACAACTGGAGCTCTTGAATGCAGCACTCATGCAGAAGTGGCCATCTTTGATCAACAGAGGCCGAATTGTTTTTCATCAGGACAACGCCAGGACACACACATCTTTGGTGACGCGACAGAAGCTCCGGGAGCTCGGATGGGAGGTTCTTTTGCATCCTTGGTAGTCGGAATTTGTCCACAAGAGAGTCCTGTGAAAATTGGCTCTCTGAGTTTTTTCACAATAGGGAATCGAATTTCTATAAGAGGGGCATTATGATGTTGGCATCTTGTTGGGAACTCGTCATCGAACTAAACGGCGCGTATTTGACTTAAATCGCATTATTATTACCAATTTTATGAACAATTGAAAATTCAATAAAAAAAATCGCAAGACTTTTTTGACAACCTTATGTATAAATACTGACCAAGTTTGATCCAAATCGGACTACTATATCGTATAGCTCCCATAGGAACGATCGGTCAAAAATATGTTCTAAATAGGAATTTGTGAATATTTATATCATACCCCAGTGATAATAACATATTGCAACTGAGTAACGGGTATCCTTAAGTCGCAGGTGAATTTACAATTTTTCCTGCCTATTTTTTGTACAGCCTTCCAGCATGTACTCTAATCGGGCGAGTTCTCGCTCAATTTTTACAATAATTATAAATATAATAAGATGTTTCGACACTAAGCTTATCAAAAAAATATAAACTTTATTGAATAAACTCGAAACTACGGAGTACAAAACTAGACTGCTTATCCTATGTTCTGATGACGTTAAGCAAACCTCGGTTTTGAGCTTTCATTAATCGGACTTTGGACTCATTGAGCTTTTAGCTCTTGTGTAAATAGAGAAAGATCTCGATCTTGAAGAGATTGAGAGTGTTCGGCTAGGATTTGTTTAACGTCAGCAGTTTTAACCCCAATAATGGGAATAACGATTCTGGCGAATTGTTTATGATATTTAATGCATTCGTGGGAAGCCAGAATTGTTATTGTCACCATTTGATTTTTTCGATAGTGTTTACATTAGGTTCTTGTGGTGTTATTGTCACCATTTGATTTTTTGATAGTGTTTACATTAGTCTTTTGTGCGAAAGAAATCTTTGACATAAATAATAAGTGTTGTGTATGTGGTGTATCTGCATATGTCACTATATATATAAAAAAAACATTTCGTAGTGCGCGCTTTGTAGCGCTGCCGGTCCACTGTCGAGACTCGTTCAAGTTTCCGATGCTGGTCCTCATACAGGCCGATAAGATGGTATGCATCCCTCTATTGTAGCTCTGTATTTTGGGCTCCTTGTAGCGCTGTTGGTTTGGAAATCTCGCAAGTTAGTGCGCAGCAAATGTTTTAGAATGGACATTCACAGTCCGCTGGACATTGCTTCTTATATTCTGGGATAGCTGTTGGAATGAGGGGAGTTACTGTTGTGTATATTTTTAATCTGGCGGTAGGTGCAGGATGGGTTTTGTTTTTTATTTATTAATTGCACTAGTTGTGCTTCACGATACGAGCTCTTTTCTTGTATGGAAACAGTATCGTTCCATGCTGGCGGGTTATTTTGATTGTTTAAGACTTTGCTCAGACGGTAAATGTCCGACCTCAGTCTTTGTTTAACACCGCCGCGCTTTCATGTCGTTTTTCTTTCTTTCCATCCGCACTCTACTCACTGAGACATTCATTTATTTTTGTCTCTCCGCAACTATCCCTCCATTGCTGCTGTCTTTGTATTTTGTGCTGTAATTCTTGTGGTTGTTGCTAGAACTGGTGCTGCTTGGGTAGGTGGCTGTTGGTTGTGCCCAGCTGCATTTTAGAGGAACACTCGGCTTCGCTGCTGTTGCTCACAGTGGTCGCACTTGTAGTTGGAAGTTTGGCTTTGCCGCTGTTGCTCACAGTCGTCGTGGTTATAGTTGGAACTTTTGGCTTTGCTGCTGTTGCTCACAGTCGTCGTGCTTATAGTTGGAACTTTTGGCTTTGCTGGTATTTGCTCACAGTCACGGACGCCATGTTAAGTAATTTAAACGTCTTCTAAGGTTGAATGCCAAATTTATAATGAATTGGTCTTTCTTGGAGTGGAGTTAGCCTAAACTACATAATAAAGTTTGGAGTTCTGTCGCTCAAAGCAGCGGCACCTTTTGGGAGCGGGAGGAGTGTTTTTACAAAATGGTACTCGCAATCGAACTCTTTCTTGGTCATCTTGGCCAGTCCAACCGGAACACTTTCAACCTCCCAAAAATGGTGAATAAGTTCATCTGCTGCACTATCAGATTATACATGTTTGATCATGAGGGATACTCCCCCTTGGTGTGCACCACAACCGGCAACAATCCATCCAAGTCGTGTCTTTTGCAATAGCGGCAAATAGTGCTAGCAGCTTAACTTGTGCGATTCATAGCAAATCATAAAACAAGCTAGCTCAGTAGGTCTAAGCTCTACGGCTTGTAGAACAGAGGTTCAAAAAGTCTAATGTTGCTTGGGATGCTTCAATTATCGACATCCAATTTGGAACTCGGATGTTTATCAGCTATGACTGGAGCTACCATTGCAGTAATTGTTGTCAAGAACTTCAATGATTGCAACTGAAGATCTTAGGTTACAGTGCATCCATCCGTAGAAAAGGAAGTGTCTCCAAGGCCATCCATAGCTGAAGCAGCCAGAGGATAAGGAGTAGTGATCACAACTATGTAGCCGCACACGATGAGGACAACGACAGCAGCGGTTTTCTGGCTACCAACAACAGCAGCTTGGGTCTGGGTGTATCCAGTTTATCGCTTAGCATGGACACGGATCTGGACACCTCAGCGAATACATCAATTGGTGGCGGTGGTGGTGCTGCTGGCGGCGGTTCAGGCATGCTGCATAGTTCCATTGATGGTTATACCTCTTACAAGCGTGTACGAAGATCGGAGGCTTCGTTGGCACAGGCAGCGAAATGTGTTTCCAAGGGGGAAACCTTCTAAACCGTCAGCAACATGTTCAACATACCCGTCTCCACCATACGCTTCTACATGGCACGCAAGGGCATTTTACCCAAGCGTAAACGTGGACGTGGTGCCTCGCATGCGGGTAGCACCATCACCACCACAAATTCAGCTGGTGGCACTTCAGGCTCATCGGCTGCAGCGGTGGCAGCAGCGGTGGCAGCAGCGGTGGCAGCAGCGGTGGCAGCAGCGGCGGCAGCAGCTACCACTTTGGGCAGTTTGTCCACAGCGGGTGCACATCATCATTTGCCACTGGATGTGATGCAGCTAAAGCGACTCACGGGAGGCGCCGGTGCTGGAGGTGTTGGTGCAGCTGGTGCAGTGACTGCTGCTGCTGCTGCTAGTAGCCCCAATACAAATGCCGATGCTGCAGCTGCAATGGCTGCGGCTGTGGCATCCACTTCACCGCATAACTTGGATGTGGCCACAGCTGCGGGAGTTCCCTTTCATTTGCTCAGTGATGCGGCTGCCTTTAAATTGAGTGAGCAGCAGCAGCAAGCGCATATAATCTAACCGCGAAAATTGCTGAGCTTCCACCTGGTGCATATGTGAGATAGAGCGGGACAGCGACAGCATTTGAGGGAGAAAGAGAGAGAGAGAGAGTGACGAAGAGCAGCTAAATTGAATTCACTTGTTTTTCTACACATTTGCTTGTTTTTACATAATTTCCCTTTATTTTCCGCACGTTGTGCTGACAACTACTTCACTCCAAGCTATTTCCCTCTATTTCACTACATCTATGGCTATAAAGAATTTCCTGCTTTAAACACCTTTTCAATTGCAATTTTCACACTTCCATTTGATCTTTCCATTCCATTCAACTACTTCAATTTCCCCTTTCGATTTCAACCTTTCAACTTACTTTTAATTCAATCGAGCAATATTTTGGCTACACATTTTAAACTTTATGCTTGTTTTTCAATCTACAACGGCAATTTGTTGTGCAATTTCAACGTTTCCATTTTTTTTAACTAAAAATTTATTTAAGTTAACTGTTTTTGTCTCAACTCCATTTTAATTTTTTTAAAGTCTCGTTTCAACCAGCCACTTTCAATTCAACTTCTGTTCAACAAAGTTTAAAAGTGAAAATTTAATTTAGAAGAAAATTGAATTGAAATGACTAATTGCAGCTGCTGAACCCTTTTAAGTTTATAATTTTATTTCTTCAATTTAGTTTCATTAGCTTTAATCTTTAAAAAACTCAAAGTTCAAATCGTTTTCAATTCAATTTTAGTGCAATTTATATTATTTTTAAAATATTTTAGAAAAGTCTTTTCAATTTAATTGCTGATTTGAAGGTTGAAGGAACCTTTAGAGTCTGTTTAATATTATTTTATTATTATTCTACCTTTTATTATTCTACCTTTCAATAGCCAGATTTCCTTTCAATTGCTCAGTTGAATGAATTCCCTTTCAATCTAATATTTTAAGCCAACAGTTTAAAAAATATTCTATATTTCTTTTCTTTTAAAACTGATTTGCATTCAACGATTGAAAGACGCTTTAGGGACTTCTTTAGACTGCTTTAACTTCATTTTTCTTTCCTTTTAGCCTTCAATTCCGTTTCAACTCTCTTTCAATTTTAATTTTTTATAATCTATGTTTCTTTTCCTAAGACTGATTTGCTTTCAACGGTTGAAAGACGCTTTAGGGACTGCTTTAATATCATTTTTCTTTTAGCCTTCAATTCCATTTCAATTCTCTTTCAATTTGAATGGTTAATCTATGTTTCTTAAGACTGATTTGCTTTCAATGGTTGAAAGACGCTTCAGGGACTTCTTTAGACTGTTTTAATTTCATTTTTCTTTTCTTTTAGCCTTTCAATTGCTCAGTTGAATGTGGCAAATAATTTCCAATTCCATTTCAATCAATTTCTCTTTCAATCTAAATGCTTTGCTGCCAGCCATATGCACATAAATATAAACAGAAACTGGAAGATAAATTGAACGAAACTATAGTATGTATGGAGTATGTATATACAGCTATATATATATATGCAGCATACTATATACATATAGTGACATATGTAGATACATACGTACCACCTAAACCCATACACCACATACACCACATACACCACATACACAACACTTATTATTTATGTCAAAGATTTCTTTCGCACCAAAGATTAATGTAAACACTCTCAGAAAATCAAATGGTGACAATAACACCACAAGAACTTAATGTAAACACTTTCGAAAAAATCAAATGGTGACAATAACAATTCTGGCTTCCCACGAATGCATTAAATATCATAAACAATTGCCAGAATCGTTATTCCCATCATTGGGGTTAAAACTGCTGACGTTAAACAAATCCTAGCCGAACACTCTCAATCTCTTCAAGATCGAGATCTTTCTCTGTTTATATAAGAGCTAAAAGCTCAAAGAGTCCAAAGTCCAATAAATGAAAGCTGCAAACCGAGGTTTGCTTAACGTCATCAGAACATAGGATAAGTAGTCTAGTTTTGTACTCCGAAGTTTCGAGTTTGTTAAATAAAGTTTATATTTTTTTTAATAAGCTAATCGTCGAAACATCTTATTGGCGCAGCCGGTAGGATATTGATAATAAATATCCTCGTAATAAAGTAATCGTCCTTTATTTTCAATCCATTGAAAAGGAATCCTTGTACGACCAAGGAATTTCTAGGATTTGAGCTCGCGAATTTTCCGCGGCAAGGAAACGGTTAAAACATTACAATTTTGGAAAAACTATTATCTTAATATCCGCCAAAGAACCTAAGCGTGTGTGACTCATAACCCAATTATCAGTCGTGGCCCATATTTAAATGTGCGACCGCCACCAAAGATAATTGCTATTAAAAGAAAAACCGCGCAAAACACCAAACAGTGTTCAACCAAAAAATAGATCCTCTGGACTATTTGAACAACTGTAATTAAAGAGCTTATATCTGGGCTTTACACATCAATTTATTGATCCCTGTAAACGTAAGTCTCTTATAATTCAACAAAATAATTCAACAAAAGTGACAATTAAAACAAAAGTGACAGTTAAACAAAAACCTGAAGTGACAATTGCCAACAAATAAAACAAATCTATAACAACACCATGGCAACCAACCCACCAATGGAACTATCAGAAATACATCTGAAACAAGCGCTTGGACAAATTCGACAAGTGCCAGTGTTCGACGGAAAAACCGTGGAACTAACTGCATTCATAAGGAGGATTGATTTCATCATGCAGTTATATCCAACACAGGATGTGAGACAACATAGTGTCCTATTCGGAGCAATCGAGATGCAGACCACCGGATCCGCACAACGAGTGTCGCAGCTGACAGCAGCCACAACCTGGGGAGAGTTGAGGAGCGCCCTCATCGACGAATTCAAAACACAGACCCCGTATGAAGAGCTTCTACGACGTCTCTATAACACCAACTTTAATAATAGTATCCGTAAGTTTGTTGAAGATCTAGAGTATAAATCCTTTGTAATATCTAATAAGTTAATGTTAGAGAATCAGGTCCAGAACACTCTATTGTACACTAATGCAATGAATAATACTATTAAAGACGTTATTACCAAAAAATTACCGGACCGAATTTTTATGACATTAGCACGATATGACATTACAACAGTCTCAAAATTAAAACAAGTAGCTCAACGCGAAGGATTGTACGAAAATGGTTATAACGAACGTAATAACCAAAGCAATGACAATTCTAAGACAAATAAAACACAAAGCACTGAAAACCGTGGAAAGGGAAGTAATCAGAATTATTACCCTACTCCAAATTATTCAAATAACGCTAACTCAAATCATAAACCAAAAGAAAATGCTGAGGCATTACATAAAGAATTCAAACAAAACCTCGATCAAGCTAGATCACAAAACCCAATGAATTACCAAAATCAGAGTCAAAGACCTCCCCAATCATTCTCATAAAAGACAGAGAGAAACTAGTGGCCATTCTAAAATGGACACATCAGAAAATTTTCATCAAGAAGCCTCGGACAACGAAGAACCAATCCCTTCATCAGATTAATTATGAATGGACAAAATTTTAACTGTGTAATTGACACAGGTTCATCCATAAATCTAATTAAAGAAAACCTTTTAAAATTTCCTACAAAAACTTGTCAATTGAACGTACAAACAATAAATGGTATTGTTCAATTAAAGAATTGTGTATCTTTTGCCCCTAGTAAACTATGCCCTACCCATCAAACATTTTACTTACACAACTTTTCTGATAAATACGATATCTTATTAGGTAGAGAATATCTGGAATCTTGTGAAGCAAAAATTGATTATAAACAAAAAACAGTTATTCTAAACGATCATCTATTCTCAATGAGATATGACCGTGAGAATTCTGTCAAGGACAAGACCGCATTTCAATGCCTTGATCCGCCCCAAACAAAAGACATAGCAATAAATTATGCTATCAACAATGAATTAAATGAAACAAATCAATTTCGATTAGAACATCTAAACGATGAAGAAAAATGTAAACTAACCAAAATTCTTTTCGAGTTTAGTGACATTCAGTACAAAGAAAGTGAAAATTTGACTTTCACCAGTACAATTAAGCATGTCATCCAAACTAAACACGAAGACCCAATCCAAAAGCGTCCATACAAGTATGCGCAAACATTCGACGAAGAAGTCGAAAAACAAATCAAAGAAATGATTGAACAAGGTATAATACGTAAATCAAAATCACCTTATTGCTCACCAATTTGGATTGTGCCAAAGAAACGTGACGCATCGGGTAAAGAAAAGTTCCGTATAGTTATTGACTATCGAAACTTAAATGAAATAACAATCGATGATAAATATCCTATCCCAGTCATGGATGATATACTAGACAAACTTGGAAAATGTCAGTATTTCACTACAATTGACTTAGCGAAAGGATTTCATCAGATACAAATGGACCCACAAAGTATACCAAAAACAGCTTTTTCAACTAAAAATGGACATTACGAATACACTCGAATGCCTTTTGGATTGAAAAACGCCCCAGCAACATTTCAACGTTGCATGAACAATCTATTAGAAGATCTAATTTACAAAGATTGTTTAGTATACATGGATGATATAATAGTGTATTCCACTTCATTGGAAGAACATTTATTATCATTAAAAAGGGTATTTACAAAACTGCGCGAAGCCAATCTAAAATTGCAATTAGATAAATGCGAATTCATGAAAAAGGAAACTGAATTCCTAGGTCACATAATAACAACAGAAGGAATACAACCAAACCCAACTAAAATTTCTGCCATACAACATTTTCCCATACCAAAAACACCCAAAGAAATAAAATCGTTTTTAGGTCTTTGTGGTTATTACAGAAAATTCATTCCTAATTTTGCACACGTTGTAAAACCAATGACTTTAAAATTAAAGAAAGGTGCAACTATAAATATAAAAGAACCCAATTACATTTCTGCTTTTGAAAAATTAAAAGTACTTATAACATCCGATCCAATATTAGTTTATCCAAATTTCGAAAAACCATTTTGTCTTACAACTGATGCCAGTAACATAGCTATTGGAGCTGTTTTGTCTCAAAATCAAAAACCAATTTGTTTCGCAAGTAGAACCTTAAACGAACATGAAATTAACTATGCAGCAATTGAAAAGGAACTTTTAGCCATCGTTTGGGCAACCAAATATTTCCGATCTTATCTCTACGGTAGAAAATTCGAGATTCTCAGTGACCATAAACCACTTGTTTGGCTTAATAATATTAAAGAACCAAATATGAAATTACAACGCTGGAAAATAAAATTAAATGAATTTGATTATCACATTAAATATGTACCAGGTAAAGAAAACTATGTTGCAGATGCTTTGTCTAGAATTAAAATTGAAGAAAACCTGTTAGGAGAAACTTCCGATGTAACAGTAGCAACAATCCACAGCGCTCAAGAAGATAACCAATATTATATTTCAATCACAGAAAGACCAATCAATTATTTTAAAAGACAAATAGAATTTGTAAAAAGTAACTCAAATAACGCAAACGTTATTAATTATTTTCATAAAACAAAAATCTTAATAAATTATGTCGAAATGACACATAACCATGCAAAAGAATTAATTAAAGAATACTTATGTTCAAAAAATAGTGTTATATACTTCAGCAACGAAGCCGACTTTCTTACATTTCAGAATGCTTTCGTTGAAATAATTAGTCCCAATAACATTACAAAAGTAATGAGATCAACTAACAAACTAATAGACCTCCAGACATATGCCGAATTCAAAGAATTTATTATTAACACACACGAAAAGTTATTACATCCAGGAATAGAGAAAATGACATTATTGTTTAAAGAAAAATATTATTATCCAGATTATCAAAACTTAATACAAAACATAATTAACGAATGCAAAGTTTGTAATATAGCAAAAACAGAACATAGAAACACTAAGTTAGCTTTTGAATTAACTCCAGAAATCCATAATCCAAGAGAAAAATATGTCATTGATTTTTATATGGTAGACAAAAAACAATTTCTATCTTGTATAGATTTATATTCCAAATACGCAACTTTAATAGAAGTAAATGGTCGAGATTGGTTAGAAGCCAAAAGAGCTCTTTTAAAAGTATTTAATGACATGGGCAAACCAATAGAAATAAAAGCAGACAAAGACTCAGCTTTCTTGTGCTCCGCACTACAAATGTGGTTAAAATCAGAAGACGTAAATATATCCATCACAACTAGCAAAAACGGTATATCCGACATAGAAAGATTCCATAAAACAATAAATGAAAAATTAAGAATTGTTAATTCTGACACTAACCAGGAAAACAAATTAACCAAATTTGAAGTAATACTTTACACTTATAACCATAAAACCAAACATAATTCAACTGGTAGAACACCAGCAGACATTTTCATTTACGCAGGAACACCTGAGTATGATACACAGCTAAATAAGAAAAGGCAAATAGAAAGACTTAATGAAAAAAGAACCGAATTTGAAATAGATACTAGATATAGGGAATCACCTTTAGTAAAATCTAAATCCACAAACCCATTTAAACAAACAGGAAACATAACACAAATAGATGAAAAACATTATGAAGAAGTAAACAGAGGTAGAAAAATAACACACTATAAATCAAAATATAAAAGAAAGAAAGTAACTAATGAAAGTAAATATGATAATTCCAGATCAACTAATAACCCGAATCAAGATGATAACCCATCATAATTTAACAGCTATAATTATAACACTCATGCTACTCAACTTTGTATGCCCAATAAAAGGTCAAAATTTGGAAATCAACCCAATTAACTCCAAAAACGGATATCTTATATTTCAAACAGGAACAATCAATTTACCTATAAAATACGAATACCACTATTTAACAATTAATATAACAAAAACTGAAGAAACTTATAATAATTTAATGGAACAAACAAAAGAATTTGAACCATTAGTAAAAATACAGTACTTAACAGAAAAACTGGACAGAGAAATGAACGGTTTAAGACTAGTAAAACGAAATAAAAGAGGACTTGTAAATTTCATGGGCACATTTTATAAATACCTTTTCGGAACTTTAGATCAAGAAGACAAAGAAGAATTACAATCAAAAATAGATAACCTTTCAGAAAATAGTGTTCAAGTCAATGAACTAAATGAAGTAATAAAAGCTGTTAACAAAGGAATAGAAGTAATGAACAAACTAAGTATGACACATGAGGCAGAGCAACGACTCGAATTACTAATTTTTAACTTACAAGAATTCACAGAATATGTCGAAGACATTGAGTTAGGTATGCAATTAACCAGGCTTGGTATATTCAACCCTAAATTACTAAAATATGAATCACTAAAACATTTAAACGTTGAAAAAATAATAAATATTAAAACATCAACTTGGCTAAAAACAACTACTAACGAAATTTTAATTATTTCCCATATTCCACGCGAAATTATAAATACTGCACTATACGACATTATTCCATACCCTGACGAAAACAAAGACATTTTGACCGAAACTATACATGACACTTACTACTTACAAAACAACAAAGCATTCACAGCAACCAATAAAAATATAGTTATGAACAAATGTATTACTGGAATATTAAAGCAAGATAAAACAGAATGTAGATATTCAAAATCCCATAAAAATTATGAAATCAAGTATGTAGAACCAAACATTATGTTAACATGGAACTTACCAAAAATTGTATTAAACCAAAATTGTATCAACCGAGAAATTATTATTGAAGGAAACAATATGATAAAAGCTATAAACTGTTCAATCCAATTAGATGAAATTCAAATAACTAATACTATGTTAGATTACACACAAACAGTCTACATAAATAATAATATAACCAAACTAGAACCATTGTCATATGTCCAAACCAAAGAAATTATCCAACAACAAACAAAATTGTACAACACGTTCCAAATTATAACTATAACAACTTTAACAATTATTTTAATCATACTTATATTGTACATTATCTTTAAATATAAAAATATCCCAAGAAAAATTATTGTTAATTATAAGAATAAAAAAGAATTAACCCCAAACATACAATCAAATATTCAAAATGATACAGAAATATATCCAAATGTAATTGAAAACGATACCGAAGAAATTGTAATAGATCCAACACTATATCCAAAATTAACCGCCTGAGGACAGGCTCATTTCTTAAGGATGGGGAAGTGACATATGTAGATACATACGTACCTAAACCCATACACCACATACACCACATACACCACATACACAACACTTATTATTTATGTCAAAGATTTCTTTCGCACCAAAGATTAATGTAAACACTCTCAGAAAATCAAATGGTGACAATAACACCACAAGAACTTAATGTAAACACTTTCGAAAAAATCAAATGGTGACAATAACAATTCTGGCTTCCCACGAATGCATTAAATATCATAAACAATTGCCAGAATCGTTATTCCCATCATTGGGGTTAAAACTGCTGACGTTAAACAAATCCTAGCCGAACACTCTCAATCTCTTCAAGATCGAGATCTTTCTCTGTTTATATAAGAGCTAAAAGCTCAAAGAGTCCAAAGTCCAATAAATGAAAGCTGCAAACCGAGGTTTGCTTAACGTCATCAGAACATAGGATAAGTAGTCTAGTTTTGTACTCCGAAGTTTCGAGTTTGTTAAATAAAGTTTATATTTTTTTTAATAAGCTAATCGTCGAAACATCTTATTATATATATATACATGTATATGTATATATATATGTATTTTTTAATTTAATGTTTTGCCTTTAGTCAGCTAAATATAGTAAGATATATAATAACGCTACTCCTTCCCTGATAACTGTACGTATTTTAAGCTTGTAAGAACATAGAAATTAGTTAAACATTTAAATGAATACATGACTTTTTCATGTACTTCGGCCCCCGCCCCCTTTAAACGCCCCCGAGAAACGCTCATTAAACTATTTTATAAAGAACAAACTTGAAAACAAAATAAACAATATTTTGTGCAGTTAACAAAGACAGTACAATAGTTGTTGGTAACGAAACACCTATATGTAGCACAGAGTGATGTTTGGATCCACATGAACGACATTTTCCACAGTTGCACTATCGTAATAGATGACCCCTTTTTACGCAGTTTAGGCATAGATGCTATCGTTTTGCTTCTTTTAAACGTAGAGCAGGAGTCAGACTATTGAATAGACTGCATTGATATATACCATGACCAAGGTTGTTACAAAACACACAAGCTGAAATGCTGGAACTTGTGGCAACAAGAGCTGATCTATTTTTAATAACCTTGTTCTTCTTTCCCAGTTGAGATCTGGGCGCATAAATGGCCATACCTCACTAGCGTTCTGCAACGTCGCTCTAAAAACACAGTGAACTGATTCCAGGATGGAGTGACATTTGATGTGCTAGACTCTTCCATTTTCTCCTCCCAACTTACCTGAGAAGCTGAATCCAATTTTTGCAATAGCGCCTGCACGATAATACAACCGGCATCGAATTAACTGCCGCACTCGACATTTGCACTGCCGAATAAACAGAACTTACGCGCTAGCTTAAATATAACAAATTTTCTTACAGTATACTGGACAATTCAATAATTCCATTCAGTTTAACTTATAATAATAATTCATTATTTTTCTTTATGCTAACTACTTATGCTTATGTTCCTTTTTATACCCTTGCAGAGGGTATATTGTTTTTGTCACGAAGTTTGTAACGCATTGAAGGAAGCGTTTCCGACCACATAAAGTATATATATTCTTGATCAGCATCAACAGCCAAGTCGATATAGCCATGCCCGTCTGTCCGTCTGTCTGTCCGTCTGTTTCTATGCGAACTAGTCTCTCAGTTTCAAAGCTATCTTAATGAAATTTGGTGCAGACCTGTATTCTCTCTGCACGCAGTTCATAGTAAAAACATATGAACACACAGAATGTATTTCATATTACAACCATATTTCATATAACAACCATAGAAATAATTGGTTAAAAAAACCAAATTAATGCAATATTCATGACTGCAAGGGTATTTAATCTTCGGCGATCTTAAGATAATTGTTTTTTCTTGTTTCAATTTCTTATAATACAAGTAAGGTTTGTTCTGTGTAAGTGAAAAAAGAAGCCGCATCCGGGATTGGCGTGACCAATCCCGCTTTTCCTATCGATAATCTCAATGCTAACAAAAATAATTAAAATACTAGAACAAACCAACATACTATACAATATTAATTATTTCGATATTGTCTGATCTAACATAAACTATCAAAATTAAATTAAACATCTTACAAATAAAATATTTATTTTTCAGGATGCGAGGGCCTACCTACGTGTGGACTTTCAACCTTAAAAGCAAGGAACGGGATAGCAAGTGGACCTTGGCAGGAGTATGTCTGCTATTGCAGACATAGATTGAGCTTTTGTTTCCAAAAGCTTACAACGTAATAGAAATTTTACACATTGTGATCCTTTAAATGTTCGCGAATAATAGCCAAAATTGGCTGCATTGTTCCTGACGATAAATGATATACGTTCAAGATGATGTACAAAACAATATTAATAAGCCGATGACGAGATTTAGTTTGATCATTAAAACTAAATTAAAAAAAGACCAGTTAGCAAAGATGCTTTGACAGAAGTGACCTCATTCTTATTTTTAAATAAATTCAATTATTTATTTTGTTTATGAATAAACCGTCTTGACATTTTTTTGGTTTAGCGGGCTTGAGAGACAGAGTAATTGTGAGACTTTATAATTATTTTTACACCACACTCGAATGAGGGTCGGCGGAAATAAACTGAGTTACAAGAAAAATAACTAGTAAGAAAGACTACAGTCGATCGAGCCGACTGTACCAGTATTTATATACAAACATAGAAAAAAAAGTAGCAGTAGAGTGATTCATCACATAAAAATAAATAAACATTAAATTTAAATAAATAATTAAAAATGTAAAAAAATAAATTGGTGTTTGTCGTCGCTTGCTGGGCCGTTCCTGATCGGCAAGGGGGGTCTTCGTAATCCGTGGTGCTTGCTTTGTCGCTTCCTGATCGTTGATCTCTTCTCCTAATCCCAAATCGTTCATTTGGTCTTCTGTGGTTAGTCTAATCCCTCGTCTTTATTTAACTTTGTGTTGTACCGCATCGTGGTCATTGAGCTTGATTTGTCAATGTTTTCGCACTTATACCGTTGTCTTCGCTTACAACATTCCACTACCTGTCAATAGAGGATTCGGAGGCGTGCACTTCTAGCATCGCTCTGTGCTATGCTCGTCGGATATGTCGTGGGTTCTTCCCTCCTCTTGAAATCATAACAAATAAAAGAATAAGTGCACTTACTGTCTTCTACTGTGTCAACTAAAAATATGTAAAACTGGGTTTTACCCACGGCTCACCAAAGATAATGACCGATAACCAGGAATTAGGGCGAATTGGATGTTATGTATCCGCTATTCTTTACCCACCCCACCATGGTAACACGATAATAATTTGGCGATTACCCCTTAACAATTAATTTATTACATTATTCCAATTTGTATGATTTCAACATGATTTACCAATCGATAGATTAATTAACAGTTACTCAAACATGATTACAATATTTCAAAGTATAAATTGAAGAAAAAGGAACATGATTCGCGAAAGAATACATGACGCATTAGCGGTTTAACTATACAACTCTTCAAGCTTTCGTTCAAATCTCTTTACAAACAATTTCTACATCTGAACGACGACCGTTCACAATAGTAATATAATTTCATAAAATGTCTTGCTTAAACGCAAGTGGTACTCACACTGAATGTATTTTGTATTAGCGGTAGCGTTTATCCAGCAATTGATCTTAATGTAGATCAGGCCAGTATCATCAGTAAATTGAAAAAAAATTGCAAAGAGATTGGATGCAGCCCCGTCATAAATTTATTACTAAGAATAGGGTAAACTACTAGATTTCCCGCACAAATTGACTCTTGCAACGAACGAGATAATTTTCATAGCATTCAGAATTAAGAAGTGTAAATGCTGCTTTTATTATTTATTATTTTTTATTATTTATTTATTTATTGTCTGACTATTAACAGTCGACACAAAAAGAAAAATGAATTA
Organism: Drosophila arawakana; assembly: GCA_018151165.1. Classification (NCBI taxonomy): domain Eukaryota; kingdom Metazoa; phylum Arthropoda; class Insecta; order Diptera; family Drosophilidae; genus Drosophila; species Drosophila arawakana. The sequence continues at coordinate 36,059 of JAECWX010000008.1, read as the reverse complement.
AATTAATGTAATTACGTATAAGAAAATAATTAAAAGTAAGATTTACATTAAATTTAAAAACAAAGGAGAAAATTTAAGTTTAATTAATGAACTTAACTTACTGGGGAAGTATTAAAAAAATTAAAAACAATTAAGAAACGTTGGTCCAACATTCGTTGCAAGGGTTAGGAAAACCCCAGAAAAACACTAACCAGACCAACCAAATAAAATTAAATAAAATTTAAGTCAAGTGTTAGTAACGCGTTGATCAACGGTAAGGCACGCGATTAGATATGTAGGAGAGAAGTGATAGTCTAAGTGTTGATAAGGAAGTGGCTCCACACACTACATGAGAAAAACTATTATAGTTAGTACATAGGATACGAAACGGATTATGTAAAGCATAATTCGTGGTACAACGTTGAAGGGACAAAGGAAGAAAGTTTCTAGTATTACGCATCGGAACAGCAAATCTAATTTGGCTAATTAGATACGGGGAATCAATCTGACCATTAATTAGATTATGTAAGAAAACTACACCAAGCATGGTTCTACGATCCGAAAGGGAAGGAAGGTTAATCAATAAAAGTCTACTACGATACGAAGGTAGTCTAATATTAGTATTCCAGCTAAGGCCCCTAAGGGCAAAAAGAAGAAATTGTTTTTGTACAGATTCTAATCTGTCCTGATAAATCATGTATTGGGGAGACCATACACACGATCCATATTCAAGAATAGGGCGCACAAGTGAAGTATAAAAAGTTTTTGTTAGGTAGGGATCGTCGAATTCCTTAGACCACCGCTTTATGAAACCCAAGACACCAAATGCTCGATTAGCAACAGAAGAGATGTGTTTATCAAACTTTAGTTTTGGATGGAAAAGGATACCCAAATCATTAACCGACTCTATTCTCTGAAGAAGCTTGCCGTCAAGAAAGTAGTTATTGTAGGTTGGAATTCGCCTACTATAGGACATTACGTTACATTTTCTAAAATTGAGATGTAGTAAGTTAACTATACACCAGGCTTGAAGTGTGTCGTGATCGCTTTGTAGACCGTGACTTAGGCAAGATTCAGTTCGTGACAAACAAAGTTTTACATCATCGGCATACATCAGAACCCGGGAACTAGAAATCGCTGAAGGCAGATCATTAATGAATAGTGAAAAAAGTAAAGGCCCAAGATGGCTTCCTTGAGGAACTCCCGAGGTAACACGCACGGGCTTGGATAACGTGCCATTAAACTTAACTTTTTGAGTTCTAGAACATAAATAGTTCGCAATCCAAAGAATTAATTTATCTGGAAATCCAAGCAAATTAAGTTTATGTATTAAAAGACAATGATTAACGGTATCAAAAGCCTTGCTAAAATCAGTGTAAATGACATCTGTTCGCAATTTATTTTGAAACCCCTGTATAACAATGGAAGAAAATTCTAATAAGTTAGTGGTAGTAGATATATATTTCAAGGTGAAACAATAGATCTACAAAGATGTTGCAATTGAGAAGTTATTAATTTCTCAAAAGTTTTAGGAATTGCACACAACTTTGAGATACCCCCTATAGTTACAAGTGTCAGATTTAGTACCTTTTTTATGAAGGGGAATAATAAAAGATGCTTTCCAGATGTCAGGAAAGCAGCACGACTCAACAGACAAATTAAATAATGTATACAAAGGTTTCAAGAGTTGGTCGGCACAGTTTCTGAGCACGCAACCAGGAACTCCATCCGGCCCCGGGGAAAGAACAGGTTTCACAGCCTTTAGATCACTCAAAAGTGATTCTTCAGTGATCAATGGCCTAAAATTACAATTAGAAGCATTTACACGGTAAGGATAAGGCAAGTTTAGATTATTTTGATGAATGCAATAAGTAGATTGGAAAAAATCAGCAAATAAATCGGCTATAGCCTGATCAGAGTTAGCAGACTTATTTTCAAAAACCATTGAGGAAGGAAGTGTTGATGATTTCCGCTTCGCATTAACGAAGTTATAAAAAAGTTTAGGATTACTTCGAAACTGCTGACCACAGCTTCTTAGGTAATTCCGATAGCACAGGCTGTTCAATGCAGAGAAATCAGATCGAGCAATTACATATCGAGAGAGATCCAGGGAAGAGCCAGATTCCCTGAATTTCTTATAAAATTTAGATTTAATGTTTTTTAAACGTGTCAATTCACGTGTAAACCAAATTGGGTTTTTAGAAATACTAGGAACACAAGATGGAACACAAAGTTCAAATAAATTATTTAGAGTAAGGTAAAAAAATGCAACTGCTTCGTCCATATCCCTGCACTTGAACAGCCATGACCAGTCAGTCTGGGATAAGAGCTGATTCAACTTATTAAAATCAGCCTTCCGAAACTGGCGAATACGCTTGCTGGGTCTCGAGCTGGACTTACCCATTTGGGTAGGCAAATCCATCAACAATTCCAAAGTCGGGTGATATGGATCTTCAGGAATAGAAAGGGGAGCAATACGGGAAACAGATGGAACTGATGGCTCTAATACAAAAATAAGATCAAGCATCTTATTTAAAGAATTGGGAATGCCATTTATTTGAGATAGAAAAATCCCAAATAAATGGTCAAGGAAATCACTCTGAGTCGTGGGAGTCAATACAGCAGAGCCTGGAGTGGATAACCAAGTCGTTCCTGCAATGTTAAAATCACCCAGAACCATGAGGATATCCCGATCGGAAATTAGGGAAGAAACAGATTTGATAGCTAGGAAATGTTCAAAATAAACAGAACTATCAGAAGAAGGAGGAATATAAGAGCAAGTAATAAAAATGGAAACATTGAAAATATGAATCTTTATCGCAATACATTCTAAATCTGTAGACATACTAAGATTAACTACTTCAGAGGAAAGATCAGCATTAACAGCAATCAGAACACCACCACCACGACGAGAAGTGCGATCCTTTCTAAAAAGGGAAAAGTTATCGCAGAATATCTCAGTATTAAGAATGTCAGGCCTTAACCAAGTTTCAGTAAAGGCAATGACATGAAAAGGAAAAGAAACACTAGATAAGTAAAGGTTACTAAGCTTGCTACAAAGACCTCTTACATTCTGATAGGCAAGCGAGAGGGAGGAGTTTAGTTTTTTTTGTTAGAAGAGTTTTGTTGGTTAGACGAAGATAATGCAGGTAGATCAATCGGAGTCCGATTTCTTTTTTTGGCAGTATATTCTTTCAGATTATGGGCAAAATTAAAATTTAACAAACAACGAAAAGAAAAGAATATACTGCAAAAATATACAAATCTAATAAAAAAGAAAAATATAACAAATTTAAAATTTGTATAGAGTGTTAAAAAGTATGACAGATATGCACAAGGGTTAAGTAAACAGAATGCTAAGCTAAAGCAGAAATACAGAGTACTTACAAAAACAAAATTGTTTGCGCGCCAAACGAAAATTTTACTTTAGAATTATATTAGAAGTATATGCCAGAACTTATCTGCTTAACAAATTTAGATTTTTTTATTTTTAAGCTGGATAGTTTTGGTGAGAACCAAGAAAATTTAAACGGTCTTTCCAACACTATATGGAATACAGACATCAAATATGTTTAATATGTTGTAAAAATACTTGACAGCTATGCTAATATAATTCGTGCTTTATAGTATAGACTAATCGGTAGCAAGAATCAGTTGAATAATAGAAGAATTTTCTTTGCGAAAGCAACGGCGTGACTTGGAAGAGAAATGGAGAGTTGAATGGTTAAATGTTGGGATAGACAAGGAAAGGTTCAACTACAGTGGAATATCTAGTGACAAGGGCACTGGATGAATCATTAACAAAGATGAGATCTAGCATTGATTGAAAGAAAAAGGAAGACTAGTCAAAGTATCTAAAAAGTCCTCTTTAGTCACCGGATGCGACTATGCCGGACGCATCACACTCAAAATTTACAAGGGACGCAACCCAAACATTAGCTAGCGATCTCAAGAATAGTTCTTAACGAACTGGATTTTTATACTCTCTGCAAGAGTATATTGGGTTTGTGCAAAAGTATGTAACAGGCAGAAGGAGGCGTGGCAGACCCCATAAAATATATATATTCTTGATCAGCATCACCAGCCGAGTCGATATAGCCATGTCCGTCTGTCCGTCCGTCCGTCTGTCCGTCTGTCTGTCTGTCCGTCTGTCCGTATGAACAAACAGATTTCAGAGATGGTAAGAGCTACAAGTTCGAGCTTGGTGTCAAACGATCAGATATTTAGTCAGTCAATACAAGAATCTTTTTTTTTTTTGATGCCACGCCCCATTCGCCCACAATAAGCAAAAAACTGGACACACCTCGGAAAAAATTGGTGTTTTCGGCAAATATCTCAGTAACTATGGCACCTAGGATCACCAATTCTGGAACGGGAGGTTCGTAGCGACGGCATAGTTGCATTGCCATTTAAAATTTTGGACTGCCACGCCCACTTTTCCCACATTTGATAAAAAAGGCTGGAACCTTCAATGCCGGGTTTGGCGAACTTGTTCGTATCGTACAGTATTGTAATTATATGATACGTGTGGAGACTAACTATATTAAACTATCCTGAAAGGCGCATTAAAATCGGACTATAAACAAGAAAACTAGAAGCGTTACAATATTGATAATTGAACGCAATATCAACCCATAGGTGCAAGCGAGATAGAAACACACAAGCACATGTTCGAACGTTTTCGCTGCCTGTGTGTCGGCAGCGCTGCCCGCGGTCGCTGGCTGCGCCGAATACACACATACATGCATGCATATTTGCATCATATACATATTGCCAAACGTATGTGTATTCGAATACAAACAAACAGATGTGTGTTTGATTATGCTTAGATTGTTTTTGTTTCAACGTGTTTTAATGCAAGTAATTCACATTGTAATATGTCGATACCGATTTTAATAATTTAATCGGGACAAATGCAGAGAGTATTATACGGTCGGGCGCGCTCGACTGTACTTTTCTTTCTTGTTTTTAGGTAGTAACGAACACATGAAGTGTGCAGCAGACTGGAGGCGTACTCTGCCTACGGTGTCGACTTGAGCTCAGGGAAAATGTGGTGGGTACTTTGCCACCTAGTGAGCTGCTGTGACAAATGACTAAAATTTGTAGACAGAGTTGAATAAGGAAAAATATGATAACCATGAAACGAACAGAACAACGGCCAAAATGACAATCTTTGGACAAGATGTTGATGTTCTTCTTTACCCTCCCAACCTGTATAAACTTTAAAACTACTTGCCTTTACCGTAATGTCAATGCAACCATATTTATCTCAGGTGCCCATTAAGCATGATACTTTAATTCATTACGATGCTTGGAATATACATGATGGATGACTTATAAATTTAATCGCAGGAATGCAATACAATTTATTGTAGCGAAAACTGCGTTAACTGAAGGGCAGCGTCACCACGGTTAGCCGAGCGGTACTTCTTCTTTAGTCAGGTAGCCGGAAAGCAATCTATACGCCGGCGAATATTAGGGGCGCCGAGCTTGGAGACCAATTGGAAAAGAACACACTTGCAATCAGAACCTCACTTTATTCTCTCTTATCAAGTTACTCTCTAAACTCGAACAACGTGTGTCCAGGTGAAAAATGCAGCTGTGGTGCATTAGATCCGACTATCGATATGTGGATAGTGATCGCTCGTGCTTCGCGATGTTTGAATTTGTGCGGGAAATTCAAACGGTCAGGCAAACTTCGTTACATTACCCCCCTCTGAGACTCGAGCCTCCTGGCCGAGAGCTATTGTTGACGCTCTTTTGTACTGGGCAAGACGGTTGACGTGGATCGTTTTGGTTGTACGCTTGCCCGGGAGTCGTACTTCGTAGACAAGATCAGAGTGGCGACGGATAACGACCGCGGGTCCGATCCAGTCGGATTGAAGCTTTGGGCAGCGTCCAACTTTGCGCTTGGCGGAGTACACATAAACTTCAGCACCGGGCTCGAATTCCAGGGAGTTGGATCGTAAGTCGTACCGAGCTTTATTCGCAGAGGCAGCTGCTATGAGTTGCTGCCGTTCCTCTCGATGAACCTTCTGCAAGTTACTTTGCATCTGTTGCACGAATGTTGGGTAGTCCTTCTGGTCGGATGTCGGTTGGCCGTAAAGCAGTTCCGTCGGAAGCCGCAGCTCGCGTCCTAACATCAAACGAGAAGGTGAATATCCAGTTGCTTCGTGAGACACGGAGCGGTAGGCCCACAGCGCCAGCAGCAGCAACTCGTCCCAGTCGCGTTGATCTGCTGCCACGAATTTAGCCAAGTAATCGAGCAACGTTCGGTTGAACCGCTCGACCATTCCATCCGATTGGGGATGCAGCGGGGTTGTGCGGGTCTTTTCCACTTCAAGTAACTGCATACAAGCTTGGAAAATTTCGGACTCAAAGTTGCGTCCCTGATCCGAATGCAGGACGAAAGGTGTACCGTATCGGCTGAATACTTCCTGAACAAGTGCTCGTGAGACCGTTACTGCCGTTTGATCCGGTAGGGCCACACATTCCGGCCATTTTGTAAAGTAGCACATTACTACAGCCATGTAGCGATTTCCACGTGGCGTAGTGGGTAGTGGGCCCAGGATGTCGATGGCCAGCCGCTCGAAAGGTGCGCCGCAGTAGCTTAGTTTGAGGCATGCAAGCGTACGTCGTGAGGGTCCTTTCCGTGCGTTGCAAGTCTGGCATAATGCACACCAGAGAGACACATCTGCGCTTTGTCCGACCCAGTAGTAGCGTTGCTTAAGTTTAGCTAACGTTTTCTTCACACCAAAGTGTCCACCGGTGGAAGTGTTATGCATACGACGCATAATTTCTTCCCGTAGACTGTCGGGGACAACGGTTAGGGGCTTATCCTCCTTATTTCTAAGCCTTAGTACGCCGTTGTCCAAATAAAGACTTTCGAACATGTGCCAATAGGCCTTTCTTTCGGGATCCTCTCGCCACATAGTTTCCTTGGACGGCCGCTGACCGGCTTCCAACCATTTGAAAATGGAAGCGAGGGTGGGATCTTCCTCCTGCCGTTGAGCGTAATCGATGGCTTCAATCTGCATGAACATGATTCCATGATCATCGTTTTCCTCCGCCCTCTCGCAATGACGACACTCTCCGCAGGGACGCCGCGACAAAGCGTCCGCGTTGCCATGATGGTTCCCGCTTCTATGCTGAATGTCCATGTCATATTGTTGCAAGCGTTCAATCCAACGAGCAATTTGACCTTCTGGTTCCCGGAAATTGCAGAGCCATTTTAGGGATGCGTGATCGGTCCGAAGTAGGAATTTTCGTCCGAAGAGGTAGTGGTGGACATTTTTTGTCGCCAACACGACCGCTAGAAGTTCACGTCTGGTGACGGAATAATTACGTTCAGTTCGGTTGAAAGTCTTGCTGTAATACTCCAACACTCGCTCTTGCCCGTTCTGTTCCTGACTAAGTATAGCTCTTGCTCCGTGGTTGAACGCGTCTGTGTCCAGAATGAAAGGCCCCGTTGTATCCGGGAACGTCAGGATGGGCGCTTGGGTAAGCTTGCTTTTAAGCCGGTCGAAAGCTTCTTGAGCCAAGTCCGACCACACAAATGCGCGACGAGCTTCTGTCAATTCATGGAGTGGATGGGCGGCAGCGGCGAAACCTGGGATAAGCTTCCGGTAATAGGAGCATAACCCAAGAAATGAACGAATATCCTTTTGGCAGTGGGGAGTTGGCCAGTCCATTACACGACTGATCTTTTCCGGGCACTCCTTTAAACCCTGGCTGCTTACGATGTGACCCAAGAATGTGACTTCGGATCGGAGAAAATGGCATTTTCGTGGGCTAAGTTTCAATCCAGCTCGCTTCAGTCGGTTAAAGACTTGTTCCAAATGGACGAGGTGTTTCTCCCAGGTTCGAGAGTGGACGATGATGTCGTCCAAGTAGACGAGTGCCGAAGAGCAGGTCATCCCAGAGAAAAGGCTGTCCATGAGGCGCTCAAAGGTCGCAGGCGCTTTTGTGAGACCGAAGGGCATTACATTAAATTCATATAAGCCGGCGTCACAAACGAAAGCGGTCTTCGGCCGAGACTCGTCGTCCATTTCCACCTGCCAATAGCCACTCTGTAGATCCATTATCGATAACCACTTCGAGGCGTGCTGTCTTGCCAAGATGTCGTCTGTCCGGGGCAGCGGGTATGAGTCCTTGAGAGTAACGTCGCACAGTGGGGCAGCGGGCCGAAAAATTTTGCAAAAATCATATCTTTTGAACCAGGGGAGGTATTTTAACAAATTAAAAAGCATTTAATAGATAACTTATTAAGCTTTATAAGGAATATCTGATCCGTCAACAGGGTGCTTCAAAATTTAAGGTCAAAGTTCTTTAATGTTTCTGCCCATATTAAACGTATAAAATGAAAATTAAAAATACTTTTTTTTTATCACAAAGTAATATTTTTAATATTGTTTTAACTTAAACATAACATGTCAATATGTTTTAATTAGTTTTCTTTACTAATTTACTTAATTTTATTACTAACATTTTTGGTTGAATTATTTTGAGGTTATATTTCTAATTTTTTTTAGTGGTTAATTTTCATTAAAATGAGTTCAAACATTTGTTGTAATATATAATAAACTTATTATTTTGGAACTGTAACTATTACCATTAAAATTATTTGGAAATACGTGCATCTGAAGATGCTGCTTAAATGCTTACGAAGTATACATTCTTTCTAAAACTAATCCCATTAAATTAACTCAAAATTAATCGAATAAGCTCGCTTCAACAAAAGAAATCAGTGTACTTATATTTACAATGCAGTTAAGAAATCTCATTGAATCATGTAATCATCCAAACTCAAAAAACTTTTTTTGTACATTAAAGGAACAATTTATTTAGTTACCTCTACCCAAAATGTGTCAAGACTGGTAAAACGCATAAAAAATAATTTTTGTTAAATTTAACTAACTCAGGTATTATTTACAAAATGATTTTACACAATTTTTTTATTAAATTCCCACTCAGGAAATACCCATATTTGCATGGGCTCTTTTTCTTCCATACATAAAACGCGCATTTTTAGCACGAGGTTGCGCTCGTTTTATGACTTTAAATTCTAAACGGGCAAACTAGGGCAAAAAAAAATTATTCATTCTATCATATGCATATAGTTTCCTCGTGAACATCGGTGAGCATTAGAAGTTATGTCCATGCTAAATTAAAAAAACTGCCCAAAAATAGTATATTTTTTAAACTTTTTGGAATATTCAGTTATAAAACGAAAATTAAATTTTGTACAGAATTTAATAGAAAATTAATCATATTTGAATAAAAAAATAACAACTTTAAGATTGATCGATTATTTCTCCCAAAATTCAATTTCAAATTTGATACTTTGCGCGAACAATTTATGCATCTCTAGCACGCACAATTTTCAACCGATTTGAAAAAAATTTCGGATTTATCACCCGTGATCATTTTTTAACCAAACGCAATTTTTCTTTTTGTCGTACGCTACCATCACAAAAATGATTTTTGCCACGTTTTTCGGCCGGCTGCCCCATTGTGCGTCGTTCAAGCGACGGTAGTCTACACAGAACCTTGTGGTGCCATCTTTTTTTCGGAGGAGGACCACCGGAGACGCCCACGGGCTCGCAGACTGGCGAATTACGCTCTGCTTCTGCATGTCCTCTATGAGCTGTTCCACTTCTATACGACGCGCAAGCGCCTGGCGACGAGGCGGTTGCTTTATAGGGCGCGTCTGCCCTGTATCAATTGTATGGCGTGTCACCTTAGTGCGACCCGTCTCGGTACTGCTCGAAGCGAATACCGCTCGGTAGTTGGCCAGCACTCACAGTAGACCAGCGCGTGCTTCGACGGGCAGATCGGTGTGGATCCAGGAATCCCAATCGATAGAAAGTTCGCTGGTGCGTGTGCTCGCTGGTGCGACTGGCAGCAGTAGTTCTACTGGCTCCAGCTGTCCAAGGATGGTGGAGGGCGTCAGCCGTCGAGTTTGCGTGCCGATATTCAGCACGTGAAGTGTGGCAGTGTTAGTAGATGTATCTACCAAGGAACTACCCAGGATTATATCCGATGGAAGTTCAGAATAAATCCCGCGTTCCAGGACGGCCAGTGTTAGCTGATCCTGGGAAATACAACCGACGCATATATACATGTGGCTGTGTGGTGGAATATTCGCGGACTCTGTAGCGAACAACAGGCTGGGGCAGCGCGCAATGGGTACATGTAGCGGCACCGATTCCCAGGCCAACTCTAGTCGCAGCTTCTTCAAGTCCACAATGGCTTGGTGCCGTAATTAGAAATCCATTCCCAACAAAGTTGGCACGTCGTCTTCGACGAGCAATAAGTCGTGGGAGATCGTTCGGCCCGCTACGGTCAATCGTGCTAAAGTTTTAGCTGTCGCCACGAACTGTTCTGCGGATGGGCCTTGCAGAGTTACTCGGCATGGCGCCACGTTGAGCTGGCCGGGGAGGTCTCGGTTATTTAACAACGAGACGGCCGCACCAGTATCAATGATGAATCGGATTGGACGATTCTACAATAAAAGAAAACAATGTAGACTCCGAGTGGCTGGCGCATCAAGTATGTGCTTAGCTTGGGTGGAAGCCAAGTCCGGACCATTGGTACACGCAAGCGGCTGCTCTGTCCCTTCCATCGCTGTGTTCTCGTCAAACAACTTTGTGAGAGGGCTCACAGTTTCCTCGGCGGAAGCATGGACGGATTCATCTTCGTTCGAAGGAGTCTTAGGTCCATAGGATTCCATTGCATAAGTACGGGCGGCTTCGTCTTCGCTTGAAGGAGTCTTAGGTCCGTCTGCTAATGGTGTAGATCGCTCTGGGTACTCAAGGAGGTGACCCGGCAAATCGCACAGGAATGATGCCAATGGCTCGGAGGCGTCCTCTCCCGGCGGCGGCTTACTAGGCATTTGAGTGAGGGTGACTACGTCTTCTGTGGAAGGAGTGTCAAGCCCGGAAACAAAGGACTTCGGCTGCGACGGGTGTGCGGAGAGGTGCTCGGATAGGCGGCAGTCTGAGTTGGCGAAAGACGTGGGGCTTCGGCCAGGGGTGTGAGTTGTCTTCAGAGTTGTTGAGTTGATTTTAAATCGTTGCAGCTTGGGGCGATTGGTGTTCGCAACCAACCTTCGCCCCGGAAGGCTGGTCTGTTTTAGTTTTCCGCCGGTGATGGAAGGGAAGGCTGGTCGGTTCTGTCGAATCGACGTCCGTTCCTTCTCGGGGTTTGCTGCATTGGGATTCAATACGACGCGCCATGTCGAGTGCCTCCCGTAGAGTCCGTGGTTTACTGGATAAAATCAGCACTTGGTAGGACGTCTCTCGAATTCCATCTATCAAGAATGCTATCGTAAGTGGAGATGGGTAGCTCTCCCAACACTGCGCGGCCCAGACATTGCAAGTCCATTGCGAAATCCTCTAAAGATTCTTTGGAACCCCGGAATCGGTTTTGAAATTCGTGGTATCCTGCATGCGGACTAAACGTAAAGTTTTCCTTTAGAGTCGCCGTCAGTAGTGCATGGGATCGCAGAGTCGCATCCGATAGTGTAGCGTAGAACTTCTGGGCACGCCCACGGATGCTCGAATAAAGTTTGAGCAACTTAGTTCGTTCCGACCAGTGGTACTCGTCTGCCATGTCGTCAAACACGCGCTGAAATTCCTGCCATGGTCTGGTGCCGTCATAAGTCGGTGGTGGTTCAGCATCCTGTAGCATCACAAACGGACTGTTGCACACGCCGGTCGCAGAAGAAGACTCTGGGGGAAGCGGCTTAGCTGTTACATCCGACGGCCTAGGTTGTATCTCTGCTGTGACGTCTGTCCACTTCGTACGGTCGAACTGCTCGCTGCGAAGTTTATTGCAGTGATCTTTGCTACCACCGTTGAGCGATCCACCAACTCGGGGAGTACTGGACGCCATCTCCTGTACGTTCAGGGCCGTTCTCTCGGCTGATTCCCCCGTAGCAGAGTCTCTAGCTTTACCTTGTTGACCGCACAAGCCTCCCAGCATAGTGCGTTCGAACGACGACCATAACTGCGTAAATTTCTGCTCAAAATGTCGCTCCCGCGCTTCCAGGCGGTCATCCAAAAGTGCAACTCGTTTCTCCAGGGACTGCTCTCTAGCCGCCAAGCGACTAGAAAGGGTTTCCGCGAGTCTCTGTTGTGCCTCCAGTAAAGTCGCCGTGAGTTGCTGTTCGCGAGCTCCCGCCGCTGCAATCTCTTGACGCTGACGAATCGATTTCTTCGGCATTGTGAGTCGTGCTTTTGCAAGACACTAGTGTACCCCACACCTGACACCAATGTAGCGAAAACTGCCTTAACTGAAGGGCAGCGTCTACAAAATGCAGCTGTGGTGCATTAGATACGACTATCGATATGTCGATAGTGATCGCTCGTGCTTCGCGATGTTTGAAGTTGTGCGGGAAATTCAAACGGTCAGGCAAACTTCGTTACAGTATGTTTGCTTTTGATTTATTTTAGCTAGGTATATATATTAGTTTTGATACTATAAATTAATTTTCTTTTAAATAGTTGTTATATAATTTATCATTGTAACTCACTCATTTGTGGTGTGGGTTAGCCGTTTTTACATACATGTGCTGTTTAAACTTCAAATGTATTTGAAATATATATATAACAACTAATATTCATATTATTATACATACCATACCAAAATTTGATTTTTTCTTACTTAACCATAAAATTAAATTTAGTTATTTAAGTCGATAGGAATTTATTATTATGATTTATGATAGATTCTTTTTAGACCCCGTACTCTAAAAAAGAGTATAGGGGTCTATTAGGTTTGTCAGAAGCGAAATGTGCGTAACAGGCAGAAGGAGGCGTGGCCGACCCCATAAAGTATATATATTCTAGATCAGCATCAACAGCCGAGTCGATATAGCAATGTCCGTCTGTCCGTCTGTCTGTCTGTCCGTCTGTCCGTCTGTCCGTCCGTCCGTATGAACACCTGGATCTTTTAAACTACAAAAGCTAGAGACACCAAATTTGGAATGAAAGTCCGTTATCTTCGCGAGCAGATCAAGTTTATTTCAAATTGTTGCCACGCCCCTTACCGCCCCCGCAATGAGCAAAAAACCAGACACACCTCGAAAAAAATTTACTTTTAGGCCAATAACTCAGTAACTATGGCACTTAGGAACACCATTTCTGGTAAACAGGTTGCTAGAGACATCCTTAATGCAATGCCATTAAAAATTTTGAGCTGCCACGCCCCCTTTTCTCCTGAGAGTTAACCAAACGTTTTCACTTTAATGTCATGTTTAAGGCATTTATTCATATAGTAGGGTGTTGTAATTCAACATAAGTATAGAGACATATAAAATCAACTTATTCTGAAAGTGCCATCATCATACTACTTTTAACAAAAGAGTTACTGCGTTACAAAGTTTGTTATTTAACTGCAATATCACTTACGCGCGAGAGCGAGACAGAAACATACAAACACATGTTCGAACGTTACATACATACATGCATACATATAATTACAAACGAATGTGTGTTTGTATGAATAAAATGTAAATGCTGATTATCGGAGAATTCTTGAAAGTGGCGCGTGGCGCAACTGATAGAGTTGCGGCAATGCGATTTGTTAATTTAATTTTTTTTAATTAATTTCAATTCAAAATGTACATATAAAATTAAAATTTTTAAATTTCATTCGAAAATTTGAATTTAAATTGAATACAATTGCGCACTTCTATGGGAGTACGGGGTCTTTTACAGTCGGCTCGATCGACTGTAGCCTTTCTTACTTGTTTAAAATACTTTCAAATCTTTAGATATGTAATTGGGGACATTGGTTTTGATTTAATTTGCACATAGACGAGCAAAAGAGAAAACGGTCATAATGCTGACAAAATTAATTAAATTTTACTGTACTTATTACATTTTAATGCCCGGATAGCATTAGATTCTTGCGTCGGCTTATATAGGTTGTTGGGCTACCAAGCTTTTTGATAGCAATTATTTTCAAATTTATTAAGTTTATTAATTATATATGTACAATGTTTATATACCGAAACGAGTTTGCCTACTACCAACCGAAATTTAGAAACTTCTTAGAGAAGTTTTTATGAAACTTCTATGTTGAAGTGCGAATGAAAAACGACTGTTTAATGTGGCTCAAGTAATGATGCGCGAGCCGGTAAGAATATAGATGCAAATGAACAAAATGATGAATGTAATGAAAACAATGATACAAAACAAAATTCGATAAGCGCCATTGCAAGCAATAGGTGATCGTATTGACTCGCAGGCCAATTTACAACGATCACTATAATTATTATAGCCGTTACTCGTAGAGTAAAAGGGTGTATTGTAATCGTTGGAATGTATGTAACAGGCAGAAGGAGGCGTGACAGACCCCATAAAGTATATATATTCTTGATCAGCATCAATAGCCGAGTCGATATAGCCATGTCCGTCTGTCCGTCCGTCCGTCCGTCTGTATGAACAAAAGGATCTCAGAGACTATAAGAGCTAGAAAGATGATAGGGGTCGAAAATGAAAGGTACAATACCCAAGCAGTACAAGATTGTTTTTGTTTTTTGACGCGCACACTTTAGGGCGATTTATTTGCATATAAAGGTAAATGTACAGGTAAAAGTAGAATGTTTTAGTATAGAAAACGTTTTTATTAGCTATGCTATCTGAACCAAAAGTATACGTCTACGAAGTACATGTACTGACCAAGTTTGATCCAAATCGGACAACTATATCGTAGAGCTCCCATAGGAACGATCGGTCGAAAATATGCTCTAAATATGAATTTGTATGAAAATGTTCTGTATTTGCCAAGTTATTATATCCATCACCATTGTTAATAACAAATTGAAACTGAGTAACGGGTATCATAAAGTCTCGAGGCGACTATAGCATTCTTTCTTGTTTTATTTTAGCAATTTACTGCTGAACCAAACATACTCCCCCCGTTGAACTACTAGCTTCAACAGATTCCTTTTTGGACAGCAGACACAGCTTGTTCACAGCACGCTTTATGACTCTCCCGCAACTATCAAGTCGATTAAAGTTGAGGCGTGCTAGTTCAGGTTCTGTAATCATGGCCGGTCGGCCACCGACCGAAAAGTGAGATGGCGTTAACACATGAAGGTCTTCTGGATCTTCTGAAATGGGAAGCAATGGGCGAGAATTAATTACTGCTGATACCTGACAAACGAGTGTCCGAAGCTCTTTGAATCCAAGAGTAGTTGTTCGTGCTACTCGTTAAAAATGATGCTTCGATGTTTTGACAGCAGCTTTCCAAAGACCTTCGAAGTGCGGGGAACGTGGTTGAATAAATTTCCAATCGGTGGTATCCGCCAAGCAAAATTGTAGCACGGCATCTCGATGCTTTTCATTTAGAAACAGATGCTTTAAGTCCAGCAGCTCGTTCTTCGCACCAACAAAGTTGGTTGCAATATTAGACCAAATTTGTTGTGGTTTCATAGGAGTGCAAGTGGAGCGGTTTAATGCATTGAAAAATGCATTCGTAGAAAGATAGTTGAGCAGCTCCAGATGGACAGCTTTTGTTGCTGTACTAATGTAGCATTTAACAGGCGCCTTGTTGCGACTCTCTGGTTTGTAAAGAAATGGCCGGCAGAAATCGACACCTGCTATGTCAATTACTCGAGTTCCAACAAGTCGCTCCGATGGCAAGTCCGCCATCATAAGTTCAGTTAATCTTGGCTTACTCCGTAAGCATCGAATGCATTTCTTTAGTACACTTGATAATGTTTTTCGACCGCCAATCGTCCATTATTGTAGTCGAATCGTTGCCAATGGTGCCTTTGGGCCAACATGGAGATTGCTTTCATGGCCATTTGTGATGAAGGCATTAGTAATCGGATGCTGTCTGGGCAATATTATGGGATGCCGAGCCTCACGTGGCTGAGTCGAGTTTTCGAGATAATAAGGATATCTTCCAGACTTTCATCCCAGTTTAAGTTCTCCTTCCAAAGGAGTTGAAGAAATATTTTTGCCTTGACAATGACAGGTCCGATTAATCCCAATGGATCGTAAGTCGTGCAATTGTTGAAACTATAAATCTCTTGCAATGCTTCGACGACGGCTGGAAAGAACCAGTAGCATGTCGGTTGAGGGATTCCAAGCAAGACCAAGTGTTTTCGTTATGTCGCCTATATCGCTGAATTTCACGAATGACTCATTGTCCTTCTCCGGAACCTCTAACACTTGTGCATGACTCGAGCACCATTTTTGGATCTGAAAGCCACAAGAACTTTATTACCTCATTCACAGAAGCACCACCAGATATGAGATTATCCACATAAAAATCTCTGAAAACCGTCGTAGAACAGACTGGAAATGAAGTTTGCTCATCCAGAGCTAACTGTTGCATTGTTCGAACTGCAAGAAAGGAGACTGGCTTTGTCCCATTAGTAACGGTGTCTAATTTGAAGACGTTTATTTCAGTTTGCGTCGAGTCCCGCCACAGAATGTGGTAGGTAATTGTCTGGGTCCTCGTCCCGGACGCAACGGTACATTTTGCTGATGTCGCCAGTAAATATTCGAAATAAGCAATATATTGAATAATTTGGGCTGAATGACAGGACCAGCCATTGACACCTCATCTAGCCACCATCCAGAAGTACTGTCCGCTGATCCATCAAACACGACGCGCAGATTCGTAGTGGTGCTCTCTGCTTTCAGCACGCAGTGATGAGGTAGATAATACTTACAAGCTTTCAGGAACTCTGGGGGAACTAAGGTCATATGCCCAAGTTCCAAATATTCCTTAATGAAAGCTCGGTACTGTGAATTAAGTTGAGGAATGCGCTGTAGTTTTCTCTCCGATGATAAAAATCTTCGAAACGCCTGCACACAGGAATCTCCGAATCGATCGATGCTGTGCTTCCGAGGTAGCCGTACCGAATATTCACCTGTTGGGAGCCGGAGGAGGGTTTTTACAAAATGGGACTTGCACTCGAAGTCTTTCTTGGTCATCTTGCCCAGGCAATCCGTAACACTTTCAACCTCCCAAAAATGGTGAATAAGTTCATCTGCTGCACTATCAGATGATACATGCTTGATCATGAGGGATACTCCCGCTTGGTGTGCACCACAACCGGCTCCACTCCATCAAAGTCGTGTCTTTTGCAATAGAGGCAATCCTGCTAGCAGTTTAACTTGTTCGACACATAGCAAATCATAAAACAACCTAGCTCAGTAGGATCAGCAAGTCTAACGTTGCTTGGGATGCTCCAATTATCGACATCCAATTTGGAACTCGGTTGTTTATCGCCAACCACAGATGAAGCTGCCAGAGGATAAGGAGTAGTTGCTGGTAACGAAACACCTATATGTAGCACAGAGTGATGTTTGGATCCACATGAACGACATTTTCCAGAGTTGCACGATCGTAATAGATGACCCCTTTTTAGGCATAAATGGCCATACCTCACTAGCGTTCTGCAACGTCGCTCTAAAAATACAGTGAACTGATTTCACGATGGAGTGACATTTGACTCTTTCATTTTCTCCTCCCAACTTACCTGAGAAGGTAAGCCGAAATTTAGAAAATTCTTATAGAAGGGCGATATGAAACTTCTATGTTGAAGTGGGAATGAAAAACGACTGTTTAATGTGGCTCAAACAATGATGCGCGAGTCGGTAAGAATATGGATGCAAAAGAACAAAATGATGAATGTTATGAAAACAATGATACAAAACGAAATGCGATAAGCGCCATTACAAGCAACAGATGATCGTATTGCCTCGCACGGCAATTTACTAAGATCCCTATAATTAGTTTATTTTAACAATTTACTGCTGAACCAAACATAGATTTTGCGTCAAATTGCTTTTCAATAAAATAATAAATAACATATGTATATACATATAAGTGCCGAAATCCAATGTCTTTAATGTGCAGCAAATGAATCAGTACTTTTCTATGTACGTTTATATGTACTATGTGCCGCTTCTATGCTCGCACTTTCCATAATCTCTTATGCACTTACTCGTTTGGGCACTGCTCTCTGATCTTCAGAAGAGTCGCTCATGAGCTCAATTCTGGGTATTATATCCACTCCTGGCTGTTCAAATCCAGACTTCGACTAAGATCACTAGTTCAAGGGAAATCCAAAGAGTCTATCGATACCGACACATACATACCGCAAACCAAGCCTTGAAATGTCTTATAGACCAATGAACCGGATTGACAGTCCCAGTATCGAACTAACTGCCGCACTCGACATTTGCTCTGCCGAATACACAGAACTTACGCGCTAGCTTAAATATAAGAAGTTTTCAGAAATTTTACAGTACTGGACAATTCAATAATTTCATTCAGTCTAGCTTATACTAATTATTCATTTTTTTCCCTAATGCTAACTACTTATGCTTATGATCCTTTTTTCAATTTCTTATAATACACGTAAGGTTTGTTCTATGCAAGTGAAAAAAAAAATCCTATCGACAACCTCAGTGCTAACAAAAATCATTAAATTACTGGAACAAACCAACATACTATACAATATTAAGTTTTTTCGATATTGTCTGATCTAACATAAACTATCAAAACATCTTACAAATAAAATTTTTATTTTTCAGGATGCGAGGGCCTACCTACGTGTGGACTTTCAACCTTAAAAGCAAGGAACGGGATAGCAAGTGGACCTTGGCAGGAGTATGTCTGCTATTGCAGACATAGATTAAGCTTTTGTTTTCAAAAGCTTACAAAGTAATAGAAATTTTACCCATTGTGAACCTTTAAATTTTCGCGAATAATAGCCAAAATTGCTTGCATTGTTCCTGATAATAAATGATAAACGTTCCAAATGATGTACAAAACAATATTAATAAGCCGATGACGAGATTTATTTTGATCATTAAAACTAAATTAAAAAAGTTCAGTTAGCAAAGATGCAAAGTGACCTCATTATTATTTTTAAATAAATTCAATTATTTATTTTGTTTATGAATTAACGGTCTTGACTTTTTTGGGTTTAGCGGGTATGAGAGAGGCCTTGCCGAGACTTGTAGTGATTGTGAGACTTTATAATTATTTTTACAACCATACTCAAATGCGGGTCGTCGAAAATAATCTGAACACTTCCCAGTTAGCATTTCGCGGGTTCCTAAATGAGTTGACTTTTGAAATGCTTTTAAAGTTACCCTTGAATTGTATCACGTTGTTGTCTGAGAAGGAGGGTGTTTCGAGGACCCTTTATTTCGCTATGCTGGCGCCTGACACATGTGTAGGATCCAGTACATTATGAAGGTGTGACCAACGTATGTGTGTAACTCTCCAACATTTGCTATGCCTAGACTAGAGATAAGTATGTAATCTGCAAGAGACTCACCTCTAATATTGATGTCGGGGGACCCTCATACGCTGTGGTGGGCGTTGTTATCTGTTGACTATATACAGTCAAAAGTCGGACGATTTTGAAAGACGAACCTCTTTGATGCATCTAGGTATAGAATTGTGCGGTGCCACAGATGTGCTGGTAAAGATAAGAGGACGAGCACCGCGAAAAGTGTATACAGCGGTGTTCGTGTGTTTTGCATCAAATGTTGTTCATATTGAGTTTACAGCAAGATCCACTAAACCTCTCATTTTAACAGCGTACTGCTTATTCGCTCGACGTGGCACGCCAGTCCGCCGATACTTGGAGAAGGAGCCACATTTTCGTGAGGAACCTGGTGAAGGAGTTCCAGGACTCAGTTCGAAGGAAGCAAAGCAGCCTTCAGTTCTACGCGGAAGGAAGATGGAGTGGAGGCTTATCTCAAAGCGGCCCTCTCGTCGGAGGACTGGACATGCGGCAGATCAGTCGGCGGCCGGCGCTAATGCTGCCAGGGCTACCAAGGGATTGAAGGCGATCCCTTCAAGGTGGCCGGAATGTTGGAAAATGATAATAGTTAGAACAAGGAGAAAAAAATGAATTGTTAGTATAAGCTTTAATTACTGAGATTATTGAATTGTCCAGTAATATACGCATAAAAACTCTTATACTTAAGCTAGCATGCAAGTTTGATTTGTATTCGGCAATGCAGCTGTCGCGAGCGGCAGGCAGTTCGTATTTTCGTCTCGCCATAGCCACACACACGCTGCCAAGCCTTTCCGCGATTGGTAAGTCCAAACAATAAACTGTAATGTTTAAGAACTTGCAATTTGTTTTAATTTAATTAGTTTTCGATTTTTCAGTGACTATGATATAGTCCAGGAAACTAACAAAGATAGACAAAATACTGTCGTGAAAAAACTAATTCAGACTTTTCCACCATTATTTAAGCCAGTATTAAAAAATCTTTGCACCAAATACACAGATATATTCGGACTACTAACCGAATCTATAACCACAAATAATTTTTACAAACAAGAGCTAATATTAAAAGACACAGAACCAGTTATATAAAAAATTATAGAATACCGCATGCTCATAAAGACGAAATAAACAGAAAATTCAAATAAGCTCATTCTTGATCAAATAGTTGAGCCCTCAGTATCAGAATATAATAGTCCAATACTACTGGTGCCAAAGAAAGGTTTACCAGGTTCAAATGAAAAACGATGGCGATTCTTAATAGACTATCGTCAAATTAATAAAACGCTGTTATCTGATAAATTTCGACTTCCAAGAATTGGTGATATTGTTGACCAATTGGGCAGAGCTGAATATTTTTCGTGTCTAGACTTAATGTCTGGATTTCATCAAATAGAGTTGAAAGAACAGTACAGAAATTTAACGTCTTTTTCAACCAACAATGGTTCATATCGTTTTAAACGATTACCTTACGGATTTGTAGCATTCTGCAACTACAATAGATGTTTTATTAAAAATTTCGCCGACTATTCAAGGCACATAACTAGGTTATGCAAAAAGGATGTCAATCTTCAATGGTCTGATGAATGGCAAAATGCATACGAATATTTAAAAATTTGGCATTATTACAGAGGCAAGTAAACACGCCTGTGGAGCCTTTCTAATACAAAATTATGGAGATAAATAACTTCCAGTTGCATATGCTTCACGCTTAATCACCAAAGGTGAAAGCAACAAATCGACAACAGAACAAGAGTTGGCAGCAGTCCACTGGGCAATTACACATTTTATATCATATATTTATGGCAAACATTTCACTGTATAAACAGACCATAGGCACTTAACGTACTTGTTTTCAATGACAAAACCCATCTCAAAACTTACAAGAATGAGATTAGAACTAGAAGAATACGAGATATTACTGTTGAGTATCTAAAAGGAAAAGATAATTTTGTAGCTGATGCACTAAAACAACTACGCCGGCAGCGAAAGAGAGCAAGATACAAAGAGGGAGAACAAATAGCAGAGACAGAGCATTGTGACGGTGTCGGCCAAAGCGAGACGCAGAACGGTAGCGACAACAGCACGTACATTGGAGGTAAGCGGAGTTTCCGATTAGGGTAGGTTAGGTTAGGACATGTTTTGATTAAATTTGTAATTTGCCCTATAAAATTCGCTAAGCACATCACAGCATCTATTATTCTCACTCCATGGTTCCAGGCTTTATAAATTTCATATAAAGAGGATTCAGGTAGACTGAGAAATACCCCAGCCTTACAACTTCTTTACAAGTGTCGCCCGAGCAGGGACCCTGGAGCTAATTTTAAATAAAAGATATATATATTTTTTATCTGAAAACGTAAATGAGAAAACATCTTTGGTGGCCTAAAAACACGCATAGGAAATTTTGAGTGAAAAGAGCAACATAATCTCAATGGCAATTCACCAGCATTCGTCCAATTCATCGCATCGTTTTATTCATCGCATCGTTTAATTCATCGCATCGTTAGATAGAGCATTCCTCTACATAATCGCTTCGTTTGCAATCATCGTCGCTTCGCTTTCATCGCATCGAGAGACAAATTCATCGCACCGCAAGTTCATCGCATCGTTTAATTCATCGCATCGTTAGAAAGAGTATTCCTCATCATTACCGCTAATTCATTGCATCGTTCAACTATCGGCATCGTCAATCATCGCATGGTTACTCTATCGACATTACCGACTAAAGTTTTCTCTAATCGTCACGCCGCCAAACTATCGCAACGTCCAATTATCGTACGACCTAACTATCGAAACGCCTCGCATAATTCAACTGTCCTGACGTTGTATATTGCTCTGTCGCACTGGTCTACTATCGCATTTG
The DNA here is from genome assembly GCA_018151165.1 of Drosophila arawakana. Taxonomy (NCBI): domain Eukaryota; kingdom Metazoa; phylum Arthropoda; class Insecta; order Diptera; family Drosophilidae; genus Drosophila; species Drosophila arawakana. The sequence continues at coordinate 13,932 of JAECWX010000008.1, read as the reverse complement.
ACTATCACACCGTTTCATCGAGCAACTTTAAGAGAGATCGGTCGCCTACCAGGTGGATTTGTATTGCTTGTCCCGGGCTATGCCGGAATTTATAACCGGCCGCGCCGAAGATTGGTTCCGAGATAGCGGCCTACAGGGCGCTACTTGGTCAATGTTCCGACGGAGTTTCATAAACTTTTTCCTGTCGTCTCAATATTTCCTGATTACCTGATCGACATCAAGATCATGATGCGAAGGGCCGGATTAAGCGCGATGGAACAGCTTGGAGGATCTACAATAATATGTTGCCGGACTACAGGCTATATACAAAACGGACCGAGGTTGACACCGTAGCAACATTGACATGGATGGCAATGACTTACGAGGAATTGCGAATCCTAAAGGGCCAACGCGCAGGTAGGCACGCCCGAACTATGCCGAATCAGGTGAACCGTTTCGTAACCCTCCAACGCTACCCACTCCGACAGCGATGCACCGATCCATCACTAATGCTACTTCGGAATGCGTTGACGTATTACGGGCATGTCGATGTTGCGGAGAGACAGGTCATTTCCAAAGCAGTTGCTGATCGCGTCCAGTGCTGTTCTGTTGGGACAGCAGCCGGGAAACGACCAACGTCTTCAGGGCCAAATGGATCACCCGGAGACGAATCAGCCGTTGTCCAATCATGGCAGAGATTCACTTCGGCACCAAGAAGGTGACACTGCAGTTACTCGTACTTCCCACCAAGGTGGACGAACTGGTCTTAGGCCTAGATTATCTGAGAGCCGTAGGAGCAACCCTCCAGTGCGGGGGCTATCAGCTGAACTTCAGGGAATTAAAACAGACGAAGGACCCGAATGGCCCAGTGCCTTCGGAAGTCACCAACGACCCAACCCAAGGAGGAGTCGATTCCAACCAAGGAGATAGGAACGGGAACGACGACCGAAGCCCGGAAAAGAGATTCAACGGACGTCTGTCTAACTGTGGCATTGTCTGGACACAATACGGCTGCCGCAGAATGCTCAGCGGACAGAATGGACCCGAACCAGCCAGAGGATGCGTGGAACCACGTCAATCACCGAACATCGTATTACGATGCGAGATGACCCATTAAGCAACGCTACTATCGTAAGAATCCGGCCATGCAGCAGGTGATTAACGACCAGGTGGATGATTTACTACGCCAAGGATGCATCGAGCCCAAGGAGCCCATATAGTGCACCGATTGTACTCGTGCGCAAGAAGAATAATCAATGGCGCATGTGCATAGACTATCGCCAATTGAATGAGCGTTCAATCCCTGATGCATACCGGAGGCCACGAAGGAATCACGTTTTGGAGCGCCTCCGGAACGCCAAATTCATTTCCACACTGGACCTGAAGAATGGCTACTGCCAAATCCCTATGGCCAGAGACAGTCGTGAATGTACCGCGTTTACTGTCCTGGCCGAGGCCTATTCCAATGGAAGGTCATGTCATTCGGACTCCACTCCGCCCCAGGGCGCTTGATGGACGACGAAGTACAGAACTTGAGGCCCCCGTCAACGATCAAGGAATTAAGACAGTGCATCGGACTGGCCTAATGATACCGTCGGTTCGTACCGAACTTCGCTGACATCGTCCAGCCCATGACACTGATGCGAGCGACTATGGTCTAGGAGCAGTGTTAACGCAAGAGATTGACGATCAGGAACGAGTGGTCGCGTTCGTCAACAGACGACCAGCTAAGGATGAGATGAACTACAGAACAACGGAAAAAGAATGTTTAGGCATCGTCTGGGCCATCCGGAAACTTAGATGCTACCTGGAAGGTTATCGCTTTTTCGTGGTGACGGACTATTAAGCTCTGAACTGGCTGAAGGATCGCCAGGTGGATGTTGGAATTGTAGCAGTATAAGTTCGACATTCATTACTGTGGATGGAAACAAAACGTGGTCGCGGATGCACTCTAGCGATAACCCACAGAGACACTGCACAGCGCGCAGGAAGAAACCCCCACTTGTCAATGGTGGCAACGCCAAATGAAAGCCGTGAAGGATGACCCGAAGCAGTTCCCGGTATACCTCGTCGCGAACAGCCAACTTTATCGTCATTTTTGGAGTCGACCCGAAGAGGAGAAACATACACAGTGGAAACTTTGCGTCCCGAAGGATCATCGGTTACACGTGCTCAAGGAATGCCACGACAGACCAACTGCCGGTCATCTCGGCATCAGGAAGACTGCCACACGGATAGCCCAACTTTACTACTTCCCTGGTTACTTTCGGGACATCGTTCGCTATGTGCGACAATGCGAATCATGCCAAAAATACTAGGCAAGTCAACTACAGGCTGCCGGAAAGATGTTAACTCGACAGGTCAACGAGCCAACGACCCATTCGTAGGTCCACTGCCGAAGTCTAAGATGGAAAACACCATGCTCCTAGTTCTGTTCGACCATTTGAGCAACAAGCCGGGATCGAAGTTCAATTCACCGCGCCGTACGACCCGAACAAGAATCCGACAGAATGCACTAATCGATAGGCGAATACAATGATCGCGCAATATCTGGATGGCCACCAGAACACATGGGACAGCTTGCTCCCAGAGTTCAGCTTAGCGATCAACTCGAGTGTATCCGATACGACTGGTTATGGCCACGCCTTTCTTATACAAGGCCGTGAACCACGCTTACCCGAAGCTCTCTTCGAGGAAGTCAAACCAGGAGCAGGACAACCGTCTCTGTCGATACAAGAGAAGGCGGATTGATTGCAGGAAACCTTTCAGGTGGCGCAGGCGAATGCGAAAAGAGCAGCACTCGAACAGAGCCGACACTATAATCTACCACGGAGTAATTGGCGACCAATCATCGGAAGCCAGGTATTGGTACGTACGCATTTGTTGAGCAAGGCTGCCGACGGATTCGCAGCAAAGCTGGCTCCTAAGTTCATCGGAGCATTCGGGGTGGTCAAATTCCTGGCACGGCAGTGGGTGAGCCAACATTTTCCCCATCGGGGTTGAGGACGCCAGGCGAACCATCACCATGGAGGATCTCTTCCCCAGCTTCTGCGGCTACACGGTCTACTGGCAACAGCAGAGCGTCCTGTGTAGCCGAGTACGTGTCGTGACCGAGGTCGAAGACGAGGCCAGGTCATCGGAGTCTTCCACGTAAATGCCCCCACCCTTTGTAGGGGTCACACCGGAGTGGACGATCTCCGACAAAACGGAGGAGCCACCACAGCCGACAGAGGATTATTGTTGATTATGTGATCTCTGTCACGGTCGCCATGAAGTAAGTGAATTCCAATTTGTTTGGTTTTCCAGTTCAGAGCGACTTTTGTTATCGCTCTGAATACTTTATTCGATCTTGTCTTTACAAATTAGGACTAAATATAATTAAACCTGAAGCGGGGGGTTCTCAGTAGCAGCGCTGCCTTTTGTACACAATAATGCTTGGAGTTCTGTCGCTCAAAGTAGCGGCAGAACGGGAGTATATAGCATGCCATATGTATTTGTATATATGCTTATATATGTAAAGACGGTACATAATCAAGCAGTGCTCACGCTAGCGAACATGTGTTTGTATGTTTCTGTCTCGCTCTCGTGCTTACAGTGATATTGTAGATAAATAACGAACCTTGTAACGTGTTTAGTTCTTTTGTTAAAAGTAGGATTTTGATAACGCTTTTAGGATAGTTTGATATGATATGTCTCCAATAGAATGTTAATTTTAAACAGAACGGCTACGTAGTGTGCAACATTTCTATTCCTATTTACAACAAGTAAGAAAGGCTACAGTCGACCGAGCCGACTATAAAAGACCCCGTACTCTCATAGTAGTGCACATTTGTATTCAATTTGAATTTAAATTTAAAAAAACAAGTAAGAAAGGCTACAGTCGACAGAGCCGACTCCCAATAGAGGGAGAGGCAGCGATGGAAGGTGGGGAAGAGGCACTCACCAGTCAAAAGCAAGTGAACTTACCCCTCGAACTTAACATCGTCCAAACGGCGGGGCACACAGCGGCGCGGCCGCTAACGACAGTAGCAGAGGTTGGCCCTTCCACGCTATCACCATCGCCCACGACAGCAGACTGCTACGGGACTGCTGCGGCGACGACACCGAAAGATCATCCGCAACCTGGGAGGACGCTATACCGTGAGATTTCGCGGCCCGGAGTAAGGGGGGATGTGAAGAACCCTCGACGCCGGCAGCGAAAGAGGGAGAACAAACGGCAGAGACAGAGCATTGCGACGGTGTCGGCCAAAGCGAGACGCAGAACGGTAGCGACAACAGCACGTTGGAGGTAAGCGGAGTTGCCGATTAGGGTAGGTTAGGTAAGGTCATGTTTGTTTGATTAGACGGTGCGAGTAGTAGTAGGAATTAAATCGAAAGAAAGGAGAAATAAACAAAAGAGCATTGCACAGAGCTAAACGGGATTATTAATTCGACATATCCGACGACGACGCACACTGGGACGGATTAGCAATTTACCGTGTAGACAGTTTAAACTAGCACATTTTACATGCGAATACGACCCCAACTACGGACAGTGGGACATAACACGCTTTACGCACATCACAGCGTCTATTATTCTCACTCCACGGTTCCAGGATTTATAAATTTCATATAAAGAGAACGCAGGTAGACTGAGAAATACACCAGCCTTAGAAAACTTCTGTACAAGTTGTTGATGATTTGTACACCAATGGAACCCTTGACCTAGATCAATTCTTCCAAAGGCTTGAAAAGCAAGCCGGTATACTTGGAATCAGCCAACCCAAAGTGGCACCGTCCGAAAAGATCTTTGAATCAATTTCAATAGAATCTTTCAAAATATTGGGCAATAAAATATTTAAAATACTAAGAGTAGCGCTACTCACGCCGGTGACTTTAATAAATAATGATAAATATCGAGAAATGATATTGTTTGCATTTCATGACGATCTAACGCAACGAGGTCATACAGGCATTACAAAAACTTTGGCCAAAGTAAAACGATATTATTATTGGAAAAATATTACACGTCATATCAAAGAGTACATTAATAAATGTCCAAAATGCCTTACTTAAAATACAACAAAACACACAAAGACCCAAATGATAATGACAGAAACACCAATACATGCTTTCGACAGAGTGATAGTATTCCAATTGCAAACATAAGTGCAACCACTGTTGCTAAAGCATATTTCGAAAAGTTTATTCTGAAGTACAGTCCAAAGAAGACGTTCATTACGGACATGGGAACAGAATATAAAAATTCAATAATTAATTACTTATGCAAATATCTAAATATCCCGACTGGGATGTTTGGATTCAATATTTCATATATTGTTTCAACACAACACCAATACCGTTCATAGATTTTAATAAGATAGATACTATAACACCTTTATATAACATAGACGATTATGCTAGGGATTTTAAAATTAGATTAGAACTAGCCTATAAAAGAGCAAGAATAACACTGGAAAACCATTTTTTTTAGACCCCGTACTCTAAAAAAGAGTAGAGTGTACAGTACAGTGTTGTAATTCAACATTTGTATAGAGACATATCAAATCAAACTATTCTGAAAGTGGCAGCAAAATACTACCTTTAACAAAAGAGCAAATACGATATACATTTTGTTTTTCAACTGCAATACCACTTACGAGCGAGAGCGAGACAGAAACATACAAAAACATGTTCGAACGTTCTCGATGCTTGTGTGGCGACAGCGCTGCCGGCAGACGCTAGGCTCGCTGAATACACACATACATACATATAATTTCAAACGAATGTGTGTTTGTATGAATAATATGTAAATGCTGATAATCGGAGAATTCTTGAAAGTGGCGTGTGGTGCAACTGGTAGAATTGCTGCGCGTTGGTCTGAGGTTGTAGGTTCGAATGCTGACAATGCGAATTGTTAATTTAATTTATTTTTAAATTTCAATTCAAAATGTACATATAAAATTAAAATTTTTAAATTTCATTTGAAAATTTGAATTCAAATTGAATACAAATGCGCACTTCTATGGGAGTACGGGGTCTTTTACAGTCGGCTCGATCACCTGTAGCCTTTCTTACTAGTTAGATAAAGTGTTACTAAAAAATGAAATAGGATATAAATTAGACCCTAACTACATTGAACCATTTAAGGTCATAGGAATAGAAGAAAAGGACAATATTTTAATCATAAATAGTAAAGGTAACAAACAATTAGTCCATTAAGACAGATTAAACAAGAAAGAATGCTATAGTCGTCTCGCTACTTTAGGATACCCGTTACTCAGTTTCAATATGTTATTAGCAATGGTTATGGATAAGATAGCTTAGGAAACAGAATATTTTATACAAATTCATGTTTAGACCATATTTTCGACCGATTGTTCCTATGGGAGCTTTACGATATAGTAGTCCGATTTGGATCAGTATGTATAAATTATTGAATCTCTGAGTCCGTCGTCGCTAGATGAGGTTCCCTCGATGCGAGATACCCAAATGCATAGGTGAGTCGTTTAGGAAGATTATGTTGGTGAGTTGACTTGACTCCCAATTATTGGTCTTGTGGTACAATAATTATAATCAATAATAATACAACGTTTTATTTACGGCAAAGCCGGCACAAGTACAATTTATTGTTATCACTTTAAATGCTTGGTACAAACTAAAACTAAAATGGAACAAAAGCTAAAGCTAAAGCTTAAGACTGTAGCATAAATTGTGCAAAGTCCATAGCCGGCATAGCCGACTGGGCATAACTGATAAACAAATCTACTTACATACAAATATGCTCAAACATTCGACGAAGAAGTCAAAAAACAAATAGAAAAAATGATTGAACAAGATATAATTCTTAAATCAAAATCACCTTATTGTTCACCAATTTGGATTGTGCCAAAGAAACGTTATGCATCGGGTAATGAAAAATTCCGTATAGTTATTGACTATCGAAACCTAAATGAAATAACAATCTATGATAAATATCCTATTCCAGGCATGGATGAAATACAAGACATACTTGGAAAATGTCAGTATTTTACCACAATTGACTTAGCAAAAAGATTTCATCAGATACAAATGGACCCACAAAGTATATCTTAGACACCTTTTCAACTAAAAATGGACACTACGAATACACCCGAATGCCTTTTGGATTGAAAAACGCCCCAGCAAACTTTCTAACTTTGTATGAACAATCTATTATAAGATCTAATTTACAAAGATTGTTTAGTATACATGGATGATACAATAGTGTATTCTACTTCATTGGAAGAACATCTATTATCATTTACAAGAAAAAACGGTTATTTTCGGTTCGCCGAAGATTAAATACCCTTGCAGTCATGAATATTGCATTAATTTGGTTTTAATAACCAATTATTTCTATGGTAGTTATATGATATAGTAGTCCGATTTAAAATTTGGTCACCAGATTGGACAATATTAGAAATTCATTCTGCGTGAATTTCGTTGAAATCGGTCGATAGACACCGAAAATGTTCATACTAAGCATTTTCAACCGATTGTTCCTATGGGAGAGCTATATGATATAGTAGTCCGTTTTGTTAATTTCTGTTATGCGAGAAGTTTAGTTAGCCAGCAGATTATCTTTAATCTTCCGATTTTCTTAAAGTATATTGATCGCCAACTGTTGTTAATCAACTGATTATCTTTAATCATTTGATTATCTTCGTCAGCCAACTTTGTTGATCAGCTTATTATTGTTGGATATAGTACACTTACGTGCATTCGAATAGAGTCAAAATTTAATTAGTCAATATGGAACACAAAACAGACCCTAATGACACCGTTCTAGTTGACGCGGAAACCTGCGGATTGGAAAAAGTAGAGAGCGATATAGAGCGCCAAAGGAGTTCACTCATTAATAAAATAGTGACTCTAAGTAAATTTGAGATTCAGTGCCGGCTAGACATACTAAATTCATACATTTCCAAAGCTATGTCTCTGCAGTCAGAGATCGATGCAATAGATCCTGACAATACTTGCCGTGCACTGCTTGAGGAAACATGTATTTTGGCACGGTCTTCATACATGTCAGCCCTAAGTGCGCATCAGGCATCAGAAATCGTACCTCAGCCTTCACATATTGAGAAGTTCAACTATTTGATAATATGCTTATCAGATGAGGCGTTAGGTACCATCAGAGCTTTTTAGGTATCTGATGCGAATTACCCGAAGGCATTAGAAAGTCTAAGTGGAGTATATAACAACAAGTGTCTTACATTTTTTTACACTCTTGCCAAGTTATTTGACATTGAGCCGATGTCCAAGCCATCGGCAGTTGGAGTTCGAACAATAGTTGACTCGGTATCGGCAATTTTTGGTTCGCTAATGTCGGTTGGATATGAACAAGATTTCTCTTGATTCATATAGTTATGTCGAAGGTAGATTCTCATACGAAGTCAAAGCATGAGGAACAGCTTGATTACAACACATTGCCGAAATGGGGCGACTGTGCTGCGGCTTTGAACAGGCGATATCAGCATTTGTCTGCTAAAGAAAGTTGAAAGTCTAGGATGAAGCAAACATTCGAAATGAAACACGGTAAAAAATCGTCGTTTGCGTGTACAAATGTTGAAAAAGAAATTGAACCCACATGCCAGTTTTGCAGTGCAAGCCATATGATTAAAAATTGTCAAGTGTTTGCAGCACTGCCCGATTACTATAGATTTAATTTCGTAAAATCTAGTCAACTCTGCATAAACTGCTTGCAATCAGAGCGTCGCACTGCGTCGAAGTGTAGAGTTTGTTCTAGTCCTCACAACACTCTCCTTCACAAATTCACACCCGTCACAAGCTTCTGCTCATCCTGCCCATGTTGATCATGTTACTAGCGACGTCGATCAAGTAATTCTTGCAACGGCAGTTGCCAAAGTTCGAGACAGTTTCGGTCAGAATCGAACTGCTAGAGTCCTGTTGGATTCTGGATCACAAGTAAACTTTATGACGGAAAGTCTGGCTCAAGCCTTGCGGCTTCAACGTAAGAGCAAGAGCTTAACGTAAAGTCGGTTGGGTGCTGAAATCAATTTGTAGCAGGCAGCCAGATGGTGATCTTCCCATCAATAGGTTTAAGATCCCAGCAAATGTCGAACTGGCTGACTCCGAGTTCCACAAACCCCAGCAAATACATTTGCTTCTGAGAGCCGAGTCCTTCTTCGACATGCTTTGCACTGGGAAGATTAGATTGAAGAAGAGTGGTCCGTTGTTACAGTAAAGAAGATAGTCTAGATCGACACTGTGAGGTTGAAGCTGTCCCGGAGAAAAGTGTTTCAGCACATTATTCTGCGGAGCACATAGTTTGCAAACAAAGCTCTTGGGACAGCGCTCGTAAATTTCCGGCTGGACACTTTGGTGTCAATTTGATTGTAATGACTGATCCCAAAGTGCTGGGTTCGTAAAAAATTGCCTAGGGGCATGTATTTTAATAAATTATGTCGAAATGACTCACAACCACGCAAAAGAATTAATTAAAGAATACTTATGTTCAAAGAAAAGTGTTATATACAGCAGCGAAGCCGATTTTCTTACATTCCAGAATGCTGTCGTTGAAATAATTAGTTCCAATAACATTACAAAAGTAATGAGATCAACCAAAAAAACTAATAGACATCCAAATATATGACGAATTTAAAGAATTTATTATTAAAACACACGAAAAGTTATTACATCCAAACTAAATACAAAACATAATTAACGAATGCAAAGTTTGTAATATAGCAAAAATAGAACATAGAAACACTAAATTAGCCTTCGAATTAACTCCAGAAATTCATAATCCCATGGAAAAATATGTCATTGATTTTTATATGGTAGACAACAAACAATTTCTATCTTGTGTAGACTTATATTCCAAATACGCAACTTTAATCAAAGTAAAAGGTCGAGATTGGTTAGAAGCCAAAAGAGCTCTTTTAAAAGTATTTAATAACAAGGGTAAACCAATAGAAACAAAAGCAGATAAAGACTCAGCTTTCTTGTGTTCCGCACTACAAATGTGGTTAAAATCAGAAGACGTAAATATATCCATCACAACTAGCAAAAACGGTATTTACGACATAGAATGATTCCATAAAACAGTAAATGAAAATTGTTAATTCTGACACTAATCTTGAAAACAAAATAACTAGATTTGAAGTAATACTTTATACTTATAATCATAAAACCAAACATAATTCAACTGGTAGAATACCAACATATATTTTCATTTACGCAGGAACACCTGAGTATGATACACAGCTAAATAAGAAAAGACAAATAGAAAGACTTAATGTAAAAAGAACCGAATTTGAAATAGATACTATCGTTAGAATCCGGCCATGCAGCAGGTGATTAACGACCAGATGGATGATTTACTACGCCAAGGATGCATAGAGCCCAAGGAGCCCATATAGTGCACCGATTGTACTCGTGCGCAAGAAGAATAATCAATGGCGCATGTGCATAGACTATCGCCAATTGAATGAGCGTTCAATCCCTGATGCATACCGGAGGCCACGAATGAATCACGTTTTGGAGCGCCTCCGGAACGCCAAATTCATTTCCACACTGGACCTGAAGAATGGCTACTGCCAAATCCCTATGGCCAGAGACAGTCGTGAATGTACCGCGTTTACTGTCCTGGCCGAGGCCTATTCCAATGGAAGGTCATGCCATTCGGACTCCACTCCGCCACAGGGCGCTTGATGGACGACGAAGTACAGAACTTGAGGCCCCCGTCAACGATCAAGGAATTAAGACAGTGCATCGGACTGGCCTAATGATACCGTCGGTTCGTACCGAACTTCGCTGACATTGTCCAGCCCATGACACTGATGCGAGCGACTATGGTCTAGGAGCAGTGTTAACGCAAGAGATTGACGATCAGGAACGAGTGGTCGCGTTCGTCAACAGACGACCAGCTAAGGATGAGATGAACTACAGAACAACGGAAAAAGAATGTTTAGGCATCGTCTGGGCCATCCGGAAACTTAGATGCTACCTGGAAGGTTATCGCTTTTTCGTGGTGACGGACTATTAAGCTCTGAACTGGCTGAAGGATCGCCAGGTGGATGTTGGAATTGTAGCAGTATAAGTTCGACATTCATTACTGTGGATGGAAACAGAACGTGGTCGCGGATGCACTCTAGCGATAACCCACAGAGACACTGCACAGCGCGCAGGAAGAAACCCCCACTTGTCAATGGTGGCAACGCCAAATGAAAGCCGTGAAGGATGACCCGAAGCAGTTCCCGGTATACCTCGTCGCGAACAGCCAACTTTATCGTCATTTTTGGAGTCGACCCGAAGAGGAGAAACATACACAGTGGAAACTTTGCGTCCCGAAGGATCATCGGTTACACGTGCTCAAGGAATGCCACGACAGACCAACTGCCGGTCATCTCGGCATCAGGAAGACTGCCACACGGATAGCCCAACTTTACTACTTCCCTGGTTACTTTCGGGACATCGTTCGCTATGTGCGACAATGCGAATCATGCCAAAAATACAAGGCAAGTCAACTACAGGCTGCCGGAAAGATGTTAACTCGACAGGTCAACGAGATCGCGCAATATCTGGATGGCCACCAGAACACATGGGACAGCTTGCTCCCAGAGTTCAGCTTAGCGATCAACTCGAGTGTATCCGATACGACTGGTTATGGCCACGCCTTTCTTATACAAGGCCGTGAACCACGCTTACCCGAAGCTCTCTTCGAGGAAGTCAAGTCGATACAAGAGAAGGCGGATTGATTGCAGGAAACCTTTCAGGTGGCGCAGGCGAATGCGAAAAGAGCAGCACTCGAACAGAGCCGACACTATAATCTACCACGGAGTAATTGGCGACCAATCATCGGAAGCCAGGTATTGGTACGTACGCATTTGTTGAGCAAGGCTGCCGACGGATTCGCAGCAAAGCTGGCTCCTAAGTTCATCGGAGCATTCGGGGTGGTCAAATTCCTGGCACGGCAGTGGGTGAGCCAACATTTTCCCCATCGGGGTTGAGGACGCCAGGCGAACCATCACCATGGAGGATCTCTTCCCCAGCTTCTGCGGCTACACGGTCTACTGGCAACAGCAGAGCGTCCTGTGTAGCCGAGTACGTGTCGTGACCGAGGTCGAAGACGAGGCCAGGTCATCGGAGTCTTCCACGTAAATGCCCCCACCCTTTGTAGGGGTCACACCGGAGTGGACGATCTCCGACAAAACGGAGGAGCCACCACAGCCGACATAGGACCCAATAGAGGGAGAGGCAGCGATGGAAGGTGGGGAAGAGGTACTCACCAGTCAAAAGCAAGTGAACTTACCCCTCGCGATAGATTGCTTCTCAGAACGGTCCAATCTGGCCGGACACACTAACATCGTCCAAACGGCGGGGCACACAGCGGCGCGGCCGCTAACGACAGTAGCAGAGGTTGGCCCTTCCACGCTATCACCATCGCCCACGACAGCAGACTGCTGCGGGACTGCTGCGGCGACGACACCGAAAGATCATCCGCAACCTGGGAGGACGCTATACCGTGAGATTTCGCGGCCCGGAGTAAGGGGGGATGTGAAGAACCCTCGACGCCGGCAGCGAAAGAGGGAGAACAAACGGCAGAGACAGAGCATTGCGACGGTGTCGGCCAAAGCGAGACGCAGAACGGTAGCGACAACAGCACGTTGGAGGTAAGCGGAGTTGCCGATTAGGGTAGGTTAGGTAAGGTCATGTTTGTTTGATTAGACGGTGCGAGTAGTAGTAGGAATTAAAACGAAAGAAAGGAGAAATAAACAAAAGAGCATTGCACAGAGCTAAACGGGATTATTAATTCGACATATCCGACGACGACGCACACTGGGACGGATTAGCAATTTACCGTGTTTTTCGCGTATATTTGCTAACACAGTGGACAACAAGAACTATCTCGTGTTACATGCCAACAGTCACGCACAGTGGGAAGAACAGACGAATTACTGCGTTTTACGCGGATCCTTGCCGACACATCGGACAGCGGAATCATGCACAGTAGACAGTTTAAACTAGCACATTTTACATGCGAATACGACCCCAACTACGGACAGTGGGACATAACACGCTTTACGCACATCACAGCGTCTATTATTCTCACTCCACGGTTCCAGGATTTATAAATTTCATATAAAGAGAACGCAGGTAGACTGAGAAATACACCAGCCTTAGAAAACTTCTGTACAAGTTGTTGATGATTTGTACACCAATGGAACCCTTGACCTAGATCAATTCTTCCAAAGGCTTGAAAAGCAAGCCGGTATACTTGGAATCAGCCAACTCAAAGTGGCACCGTCCGAAAAGATCTTTGAATCAATTTCAATAGAATCTTTAAAAATATTGGGCAATAAAATATTTAAAATACTAAGAGTAGCGCTACTCACGCCGGTTACTTTAATAAATAATGATAAATATCGAGAAATGATACTGTTTACATTCCATGACGATCTAACGCAACGAGGTCATACAGGCATTACAAAAACTTTGGCCAAAGTAAAACGATATTATTATTGGAAAAATATTACACGTCATATCAAAGAGTACATTAATAAATGTCCAAAATGCCTTACTTAAAATACAACAAAACACACAAAGACCCAAATGATAATGACAGAAACACCAATACATGCTTTCGACAGAGTGATAGTATTCCAATTGCAAACATAAGTGCAACCACTGTTGCTAAAGCATATTTCGAAAAGTTTATTCTGAAGTACAGTCCAAAGAAGACGTTCATTACGGACATGGGAACAGAATATAAAAATTCAATAATTAATTACTTATGCAAATATCTAAATATCCCGACTGGGATGTTTGGATTCAATATTTCATATATTGTTTCAACACAACACCAATACCGTTCATAGATTTTAATAAGATAGATACTATAACACCTTTATATAACATAGACGATTATGCTAGGGATTTTAAAATTAGATTAGAACTAGCCTATAAAAGAGCAAGAATAACACTGGA